>CM035794.1:67485187-67875187 GCA_020466265.1 Siphamia tubifer | reverse complement strand
GAATGATAGATAATGGGTCAAGGAAGAACCCATTACATTTTGAACAATGAAGGTCAAGGTCACACTAAAGGTCAACAGTTAAAACACATCAGTGGTAATACGTCAGGATTCAGACAAGATAGAATCTGGTGTTTTTTGCATTCACATTGTCTCACCTTTGGACATCAGATGGGTCAACATGGCTCCTTTATTATTTGTTATTTATGCTGAAATCAACTGTAACATGAGTAAAATGTCCAAGCGAGTTCCTGGTCCATGGGTGCGGCCATGTTGAAAAACGTCTTCATCATTTGCAACCATCGATTGGTTGAACAGATGCATTGTAATCCGAGAAGGAGCAATGTTGGTGCTTGTTGTGTTTTGGAACACAAATACCCATACACTACATGAAATTTATGGTAGATTGTGAGTTTTTAACCACAGTTAATATAATAAATGAACCAACAATGAAGGTGAATGTTTTGGTGGTCACTCCAAATGTTTAAATTTGGCATTCATCACATTTTGGAACCAAGCTCTTCATTTCCTAATATGGCAGAGTTGGTCCACATCAGGGATATTTAGAAGTATGTGTGTGTGCTCAATGCTGCTCCGTATAGCGCCATATACCCTGGACTACACAATGTTCAGCCTCATCAGCTAGTTTTCCTTGGGGTTAATTTACCTCAGCCACCCCCCGCTTCTTAAACATTGAGGTGATTGATTTAATTTAGTTTTTCATATCATATCCTTTTTTGTTCCAGTCACACATTATACTACTATAACTATTTCTGCTTTTACTTTACCAGCTGAACTTGTCACATGGTTCTGCTGTTCACTTTCCTCCCTCTGTTCTGTCTGTCTGTGTCTGTCTTTCATAGGTGTTTCTATGTCTCTCTTTTTCTTTCTCACTTTCTTCCCTCTTGTGGACCCTGACAGTTTGTCTCAGCCCTCATATCCAGGTGGTGGAGATGTTAGGCCAGGACTTATTGATCAGACTATAAATTACCCATGCATCACCTCTCCTCTCCTCAGTGCGTGTCTCACAAGCCTTCTGAGACCTTATAGAGAGAATGTGGGGGGGGTTTAGTAGAGGTGGGAGGGGGAAGAGAGAGTCTCCAGCAAATTGTTAATTAAATACGAATCAATCCGCTGCCATTTATCAGGCCATGTATCCAGCTCACCTTTAACGGGGGGATAGAAGGAAGAAGGGGGAGAGACGGGGGAAAGGGGGGATCAATAAAGCGGACTGAGGGGAGGGATGAGTGTTTAAACCACCAATCAAACATTATCATGGCCATTATGAAGACACAGCTGGACATTATAGGGTCACCTCGAAGGGATTGCATTTGTGCATCAAACAGGTAAAAATGCAAAAATAAGCCTTCGTGTGATATTTACAGTGTTATTTTGAATTATATCAAGTACATCCTTGTTAGATAAGAAGTAAATCAGAACTAAGAAGTATACATATTAGAATTGTATTGTTTATTTTTTAAAGCATTAACCTTCTATTTCCTCCCAGTTACCTCTTGGTCACTGCTTATAGATAGTAGGTAAAGAGGAAACTGTCTTTATTAGGAAATATTTTCCTAGCTCGGCATAGATTAGACTTTGTCATTTCACATGTTACATCAAATAATTTATTTTCAGTGCAGTTGTCTCAGTAGGTAGCATCAATAAATAAACAAAACAAGCACTATATATCAAACTAAATACATACGCATATAAAAACATAAAGGAGTCATTCCATGGTTATTTCATTAATATTGCTGTCTTCTCCATTGTTATTGAATACATTGTGGTGTTGGTTCTATTTATTGCTTTGTTTCCAGCTATTTTTGGAGGGTAGAAAAATGACTTGAGGTCAAACAACAGAGTTTACAGGTACTTCCGAATACATACACATGACGTAGTAATGAGGCGTCTCTGATTGGCTCAGAATGTGTGAAAGAACACTCCCCCATCCCCTCTCGCTCTGTGTGTTTACCATCCCAGAGTAGCATCCAGCTACGTTACATGCTGTTGCTTGTTTTGAAAACGTGGGGGGAAAAAATGAGGCTTTATTTCCACAGTGAGCACATGCACCAGTTTGCGCCGCCATTTTATATATTTTTTTCAAGTTTGTGCAGCAGCTACTGTGGTGCTGTCTTCTCTTGTAGGTGCTAATGCTAATGCTACTTCAGATTCACTGCAATGGGGTACGGCCTTAACACCACATGGGTGACGCCAATGTCCTAACTCGAGGTGACCCATCAGATTCCAAAAGGGTTGTGTAAAAGTGGTTTTCAGTGTAATTTTCAACCTTTAATTTTGTTTTAAATCTAATTTCGTAGAGGAACATTTTTTGTTTATACATATGAAATAACTACTTCATTCACCAAGTGTGTTAGAGTCAGGAGAGATGAGTAAGTGAAGGATAATATTCATGATAATAAGAAAATAAGTATTAATTTGAACTTGTTAATACACGTCTCATGTATGTATCCATCTGTATCTGAAATGACTTCCTATTGTTTTTTCTGTTTCTGCTTCATTGTAAGTGGCATCCATTTAGTTCTATGTTTGAGCAATAACGAAGTCCAAATCAAACAACTTTTTTTTCTTCCTTTTTCTCAGCCACTGTAGAGCAGAGTGAGGTAATATTCACTTAGTTGGAGTCTGCAATGTCACCACTATATTTCACTAAATATTGCACACCCTATGTTCTATTATAAATGTAGACTGTAGTTCTTGATAATGACTAACCAGTATGATACTAGTGTGGATGGATATGTTATTCAGATGAGCTTTTTAGTCAAGGAGATATTAATTCAGGTTAAAAAAAAAAAGAAGAATCGTCAGTCCATTCAAATACATGAACAACTCAATGTAATGTAACAAAATACAATAAAACAATCGTGCATATTCATTTCCACTTCTTACGCCCTGAAAATTCCCTTTAATTCTAAGCATGTAATAAGAGTTTCAGCAGAAAGTAGTTCAACATTCAAAGTATAATATTGCACACTACAATACCCATGTAACTATAGAAATAATGGTATTTTTGAAAACCATAAATATATGATAAAAACAATATTAACCCTCTTGATGTTTCATAAGAATGTGGCACCGGTGGTTGTGCTTGTGACAATAACTGCATAAATTTAAAAAGATCTTCCATATACATAAACTTTTCAGTGTCTTGCTGATACCTTATGTTCCTTACTGTGTTTCTCATGTGTCATTCACATCAAGGGTAGATTATGTTACATCCAAACATTTAAATCTATTGAGTCTGCATATGTGTATATACTGGACCTTTCCATCTTTTTTGCTATAATGTGTTAATCATTTCACCAGTGGCTGACCAACAACTCGCTCTGTAAATCTGTACAACCTGAGAATAACGAGGATCTGACCCCCACCCACTGTAAATCTGACAGAAGGTGTTAAAGTTAGCAGAGGCAGGAAAACGATCCTGATAGGAGTTTCAGCACGTTTGCATCGACTGACTGTCTTTACACACTAGGTCATTCTCTTGTGAGAAAATAAAAGCTCCCTGTGCATTTGGTGACAGAGCATCTGAGCCAATGAGGTGCACCACAGGACTTTTATCTACACTTGAATAAATTAACAGAACTCAAAAAATAGTGAGCTGATCATTATTAGTGTTTCCTTTTATCTCAGACATATCATGTGAAAAATACCTACACATATGAAAATACTAACTTAATTTAACAGTAAGACATAATGAACATTCAACAGTTGTCACATTTATTTTGAGTTCATCAACTCAAAGATTTCAATACATCAGAACATATTTAAAATGCACCTTTAAGTTATTGGTAAATTAAACCTATTTTTTGTTTATTTTTTTTCTCTTTCTACAAACATGATGATTATTATTGCTTCTGTATTTGTACATTTTTCAACTTTTACCAATGGTTTTACTAATGGTACAGTATATCTGTGCTTTTATTTTGTCACTTTGTAAACTTTTAGCCTGCCTGTTGGGACACCAGATGGAAATTAGCCATTGTGCTATAATCTGACACATTTACATACATGTATTTATGTTCATTAAAGTGCAATGCCCTGAAAAATAAAGAATTAACAATTAGTCCAACTCAAAACGTATCAGTATATGGTGCTCAAATTAGTAATTCATCTTCCTCATAACTCAATATTATCTCAGTATTATATAATTGTGAATATGAAACAGATTTTTACAAAACAAATCCGCATGTTGAATCTCAAAACCAAATTTGAATTCTACATATAAAAATATTTCAGAACATTTTCTTGTACAGTGTTATTGGCCTGTGCTGGAACAACAGAGCTTACAGTAGCACAAAGACCAAACATGTACTTTCAAGTCAAACTGTCTCCCTGACTGCTGCTTGTTTACTCACATTAATCACTCGGAAACAATGACAGGTACTTATACTCATGGTCATGTAATTAAAAGGTCCAATGTAAAGCATTTATGGATATTTCTTACTGAATTTGCGCTTCTCTACACAAAGCACAATTGATAACCAGGACCAGTACAGATACACTTCAATCCACATACTAGACCATGACCATGTATGTGAATTCCTCAATTGGTGACATGATATGTGGTACTAGCTTAATGATAATAGGTTAATAAGTACACACCCACTTCCACAACACATTACTAGTAAACAATCTCACATTTCCTACAGGCTCTGCATCAGTTATAATTAAAACACTGTACACTTTTCCTAATAAAAGTCAAGTTTAAATATAATGCAGGATATCTGAGAAGGCATGTCTAGATTAACCTGATTATGTGACTGTGTGCATTACTACTCTTCAACATTCCCAAACACAGAATTGGAAAAATGACCATGCTAAGACATCTCTCAAGATAAAGAGTGAAGCAAAGACCAAAAAGTTGCATGGAACATTCTGTACCCTAATTGTCATCTGAAATTAATGTCTATTTGTAACATAGTGTAGTACATTATTACATAATCCATAAAAAAAATTCATGTTAAGTCATGTTAAACTGAGGTCACAAGCCAAAAAAAGGTTGAGAACCACTGCTTTAATCCATTCACACAGAACGTGCATTTTCTCTGCAAAACAGTATTTTTTATGTTTTCAGAACAAGGCAGAATGTCCAAGCTTTTACAGCATGAGTAAAAGTATGAACCACTTACTTTGTGAAATGGCTGGTATATATTTAATTGATATGTTAATGAATGACAACATATAGAGCATCATCAGGAACAGTAAGGAGCTTCTGTAACCATACATTTGTATAAATAATAAAAAAAAAGTCTAACTTAAAATGCGGAAAATGTCAGAGCAATGTTGTTACCACCATGAGACCACCAACAGCTGACTTCTTACTTCTCCTTCCCTAAGAACCCTGGGAGCTTAACCCTCATCCAACATCTGTCTGGAGCCCAGAGAAAGGCAGAGGTCCAGATGTCACACAGATTGGTCTTATGGGAGGAGGCTTCTTGGCCCGTTGACTGGGCGTCCAGTGACTAAACTGGGATTAGAGTTATGCCATATAACACAGCCCAGTTTTTGCGCTTAGGAGGAGGCGGTGGGCCACAAGAAGAGTCTCTGTGCTTAAATAACACTGTACAACAAAATATTTTTTATAAAATATTGTTTTACAGACACGTTTGTGTGTGAATTTAGTACATTCTGGTATGTAGGATTTAAATTTTAGATCTGTTTTAAGATTAATCATGTGGATTTTTTCTTTTAATCAGTTTAGTTTTCATAATTAAATCATACAAATTAGAAAGTAAGAGGTAGAAACAAACAGAATGGAATCCAATATTAGTTAAGTAATTAATTTAGCTGGATCTTATATAACTGGAAGTCTGTGAGTCAGGCACAAGGCTGCAGCAGTAGTTCAGCAAGTAGCGCTAGTGTAGGCTTTCCTATGGAACAAGGTGCCTCCATGTCACTTATATCCTTATGGAATGTAAAACCATCCCACATATGAGACAAAAAAAACAAACTTCTAAATAAGAGTCAATAAAATATTGCAGCCAGGTTTTTCAAACACAAATTCTAACTTTTCTCCAAATCTACTAGCATATGGCTAAAAATATGTGTTGTACAGTGTAATGTATAGTACTGTTTTATGTGTGAACTGTTACATTACTACTAAATTATATAATCAAAATATAATTTAATGTAATGGATCTTCCTCATCTTTGTGCATCAAAGATGATAAAGATAAATGAGTTATCTGAAAATTGTCCTAAACCCCTAATCATGATATGACAATTTAAAATGTATCACCTTGAAACATGAATAAGAAAACCTAGATAATAATGAATATAATGTGCCTGCATTTGAAAACCTCTCCATAGCAACGGTTTTGCTCAGATGGATACTGACAATATCCTGCAGTGAGGGCTAAGCAGAAAAACTGCAAATATAGAAAATGATCTAATGGTTCAAGGTTCATGCTTAGCACTGGTGCCTCAGACAGAAGGACCCTGGTTCGATTCCAACACCAGACCTTTCTGTGTGGAGTTTGCATGTTCTCCCCATATCTGCGTGGGTTTTCTCCAGGTACTAAGATTTCCTCCCACCATCCAAACACATGCACTGGTAGGTTAATTGGTTAATCTAAATTGTCCATATGTGAGAGTGATTGTTTGTCTATATATGTTCAGCCCTGAGATGAACTGGAGACTCATACAGGGTGTACCCCGCCTTCACCCATTGTAGCTGAATTAGGCCCCCAGTGACCCTAGTGAGGATAAAGTGGGTTCAGATGACGAGAAGAGGTCTAATGGTTCAGTGTTAATCCATAAAGACCCAGTGTTTTTAGCACGGTACTGAAAAGTGTCAGGACCCAAAAGCAGACTCTCAGACTCAGAGTACGTTTTAAGGCTTTATTGTTAACAATAATTATTATGTGAAGAGTCTCGTCCTCCAGGACCTCTGTCAGGGGGTGACTGGTCCAGGTCCGAGATCCAGGTCAGGGGTCATACACAGGAAGTTTCCAAAACACAGACAGTCAGGGGAAAATCAGAAACCAGAAGAACATAGTCTAGAGCAGAATACCAAAGAGAAATGAACGCTTGTAGGTTGCATGGAAGACAGCAGACGTACTCGCAACAAGTGAAGACACACGAGGAAATGTATACTGAGCAGACAGGTGTTCCACATGAGGGAAAATTAACGAGGGGCAGGACAACACTGGTGACAGGAAGCAAAGTCAGAATGAGTGACAAGAACCCACATAACAAATTAAAAGCCCAGACACTAACAATGACAGAAACCACATAAGACGCACAAAAATAAAACACTTACAGGACACATAACACTGCATTTATAACAGTTTTATTATCATTATTTTTTTTTTTTTGTGGGGGGGGTTAGTTCCCAAATAACTGTTTCTCTCTACTTAATTGTTCTTAAGTGATTCATCACCATTTATTGTATTATCCTCTGTACTGGGTGTTTTTTTCTGTAAAAAAATAAGATGTTTTCCTATATTATATTTACTGAGTATGTATAAATTTACACAAGCTCAGATTAAAATGTAGTTATTACACCAGAAACAGAAAAAAATGAAGAAATGTAACTTTCTTAAAAACAAGTGTCTCCATCCACTTTCATTGATCACACTCCAGTTTTTACTGGTGAATCAATGTTGTAGAAGATGAAGATGTTTCCATGTTCAGAGCCTCTGTACGTCCAAATGAGTCATATCTGATGACCATGAAAAGATGATTAACTGCATTTAACACCAATTATTTTCACATATTAATAGGATTAATTGTACAACAGATATTAAACACTTTAAATCAGTGGATGGTTTTGGTAGCCAGTGGCTGTTCAGGTGTTTATGAGTTAATAAAGTACATTTATAGACCCATGGAGGAATAAAGAAGAGTGTTAAAGAAAAGAAGTGTTTCACAAGTATGGGACAAAAAAACAAAGTGACTTAAGGTCCCCTTGTTTTTTGATTAAGGTTGTTACGGTGGCAAGATGTGCTTTTTCAGGCAGAGCACAAATTGTATATTATGCAAAAATGCAATGAAAAGACCTTTTTTCACGACTACACTAAACAGATGATGACGTACATATGTTACAACAAGAGAAGAAGAGTTTTAAAAGAAACTCCTAAAATTGTTATAATTGTATTGTAAAATTGTTAAATGAGAGGTAGGGTACAAATCTTTGCATTTGTGATTTGAATGGAAAAACTGACATTACATTTAGTAAATATCGGTAAAGTTTAGTGCATATATCCAATGGAAAAGCACCTAGGTTTAGGGTTAGGGTAGTGGTAAACATCCACAACATGAATAAACAAATTAGCTTAATACTGTTCATACTCTTTACTTCATATTAACTATGCTCACAGAGATAGATTACTCATCTTCCAAATATTACGCTTGGTTCTTTGCATTTATTTTGTCTAAAATATTGCTGTAGCTCCAGGTTTATTTATTTACTCGTGTGTTTCTGGGTTTTGCTTCATTCCAGGCAGCTGGCTTGTCCTCTATTAGTGCAGCTTCTATTTCGCAGCGGTAATCCTCTCCACTGGAGCTTCGCCTCACTCCTAATCTGAGACACAATCTCTCTTGCAGATGGTTCTGTCCTTAAGCACAGCAAAAGAACTGAGTTCATCCTGATCTCTCCTGTTATCCCACTGTTATCGCAAAAACCTCACAGCCCTTTCTCCCAACGTTACTTTCTCATTTCTCACCCTCAGTGCTAGACTTTTTTTTATTTTATTTTATTTTATTTTGTCTGTCCACATGCTACACTATGTGATTGTGGCAATGTGGGAGGATTCCTTTATATCTACACAAACTGAGAAGAACAATACTGTAGATCTAATGCAGAAAATCTACCCAAAATGTTGTTTACATCCAGTCCAAAAAGCAGCTCTGCCAAGGAGGTTATTTGGTCACTCTGCCGTATGTTAGCAGGATTACAAAAAACCTACTGCACTCATTTTTGTATAAACTTGGGCCAAAAGCTAACCCTTAAAATACTACAGAAAAAACATGTAAAAAAAAAAAATCTTTCTTCTTTTTTTTTATTTCTAAAAATGCAAAACAGCGTGTTTTATCAAACTCTGGGGGTTATGTGTTCTTCTACTTCTGTGAGCCTGTTACAAAACTTCCCTCTCTATTACAAAATCCTCTGTCTCCTACCTTCCCCACCCCTTATGAGGGGACTTTACTTTTTCTTCCACTTCTCACACAGTAAGAACCAATAATTGAAAGTCCACTGTGATTGGTAGGTTTCTCTAAATGGTTCTCTAGGGAGAACTTGTAAGGAGGCAAGGAAAAGAAAAGGATAAAGGATGAGGGGAGACCGGCAATAATCCATGGCAGGTTTCTATGGCAACAAGGAAATGAGAGGCAGGTTTACGTTGTGAGCAAAAAGTCAGCAGGTCCTGATGCCGTGATCAGGTTCTGTCAGAATATCGGGAAGTAGGAAGCAAAGCGCAGACTGTTAGAAATGGATTGCAGGTCGTGATTCACTGCAGAGAGGAGAAAGAGGAAGGTGGGAGGAGGAGGAGGAGGAGGAGGAGGAGGGTGGGGGGGGACTAGTGGAGATGAGAGTTGCACCACCATTTTTCACAGCAGACAAAAACATTTGCTGGGATATCAATTTGAAGCTGCAAAGCAGTCTTCCCCTCCTGCCCCATCATCCATCATCTTTTCGCACTAACCTCCACTTAGGCACTCCAACACCACGCCCACCCCCACCTCCTCCACCCTGCAACCACCCACACACATGCACCCCCCCCCCCCCCCCCCCCCCCCCACACACACACACACACACACACACACACACACACACACACACACTTGTGGTCACACATACGGGAAGACGTGAACACTTTCCATAACAAATCCTGAGCGTGTGTGCACAAACAGGCACTGCTGATCTCAAACAAGACATAAAAGCGTGACCCACACCGGTGCTGCCGCATGAGGCAGGAAATGCACCGCACAGCTGAGCCTTGGCCTCTCATGATGTTGGCGGTTGAGAGGGCGGGGCTGAGCGGGTTGCCACAGTGGTCGTCTCCCCCTAGTCTTCTCCCATTAGCGCCAGTAGCTGAGACCCCACCCTCTGGCTGCCCCCTTATTGGCACCTTTGCTTGCACCCCATCACTCATCTCCCAGCCATCATCCATCACCCATCGCGATCAATAGGAGGCCACGCATTCATCAGCCCCCGGGTGCTGATGGGAAATAGGAGGGTCGAGAAGAGAGATGGAGAGGGCTGGAGAGAGAGAGAGAGAGAGAGGCAGTAGAAGATTATTTGAAAGTAAGGGAAAGTGGGGGGAAAAAGGAGAAATGGAGGAGGAGTCATGGAGGGGAATGTGAGCTGCAATAAAAAAACAAAGGTGCAGTGTTAAAGTACAGAAAGATTCCATTATTGTACATGTTTTCATTTGATAAATTAATGTTTGTTATTTGCCAAAAAGATATGAAGTATATGAATGAAAAAGTACAAGCAAAATCTGTTAACCCTCCAGAGCAACCTTGTCCAGACTCAGACCCAAAATGAGTTGTGGAATTGTTGAGTGAACTGCATGAAAATGTCTAAGGAAAAGTGTTTCCCTGATTCCAGTAGTGAAACGCAACTTTGCTTCAGCTTCAATTTGGAAAACTTGTACTTTACTACATTGTTTCCATTTTATGCTACTTTATACACAAAATATTTCTCCTCTTGTGCCCCACGACCCAGGTAGCACACAGTTCAAGTGAAATTGTTTTGTTTTTCCTCCAAGCCCAACCTGTAATCATTTTGTTTTTCACACCAAAATGGCCGTGAAGGCTCACAACAAATACAAAAGCAACAACACAATTCCAAACAGCACAACATACCAAAAAGCCATAACACAGCACAGAAAGGTGCAACCGTAGTGACCGTATTTTCCAATGGACCATCGGAAGCAGAATTACCATAGTCGCCGTTACGCAGTCCTTTCTTGTAAAATGTTAAAGGAGCGTAGAAGTGTAAAGGTTGGAAAAGTAAGTACAAATATTTACATGGTTTTAACATTCTTTTTCTAACCATAAATGTCAGGTTTGCCGCTGACTTTGTCGTACTTAATGGTGACCATGGTAATTTTGCTTCCGGTGGTCCATTGGAAAATACGGTTATTTCCTTTGCGGCATTCTGTGTTGTGTTGTGTTATGGCTTTTTGATGAGTTGTAGCATTTTCATATGTGTTGTTGTTTTTGTGCTAGTTCTAAGACTTCCCGGTCACCAAAGATACAGCACCAGACAACTCAGCATTTTTTAGCCGACTGGTCACCTGATTAGCGAGTTTAACCTGATAGTCCAAATCATTGATAGATAGCGTGGACGACCACCACAAATAATGTCAGTAACTTTGTAAATGTATTTGTTAAGGTGAATGTTTGCTTTCGTGTAGGTTTTTAGGCAGGCAACATAAATGGGTTCTTCCTTGACCCATTATCTATCATTCCTGAAAGTTTCAATAAATTTCAGAACTTTTTGCATAATCCTGCTAACAGACAGAGACAAACACACTTGCATTTAATACCTCCTTGGCAGAGGTAAAGATCTTGGTAAGATTTTTTGAAATAACATTTTCCAGCTGTATTGTCTAAAAAGAAGTTCTTATATCTGACTGAAATTATTTCATGTGTAATGAGACATTTTGACAAGAAATGAGGAAAATACACTTGGTAAGATTTAGATTTTTGCAGTGTACAAAAAGTTACCCTGACAATGGCTGAATGCCATGAGTGGCGTAATAAGCAAAGGAGGCTTAGTTAATTTGCCATCATCACATTTTTAGGTGACAGTGATGAAGCAATCATCATGATAAGTAGTGAATCTATGCATCGTTATGAAAGGTGAAGAGTGGCAGCAGGAAAAGAAATATAAAGATCCTTTACAGAGAGGGAAGAATTATAACTCTGGGAAGGGTTTAATGTGGATTATTATGCACACAAGTACACACAAATATGCACACACACACACACACACACACACACACACATACATATAGACAGAGCATAATGGTGCAATGTCACTGTCAGTCATTCAGTGGATGTCAGTTTCCGGCAACGCTCTGCACTTTGCACTGACAGCCCATAAGTTCTGTTGGCACACATACCACACTCGTGCGCACACACACGTACAAACACATACACACACTGGCGGGCTGCGGCCTTCCCCCTCCTGACGAGTGGTAGACCGGAATAGATCGCACTTTAAGATGATGGATGCCCCCTCTGCCCAGAAAGGTTAGGAACAGGGCGATAAGTTACTGAGGAAAGCGTTCAGGCTGAGTCACAGAGGTGGTCGACAAATACAGAGTAATTGTGATGGTTTGACAGTTGGGACATGAACCTGTGTGATGGCTGAGCTGTACCAGACCATACTTTGGTGGGAAATGTATGAGAAAAGCACAATGTTGCATTTCTTAAACTACTGTGTGAAGCCATCAGTCATGTTTTATTAGTTTACTTACACCAGGTATTTGCAAATGTAAAACATGTCTGGAGATGTGGTCATATAAGACACTCGAACCTCTACCACAGCAGCTGCATTCACATCATACCATCAGCATCAATCACACTGACAATGAATCACAATAATTTCCTGTTATACTCAGTCCCCAGTGGTAACACTAACGCTAATGTCTTTACACAACACAACACAAAAGCAACTACAATTAATACAAACCCACAGACAGATGATGAATTAGAGCAGGAAGATGAGGCTTCCCATCCATTCATCTGTACAAACATCCATCCAACCAACCATCCATCCATCCCTTCATCCATCCATCAGTCCACCTATCTGTACATCCATCCATCCAACCATCCATCCATCCATCTATCCATCCATCAGTCTACCTATCTATACATCCATCCGTCCATCCATCCATCCATCCATCCATCCATCCATCCATCCATCCATCCATCCATCCATCAGTCCACCTCTCTGTACATCCATCTATCCATCCATCCATCCATCCACCCACCAGTCCACCTATCTGTACATCCATCCATCCACCAGTCCACCTATCTGTACATCCATGCATCCATCCATTCATCCATCCATCCATCCATCAGTCTACCTATCTATCCATCCATCCATCCATCCATCAGTCCACCTATCTATCCATCCATCCATCCATCCATCCATCCATCCATCAGTCCACCTATCTATCATCCATCCATCCACCAGTCCTCCTATCTGTGCATCCATCCACCCATCCATCCACCAGTCCTCCTATCTGTGCATCCATCCATCCATCCATCCACCTTTCTGTACATCCATCCATCCACCAGTCCTCCTATCTGTGCATCCATCCATCCATCCACCAGTCCTCCTATCTGTGCATCCATCCATCCATCCTTCCATCCACCAGTCCTCCTATCTGTGCATCCATCCATCCATCCTTCCATCCACCAGTCCTCCTATCTGTGCATCCATCCATCCATCCAGACAATAGAGTGGACAAAATGTGATCACCTGGAAATGGTGACATATGGAACTCACACAATCTGAAACCAGACTCCAAAATTGCAGCCTCTAAACTCCAAACTCCCCTAGCCTTCTTGGTGGCATGTTTTGAATTGAAGCCATGGTAGGCAGTGTGTTTATTCCACCCTTGGCCCACTCTGGCCCATTTAGGCCTCAGTAAAAGAGGGGAGCTGTGGGTTAGGTGACATGTCCAGAAGCCACACCACCACCACTAAAGTCATCCACTCCTCAGGTCCCACTGTGTATGTGTCAGATGTCGCTCTCAGGTTTCCAACCCCAGGTCTCCATCTGCCGGATGCTCTCATTGGATTATTCAGGAGAGGCTAAACGCTCTTTGTAGTGAGCTGACTGGGACAAAACCCCACCTGGGCAGGATAAGCCACCAGGAGCTCTACAACAGCTCTACCCCTGTAGCACTGAAATGTTTGTAAAAGCCGAACAGAAACCTTCATTGTGTTCTCAATCTCTGGGTAGGGATAGTTTATGGCACCAAAAAAGACCTTGACATCTTTTACTTTATCTTTCTTCCAAAAAAAGTATTGGAAATAAATATAAAAATAACTTTATATCAGCTTTTTTAAAATATGAACAAATACTAATAAAAACTAAGACTTATACTTCAATACTTTTAAAATTTTTTCTCTAATGTCTTTTATCTGTGTTTTAATATATTTTATCTAAAGCACTTTGAATTGTCTTGTGCATGAAATGTGCTATACAAATAAACTTGCCTTGCCTTCAAGAGTATAACCATTAATTACTGAACAATACTTAAAAATACATTACTGATGCCAATTACAGGATAAAAGTATTAACTAGGAAAGCACTTGGAGAGAGCAGAAGCACCAAGGCAGATCAGATCCCTCTCCTAAAAGAAACATATACACCCCCCCCCCACCCTTCATTGATCACCGCCAAACATGTATTACTTCTTCCTTGTGCCAAATCTGTCCATAACTTTTTGCGTTATCTTGCTACAAATCACTCACATGTACCCCCCCCCTTACACACACACACACACACACACACACAATTTTAGTGAGGATAAAGCAGGTTCAGAAGATAAATGAATGAAAATATCTACATTAATGTGAACAGGGCATGAATTAAAATAAATATTTATTATGACTCTGTAGTTAAAAGACATCTAATATCTTTATATACCTCTGCAGCAAAATTATAAAGAGACACCGCTGAATTTATTTTTTACCTAATTGCACGAAGTAAATAGAAAAACCATGAACATGTGATGATTTTTTTTTTTTTATCACCACTGAAATTCAGCAGTTTTAAAATCCATGCTATTTGAAAACACTTTAGTAGGTTATTTTCTTAATATTCTTACGCTTCTTGAAGAGTGAAAGCCAAATTTTCACTTGGAGACACATAATGAAATCATCTAGGTCACACTCCATGTGTCTAGTCATGTTTTCCACATCATTCTGTCACAGGGACAAAAAACAATCTGTCATGTTTGTGTTTGTTTGCTTTTTTGTTTGCAAACCTGTAACTATATCTCAGGATATTATATTGAATGGGACCATTTCTCACAACTTTCCAAGAGATATTTGCTCTTGCCAACACATTTACTTTTACCTCATCCAATAGCTGTAAACATATCCATTCATAATTTTTTTGAGGTATCTTTCTAACAAACAGACAAACTCAGATGATTACATAACCTCCACCATTCCTTGGCAGAGCAATAATGCATTACAACAAGAAAACAGTGTGAAATTGATTTAACTTGTTGTCCAATGTAGCACTAATTCTTCATTTACAATTCAGGATGTTTTTGTACATCATTCAAAGGCAAAAACTTGATCAATCAAATGAATCTGACTGTATGTGTAGGTATGATAGTGCTTATCTTACATCAAAAAACAGTAGTGAATATTTTCCCAGTTTATCATTTAAAGAGTGAGTTTTTCAAAATCAAGGCGTCCAAGTGATGTAAAGTACTGAATGGACTGTAAATGTACAAACACATAATAAGCACTGAGCTGACTATTATCATCATTGTAAAAAATATTACTGTAGAATTAACAGTAAAAAATTGTACAATTCCAAGATAAAAAAACTACATGACAGTACAATGCAAATATGTTTATTTGAGAAGATTTTATACTAACTATTAAATCAAAAGGAGCTGTAGTTTTTAGATGAAGAGTATGTGAACAAAATCAGGTTTTTATTTAGAAAGTCAGGAAATCAGGGGAAAATGCCCCCCCTCCAGGGCAGAAGTAAGCACGTCTGTAACTTCCCTCTGCAGGTTCTTAGAACACAAGGAGCGGTTTCAGTGAGCTTCGTTTTCAATGTTTATTTCCAAGAACGGGACAACACCTGCTCCGGTCGCCGGTCCATTTAACTCTTTTTCTCCGCTCCCAAAAACTCTCTGCACCCCTATATCTCTCTCTCTCTCTCACCCCCCCGCCACCCACCCCCGCCAAATAATACAAAAATGACATCTATGATAATGCTGTGTTTTGATCCCATTTTATACCTTATAGGACTCAATAATTACAACGTGATAAGAACAAAATGTGAACTACATAAGAGCGCACTTCAATAAATGCCAGAATAACCGCGTTCACAACTTCCTGTTCATTTGGCAAAAGTGAACGAGTCGTTCATGTTCGTCAAAAATATGATATAGTTTTGGAACGATCGTTAAATGAATGCGTTCAGGTACAACACTGGATACCAGGAACTATTCCTTGAGTATTTCCATTACAGATAATACCTGGACGTCAAACCCTGAGGCGCCATCAACGTCACGCTGATTTTTTTTCATCCACCAAAGACAGAAATGTTTCAACCTCCACGACTGACCACAGTGTAATTTTATGAATTCCATCATTACATTGTGGACTGAATTTAACTTACTGCTGTTTATTGTAACTCCAAATCTAGTTAAAAAAGAAAATGACAGATCGCATGTTGTTAACGCAATGAGACAATTCCACCAATCAGTGTCTACGCTGCTGACACATCATTTATCAAATCTAAGACTGGATACCTGGGGACCAGGTCTTTTTGCATCGTGTAAACACCCCAAAGTGAATAGAATAGAGTAGAAGCGATTCTAACGGAAACACAGCTGTAGAAAACACTGTAGGCACCATTCACATCTATGTAAGATGCAGTCGATTCACTGTTAAATATCATCTCGTCTCGTCATCTGAAGCCACTTTATCCTCACTGGGGTCACTGGGGTTCTAATCCAGCTACAATGGGTGAAGGTGGGGTACACCCTGTATGAGTCTTCAGTTCATCTCAGGGCTGAACATATATAGACAAACAATCACTCTCACATTCACACCTATGGGCAATTTAGATTAACCAGTTAACCTATCAGTGCATGTGTTTGGATGGTGGGAGGAAACTGGAGTACCTGGAGAAAACTCACGCAGACATGGGGAGAACATGCAAACTCCACACAGAAAGGTCTGGTGTGGGATTTGAACCAGGGTCCTTTTTGCTGTGAGGCACCAGTGCTAACCACTGCACCAGTGTTAAATATATATGTTTCAAATGTTAAATATATATGTTATTCTTTAAATATGTTTTTGGTTTCATGTTTTTTACAAGATTGGTCTAGTAACCACAGGTGCCAGTTTCCCCCCCCCCATGAAAACAGCAGGATTTTGTTGACAGGGATGCTACAGTAACAGTTAAAGGTTCCTGCAGAGTGAACAGCTGGTGTCCTGCAGGTAAAGGCAGTGAGTGAATGTTCCCAGGGTGTTTGTAAGCACATAACCACAGTCCAGTTACCTGTTTCTTCCTCTTCTTATGTGACCTTTAACACCTTACAGGCTATGTTCTGCTCTTTCTTAAATATTTCATTAAGAGCCCATCCATTGTCATTTAGTTCACACACACACACACACACTCCCAAACACGTACACCAAACACAAACCAAACCAAACCAGCATGTGCGCAACACAAACCTATTGGTTGTGTATGTGCACGCCGGTACATCTCTGCATGTGTCCTGGTGTAAAGGGAGACCAGTCAGAGATAATAGACGTCTGTGTTTAATATTGGAGGAGTTTGAGGTAACATCAAACCTAGGGTCAGTGAGTGTAAAGTTGGACACCTGATACGGAGCACTGGTGAACACAGCTATTGTGTAAAAAAAAAAAAAAAAAAAAAAAAACCCACAAGGCTGACGCAGCCTGGAGTCATCTCTTATACTTGATTTTCATTTTTTTTGTCACATTCATCCAACAGATTACCAGATTAAAATATTTAGATGCATTTGTTTTTTTTTATATGTACAACCCTAATGATAGAAGGCAGGTTGTTGTCAGAATTCTGGGAATCCCATAAAACCAAATTGGCCCTTGTTGTTGTCAGATACAACAGTGATAAATCAAATACTTCAAGACACCTTCGAGTGTAGGAGGTAAGTGTGGAGAGGTGAGAACAGTTCTGCAGCCAGTTGGAAGTGGAGATATATAAGACATTAAAAAAAAAAAAAAAACTGTGACAGGTGACAGAACACTTGGTGATATATGGTGATGAACTGAACTCTGTAACAAATATTGTGCAAAGTGCAATCAGTCATAAGAAGCTGAAAATGTTCCCAGACAGGAAAAAAAAAGAACACCTAATACAGGTTAGTAAAGAAATGATAGTAAACAAGACGGGCTGTTTCCCTCGCTTTTAAGCATTTCATTAGCGTGCCGCTAGCATTGATGTAATGAGGTTAGGTCACCCACTTCCATGACCCCTAACCCCTCCCCCCTCTCCCCTTCCTTCCCTGATATCATATCCCTGTAAACAGCAATGTGGAGGTATTTCTTTCTGATGGTTCAGACAGATCTGGATTTGGCAGGTTAAAGGAAGAGTGGTATCCAAGCTGGGTACTTTTGTACTTGCTGTATCATTAATGGGGAAGTGATAAAGATACACAGATCTCCTGGCACTTGGCTACAGATTAGGAGACTTTGAAAACTGATGCGTTTATCTTGGGTTTACCATCTAGGCCACGATTTGGTTCAAAACACATGTAGGTCTGGCTTGTTGTAATATTGATGTCCATACATGGTATGAAGAAATGCAAAAAAAAAAAGAAGAAGTTTAATTTTACTTCATATCATTGAGTGAAACAATAATATACTGTTTACATGTATGTGGATTTTACCTTGCTGAAATCATTTGTAGCATAAATCTTGCATTAAAACTGTTCTCTTGCTCTGGTCATAAGGGTTGATGGGGCAGCACAGTCCAAACGTAAATCAGCATAAGTGATAGGATAGATTTTTCTGTGTTAATGTAACATAGCTTTTGCTTTGCACTATAACTCAGACCAAGGGAAGGAGAGAGGGAGCATGTCCAGCGTCTAACTCTCTATTTGCCAAACCAATGTGCCTGGGTCATCAAATCGACAATGTGATTGACCCATCAATTGACCTCTGCTGACCTCTTAGGCCAATCAGGCTAATGGTGGCTAGTGGCTGAAGCTTTACCTCACTAGTATCCTTTCACTTGCACTTGCACTTGCTTCTGTGTGTGTACGACAACAACATCCACACGCACACAAACGCGGCCTGACATCCAGTCCTATCTCACACCCTGGGTTTCTAACCTGGCCTGGTTTTAACTGCCTGTATTGGCACACCGTTTGCTGATGGACTCTCGTTAGCGTTGACCTTTTCCTCTCAGTGTTTGCTTGTTAAAATCAGGGTTCCATTTTATAACACTATAACATTGCAGGTGTCAACTGTTTTTGGAAGTTGACTTCTTCATATGCTGTCACAGTCCTCTCTCATTAGAACATCACTATTAATGAAAATACTCCATCTGGGGCCACTTGTTTATATTAATCATAAAAATGCAGAATCACCATATATTCCATCCGTTCTACTTTAAGTGGATCAATGTGTTTTTGCAGGCAAAATCTCCATAAATCAATTATGTAGTAAAATGTTCCACAAGAGTATGTGTTTGCATATGTGTATGGGAGGTGGTGGTTGAGTTTCAATGTATTGATCAGACACTCGATGCAGCCTGTCTCTGCTGTATCATGTTCACTTATTTGATGTGATGGCAGTGTATGGATCCTTAATTGACAACAGGATTTACAGCAGTGATGTAGATGAAGATGAATACTATCTACAGAATGTTGGGATTAAATTTTGACAAACACAGCACAACAAATGATTGGATGTCACCAGAATTTAAATGAGTCAAGTCACAGCTGACTTTACCATGAAAAAGAAATAACTAAATCTTACTTTTAACGCTTTTAAACTCCCACTCAATTTAGCCTACATTTCTTAATAAAGTAAACTGAATCCTGTTCTTGAACCATTTTGATAACATGCAGTTGGTGTTTGATTATATTATAAATTAATATTAAGATGAAAATTGGGATATTGGAGGTGGGTCCTGTTAAATGATGCAATAGATAAAACATTTGTGAATATTTATTGATGTTTTTTGGACTATTATGGACAATTTTTTTGGTTTGTTTTAGATGTTTTTTTTTTTACTATAACTGTGTTTATTGGAATATGGTTCCTCTGGATAATTATAAGACAAAGTTTCAGATCTGCTGTTTGTCATTTGTATTTTGAACAAAGGAATAATTGTACCTGCTGTGGATATTTTTATCAGAAAGTGGCTTTATATCTTGCGTTGTGTGAGAATCTCACTTGTCAATCTACATTAGGTCATGTGACATTTGGGACAAGGTTGCGTACTTTGCTAAATATTTTTTGAGTGACTACTTCTGGCCTATATGTGGACCCATGGAAGTTTAAAAGGGTTAAACACCTCTTTTATTATCTATTTTACGATATCATACCATACTATTTTTATTTATAAAAGTGCTTTAAAACAGACGGAACTGACAAAGCGCTGTACACTACAATAAAACACAAAACAGAGAAGAAGAAATAAGTAAAAAAAAAAAAAAAAAATACAATAAAAAGTGGTAAAACTACACCTAAAAAAATTTAAATGAACGCACAATAAAATAACAAAAATCAATGAGCCGCTGAGTCAAAGGCCAGAGAATAAAAATGCGTTTTAAGATGAGTTTTAAAATTGGACGGTGTAGGTGCCTGTCTAACATGTAAAGGCAGTTTATTCCACAGGCTCGGTGCAGCTCTGAGCTTCTGTTTAGATTATTTTTTATTTCCAACAGTAAATGGCCTGAGAATCTGAGTGGGAGTGTACTGATGGAGAAGCTCAGAGAGGTAAGGTGGGGCAAGACCATTCGAAGATTTAAAAACAAATATAAGCATTTTAAAATTTAACCAAGCTAACTAAGTTATCAGTCTCTGAAAAATTCTGACAAAAAGGGAAAGTCTTATGCAGCTTAAATTGATCATGTTGCCACTAAGATTAAAGTGAAGTAACACTTAAGTTAGTTAAGTTCCCCTCAAACAGTGTTTATTTATAGTGACATTGCAGTTTAGTCTTATGCTGCTCTCTTAAATATGGACCAGTTTTTATTATATCACAGTGAAATGTTCCTTTATATTTTGTCACTCCGTTACCATGAGATGATCAGTACCAAGTGTCTTTGGTTACCTTTATCATGGTTGAACAAATAAATTGTTTTTATAATGTCCAATTAACTAAATATAAATCATAATTTTCCTCAAAATAATGACTGTGAAAAACCTCTATATATTATATTGATAACCTTTGATCAATTGACAGGTTTTAGCCAGGATTGTTCTCACTAATTTGCCACAAATAAATGTTAGCATGACAGACAGACAGACAGACAGACAGACGTTTCGGCCCAAGACGCTGAATAAGGCTGTTGGGCCGAAACATCTATCTGTCATCGTAACCCATTAAAGAAAGAACATCTTTCCATTTACAACTGTGTCTCACCTCCGTCTGCTTTGAAAATTCTGTGCAGAAAACCAGAAAAGTGATCAACAAATCTAGTATCCCCCCCCCGCCTCACTCTCCATATCTCTCTCTCTCTCTTTCTCTCTGATATCAATGGAAATAAATTGCACATCTTTTCCAAACAGAGCAACTTCTCCACCATCTGTTCACCAACGTAAATCAGGGCTTGTTGATGTAAAACCTCCTCCTTCCTAAACTCCCCCCAGTGAGGACTGAAGCAAACCTAATCCCCTCCCAGTCTCCCCTGTCCTCTAAAACATCTCTGCATATTAATGGCTCTATACATCACCAGTAGATTGAAATAGGTTTGTATGCAAAATATGCAAAATGCAGGCCTTCATCTGACTGGAGACTCATGATGAGTGAGTACAGAAGGGTGGGAGATATTTTCATCTGTTTCATCTGCGTGTAGTTGGAAAATATTCTCTAATTTTCTAGACTTTTTAAGAAAGTTGAAATAAAGACAAATATCTGCGCAGGTACATACGTGCAAATTACTGATTGTTCATGTGGAGACTTTAATGTTTATTTGAGGATTAACCAATAAAGACCCAAACATCTACTGGCAACCAAAATCATTTACTGATATAAAAAGTTACATTACTGTTGATCCATTAATCCTATCAAATACATGTAAATAAGTGGTATAAAATGCAGATTGTCACTGTAGTGAAGTTCTAAACACTACAACATTGATTCACTACTAAAACCTATGGAGTTTGATGAACAGTGGATGGAGTCACTTAAAATACTCGATGTATTTTGCAAAATAATTCACTTTTTCTTCAGTTTTCTCTATTTTTGACATAAAAACCTTCAACTTTTATGAAGATCTATATCAGGGGTGTCAAATTCATTTTAGTTCAGGTATAAAGTTGGCCGCACCAATAAAATAATATAAATGATAGGATAAAAATGTATAAAATAATGTCAACGGCAAAACTTTCTGTTTGAGTGAAAATTCTACATCTACAAACTTGAACAAATATGAACAACCTGATGATATTATGCTTTAGTTTATCATTTATACAACTTTCAAATCACAGTAGATCTACAAATATACACATTTACTACTGGTAAAATTCCACAAATATTTCAGGTTATTCAAATTTTTTTGGTAAAAGGCTATAGTCTTTTTTTTCTACTTTATTTTACACTAAAACAGAAAGGTAAAATTAGTTTAAGGTTTGTTTCCATTATTTCTAGTACAAGTTTCATCCACTTTAGATTGAATTGAACCTAAAATGATTTTATCTTTGGTGTAATTTTTGCATTTCACACATTGATGCCAGGGCCCAATTTGGACCCTTTGGCGGGCCGCATTTGGCCCCCAGACTTTATGTTTGACACCTGTGATCTACATGATCAATAAATGAAATATGGTAAAAACTTGATTCTCACTTAAGAATACAAAATACAGAGCATAACATAACAATAAATGTTGATGAATCATTAAAGAAAGGTTAAAAGTAGATTTTAAAAAATCATTTTAGAACTACCACAAAATAGAACTGGGTTTTTCTGGGTTAAATGGATTCTCATGCAGTAAAACTCACCACTCGGTCTCTTATAGTGTCTCCACAGATCACAATCCACCCTTGACGCTCCCTCTTCCTCCCCTCCTTCATTCCTTTCTAGGTCTGAGTTTCACATCCCCTCTCATCCCCCCCATACAGATGTTTCCACAGTAGCCGATAATCCCCCGTAGCTCCCTTATGCCAAGGATTAACACTAGCTTGGCTTAAATCAGCCACATGTGGCCGAGGAGACGGTGAGGCAGAGGCAGAAAGGACCAGATCTGTGTCCACTGACACCTGAGAAATTACTGTTTTATTCAACAAGTACATTTTACTGTAATTGCAGAACAAGGTTGCACTAATGTACCTGCTGCATTTACAGATTTACAAAGCACCATAACTGACAAATACAGACAGAAAGCATGTTTGCATCTGTTTTTTTTTTTTTTTTTTTTTTTTTTTTTTAAGTATCCAAACAATGTTTTTAATGTTATTTTTGAAGTGAACTGCAAAAATCTGCCATGTAATATTTGATGTGGACGGATGCTTTGGGTGTTTGGTCCAACAGGAGTAAGCTTTGATGAGAACAGATGGTTTTGCAGGATTAGGAAACACATGTGAGCACTTAACAAACACAGGCTGAAAGATGATGAAGAGGAAACACTGCAGAGGGTCCAGTGTTTGTAAGGGCCTGTTTCAAATTTATTCAGCAAAGAAACTTCAGAGGCAACTCTCTGACCTGCTTGGCTTACAGGGTCTTCTATTTTAATTAGTTTAATTGGCTACTTAATTTGTCCATCCAGGCTTGGCACCCTCTGCACACCTCACACTTGTGTAAAAAGCCTCCTTTGGTCCAAAGCTCTTTCCTCATATTTAATATTGTTTCATTACTCATTCTTCCTGAGTCAGAAAAAGCTAATTTTTTCTGTTTTCCACATGCACTATGTTGCCCCCCCCCCCCCACCCACCCACCCCGGGTTCATATATATGTGTGTTCAATACATCCTTCTGTGGAAGAGAAACAGACTAGAGCATGTTTAGTGCTGTTCACTCACACAGAGGTTGTTTATTGTTCTTCCTAAATGGTTAAAATAACCACATTAACTAACTGTTACCATCAGTGTTCATAGTTTCTTCTTTTACGGTCTAACACATAACTGTTATCAAAATCCAATCATGTTTATTTATCACAATTTTCACTATAACATGAACTGAGACTGTGGAACAGTACGGGTGAGGAACTAAAACAATGTCCAAACATAATGCAATTTAAAAGCAAATAGTGATTGTTTGTCTATATATGTTCAGCCCTGAGATGAACTGGAGACTCATACAGGGTGTACCCCGCCTTCACCCACTGTAGCTGGATTAGGCCCCCAGTGACCCCTGTGACTCTAGTGAGGATAAAGCGGGTTCAGATGACGAGACAAGATTAAAGTGTTTTGTTGTAGCAGTACTAGTAGCAACTTGGGAAAGTGAATATTTAAAAACTAGTACAGGAGAAGGCGTGGGGTTAGATAAGTTTTGAATTCTTCTCACTCCTTTTTGAACATGTTGCATTTATTTGCTGTTTTTATTTTATCTCATTTCCTTTTTTTTTTTTTGTTCAAAATAAACTATCTATCTATCTATCTATCTATCTATCTATCTATCTATCTATCTATCTATCTATCTATCTATCTATCTATCTATCTATCTATCTATCTATCTATCTATCTATCTATCTATCTACCTATCTACCTATCTACCTATCTACCTACCTACCTACCTACCTACCTACCTACCTACCTACCTACCTTCCTTCCTTCATTATTTTATTCAGAATAAAGGCTCAATAACCCATGAATTAATGTTTCAACTGGTCATTTGAAAGACTATTTTAAATGTCCAGTAGGTATCATAGTTCTAAACAACAGCATTAATATTAATATGACTACCCTTTATTTAATACAGTTTTACAATAACATTTCTGGTACATGGTCATAAACCCAAAATATGCACATTTAATGACAAATAAAAACCAGGAAATGTCATATTGCATGAAAACTGTTTCACAAATGTCTTCTTAGCACCTTTTGTGTACATACTGTATCACTATTTCCAACTACATGTTTCAAATTAAACCAAACTAATGTCATTGATGTAAAAGCAGGTTGGTGGTCTTGTTCTAACACATGTGGACAGACTTTCCTCATGACAACCATAATGGATCGTTGTGTATCAGACCCATCGCAGGAGCAGCGACATGGCTTTGATTAAACTTTCACTAATTAAAGTCTCCCTCATCTTATTAGCTCGACTAATTGATTTAATTTGTCTTAGCTCAACTACTGGCTGTGACCTCTACTTAGTTAATGAATGAATTGATTTTGCTCAAGTATATTCGGACGAGTGAGAGAGGATTTTGACATGTTGGCCCCTTTAATCTTAGGGTTATGTTGCTGGAATATTGGTTTTGATTCTGATGAGATATTCCCGGCCTGTGTCACCCACATGGGCAAGTGGGGCAGTGAACTACTTGAAAAAGTAGTGCTCTCAACAAAATAGTTCTTCCATAAATCATTGCTCTAATACTCTTTTTGTAATAATATGAACATCACATTAGGAAGAAGGCCCAACAAAGGATGGACTTCCTGCATCAACTGAGGAAGTTCAACCTGCTTAAGGAGCTGCTGATCCAGTTCTACACCACCATCATCCATCACTGTGTGGTTTGGATCAGCCACCAAACAGGACAAACACAAACTACAGGAGATAGTCAAGTCTGCAGAGAAGACCAGCCTGCCCTCCATTCAGGACTTGTCCACAGCCACAGTGAATAACCAGGCAGGTGTCATTACTGCAGACCCCTCACACCATGGACATCACCTGTTCCACCTCCTCCCCTCCGGCAGCCGTTACAGAACTCACTCACTCACTCAACCCGCTTTATCCTCATTAGGGTCACAGGGGTCACGGGGGTCAAATCCAGCTACAATGGGTGAAGGCGGAGTACACCCTGTATGAGTCTCCAGTTCATCTCAGGGCTGAACATATATAGACAAACAAGCCAATTTATTTATTTTTTTTCATCATCCACCAAAGACAGAAATCTCTCAACCTCCACAAACGTCCACAGTGTAATTTTGTAGAATCTTATCATTGCATTCTGGAGTGAATGTAACTTACTGCTGTTTATTGTAATTCCAAATCTAGTTTTTTTTTTTTTAAAAATGACAGATTGCATGTTGTTAACACAATGAGACAATTCCACCAATCAGTGTCTACGCTGCTGAGACATCAGTTATCAAATCCAAGACTGGATACCAGGGGACCAGGTCTTTTTTCATCGTGGAAACACCCCAAAGTGAAGAGAATAGAGTAGAATAGAATAGAAGTGATACTATTAACAATACTAACACAGCTGTAGAAAACACTGTAGGCACCATTCACATCTATGTAAGATGCAGTCGATCCAGTGTTAAATATCGTCTCGTCATCTGGAAGGTCTGGGTGTGGGATTTGAACCAGGGTCCTTTTTGCTGTTTGTTTGTTTATGTGCGGCACGAGTGTTAACCACTGCACCACCCCATTACAGAGCTCTGTACGCCAAAACATCCAGACACCGCTACAGTTTTTTTCCCAGGCTGTCACTCTGATGAACACTTGACACCAGTCAGAATAATCCCACGACCCACAAACATTCTCTGTCTTTACCTACATCCAATATATTCTGTATATACTGTTAAATACTGTTTAGAAACCTGTACATATGCTGACTATACTCAAGCATTGCACATAACCACATTGGCACTCTAGTATGTTATTTGTTGTTATTTTTGTTATGTCTTATTATTTCTAGTCTATGTTTGTCTTCTTATTGGTACATGAGGGCACCACTTGTAACCGGAAGCAAATTCATGTATGTGTACACATACATGGCAATAAAGCTGATTCTGATTCTGAGTTTATGTAGGCAATTTTTTTTATTATTATGATTTTATTTCGGTCAAAATACAAAACAAGGCACATGCACAAGGCAGGTAAGACACATTTTCACACATGATAAATTCATTGTTTGACTAAAAAGGTTTAGAGCTGAAGTCGAAGCTTATTTAGCCACCATTACCAATACCTCATCACTATATGTTAAACAAAAAAAAAAAGAACCCACAATGCAAAAGTCAAACCCAAGAACAACTGTCCAAATAGAACACAACATTGACGTCATTTTTTCTTTCACCTTCCCTATTTTCTCCTTTCCTTTCCTTTTCTCTTCCTCTTTCCCCCTCCCTCCTTACTTTTACTTCCTTTACCCTAGGTTCCCTTTTTCATTCCTTTTTCTTCCATTCTCACTTCCCTTCTTCTTTGTTCTTTTTTTTCCTACCATGTGCGGTCCCTTGACATTGATTCCAGTTAAATTTAAGGTGTCCTTCCATGTTGGTGCAGAGCAGCTCAATGATCACATTCCTCTGTATATTTATTACATAATCCTGCAGGATGTGATAGGGATTTCACCCCACGCTAATAGAGGTCCATATGGTCATAAAATAGTCTGCCTCGTAGTCATTTTGTTGTTGTTTTAACTTGAATTATTCGGCCAATTTGTTTGGTTTCTTTATGAAATATGATGAGTGTTGCTGCATTGCAACACTGTTGAGTTAGGGTTAGTCCAGCTGCTTCATATGTCTTCCCATGAGTTATGTTTGTTAACGTGGACTTCAATTCAATTCAGTTTTATTTATAGAGCCCCAAATCACAACAACGTCATCTCACAGGGCTTTACAGGAGAGAACAATCAACCACAGAAATAAATGAAGTCCCAAACATCCACTGTCCATCCACTGACCCTCCTTCACAGCAAGAAAAAACTCCAAAACCCAGTGGGGAAAAAAGGGGGACTTTGACAACTAGACTTGCATTCTATGTGACCTGGTTATAGTAACATATCTACTTTTTACTTTATTGCAACACACCTGCATCTATGTTGTCTATAAGCTATTGCAGAATTAGTTGGATGGAATTGTTTAAGCATCGGTTACAGCCTATAGATATTCTGTTTGTGAAATGATATTATACTACATCATTACATTGGTCTAAACGCCAGATCAAACTTTTATTACCTCCAACAAGGAGGTTATGTTTTTGCCAGAGTTTGTCTGTTAGTTAGCAAGATAACTCAAAAAGATATGGATGGATTTTGATGAAAATTACTTGACGTGTTGGGGGTGTCACAAGGAACCAATGGTTAGATTTTGGTGATGATCCGGAAGAGATCCTGGATTTTGGATCACTTTGAAATGTATTCTCTATTTACCGCAATGTAAAATTTCAAAGTGATCCAGAATCCAGGATCTCTTCCGGATCATCACCAAAATCTAATCATTTGTTCCTTGGCGGCTATTGTAGTTAAATTTTTTTTTTAATATAGATTTATTTTCACACATTAAAATAAGTCTACAGACTGTAAAGACAAAAAAATACTACACCAGTTATTTTTATGTTCTTCAGATGATTGTTGGAATAAACTCGACGAATCAACTTTGTATATTAATTTGGAATTTCTCCCATGAAATTTAGTTTGAGCTAAAGATAATTCAGATGTGGTTGGAGATTCCATCGTTAGCACGAAATCATGCAAGTGTTGCTGCTAAAACTTCCAACACGCACACACAATAGCATTAGGCTGTTAGCTTATTTATGTTTAGTCATAATGAGTTTAATTAGCATGTTTTAATGTAGCTCAAAAATACATATTAGAAACATATAAATTGTGGTTGTGGTCATAAGCCAGTAGTTTCTGCTCTACTGAAATTGAGGCTGACTGTACACTACTACTGATGTGTTGTACTGTGGATGCTAATAGCTCATGTACAAGGCTACCAGTCCACAGCACTGGCTTCTTACTTTAGCAGTTTGTCATGTAAATAAAGAAGTAGCCTTGGCTGTAACTTTTGGAGAACACCAGCTACTTTCAAAGTTGGAAATTACTACAACGACAACTACAACAAAATATATGAATACATTTTTCCCTGACCAACATCCCCACCCCGAAAGATGAGGAAACACTTCAAAGGTCCTTATGCTTTGGAAAAGAAAAATATGAGTCAATAATTTTGCCATAATGCATGATTAGAAGCAGTATACATCCTTTACAAGGGCACTTGAACGCCTAAATCAGCAGCATTCACTTTATTGACATCGTTTTTCTTGATAATGGTATGAGACAGAGGAGCTTCTTCAGCCCAGATGCAGTTATTAAGCAGATGCAGAGGAACGCAGCATCTAAACTCGGCACCGTTTAGCAGCATTTGCAGCTTTAATAGCGTTGTATGCCCATTTATCTCCGATAGCAATAATGTAAGAGCTGGATTTTGTTCAAACCAGCCTATATACCAGGGAGCAGCAGGGATACTGTCGCTTATTGGTGCTTTGCCCTTGAACACTTGACTTGGAAATGACTGTAAAAGATGAACAAACAGCTCCCTCTAGTGGCGTTAACGTCATACTATTTCCATCTTTATTTTACCTTTTGATCCAGACTCATAGTGTTTGCTTTTTTGCAAGGAGTTGAAGAAAATTTGTACAAAAAAAAAAGAAAAAGAGCAGAATTATGGATGTAGTGTCATTTGTGTTTAATCCATAATGACCTGGATTTACTTAGGTAGCAGTTCACATATTATTTTTTTTCTATATTTTTACTGTTCTTAACTGATATAATAATAATAATCTTTATTTGTATAGCACCTTTCATACAAACACTGTAGCCCAAAGTGCTTCACATTGATTAAAAATTAAAGTACAATTTTAAGACAGGGTGAAATACATAAAAATTTGATTGCACAAAATTATAGAATTACAAAAGTACAACATAAAGTGATTATACATCCATTATAAAATTTAGCAGCGGTCAATAAATAAGAAATAAAATTACAAGAGTAGAGATAAACTGATTATACATACATTCAATAAAAAAGAATAAAATGACAAGATTAAACTGATTATACATTATACAATTTCAATAGAGTAAATGAGAAATACATTAAGATTTGATTATGCCATATAAAGAATGTAAAGAAAAGGGTCACAGAATTGCGACTCCATTCTTTATCTCCCTTCAAAGGCTGATGAAAATAAAAATGTTTTTAATTTAGTTTTAAATATAGTCAGTGAACTGGCTTTTGGAATTGTATTTCATAACTTTGGTGCATAGTTAATATAACATCTATTTTATATTATCCTCTGACTTTTCATGAATATCTACATGTTCTGTGAATTAAAAATAGGAAAGCAGATTATTTACACCAAATAATGCAAAAAATATAGAATAAATTCATAGTTAATTATATGTGGGTAACCCTTGCTCCCAAAGGTGGTGTTGGAAAACCTCAGTATTGAATTGGGACAGCATTTACACTGTGCGAGAGTACGCATTTTTAGATTAAGGGTTAAGGGAGGAATTGGAATTGGCCGTTAGATTGAAATCTCTGCACAGCCTTTACACACCCACATGAATCTGCCATGTTTTTCAGATATAATCCTATGTCTTTTATCTTATCTTGTATGTTCCCAAAGTGCATCAGATGTGATTACATGTGTTTTTTAACATGACAAATTCCTGTGGTTTTCCTTTGAGACTTCATAGTTTGGCACAGTTGGTTTCACACATGTCATATTTATTTGGTTCATTTAAAATTCCTTCAGGTTAAAAATGTTTACTGGTTCATCTCATATCGTCTCAGTTCACAAAATGTTCCTGCTGCTCCACTTTCAGATAAAAGTCGCTCATTCTTAAACTCCTTTTATAGAAGTTTTTGTGCTCAGATAAAATTCAGCTGCAGGACAGAGAAATGAAGTGTCTTTATTTAAACATCCAATCATGGGAGGAAATACAAAATGGAAAATTTGTCTTATTTTTACACCTGGAAGGGGAGGTGAGGGTAATGTTTTTTTGGAGGGGTTTTTATGTTTGTTTTGTTCTTGGTTGGGATTTTTGTCTGTTTGTCTGTTTGTCCATACGTTTGTCTGTTTGTCCATACGTTTGTCTGTTTGTCCATACGTTTGTCTGTTTGTCCATACATTTGTCTGTTTGTCCATACGTTTGTCTGTTTGTCCATACGTTTGTCCGTTTGTCCATACGTTTGTCTGTTTGTCCATACGTTTGTCCGTTTGTCCATACATTTGTCTGTTTGTCCATACCTTTGTCCGTTTGTCCATACGTTTGTCTGTTTGTCCATACGTTTGTCCGTTTGTCCATACATTTGTCTGTTTGTCCATACCTTTGTCCGTTTGTCCATACCTTTGTCTGTTTGTCCATACCTTTGTCTGTTTGTCCATACCTTTGTCCGTTTGTCCATACCTTTGTCTGTTTGTCCATACCTTTGTCTGTTTGTCCATACATTTGTCCATTTGTCCATACGTTTATCTGTTTTTTCAGCAGCTTTATGCAAAAACTACTGGACTTAAAGGGAAGTCGAGGGTATTGTTTTTGGTTTGGGTTTTTGTGTGTTTGACTGTCAGTAACTTCACACAAAAACAATTGGGCCAATTTCCATGAAATTTTCAGGAAATGTTCGACTTGGTCCAGAATCCCATTAAATTTAGGTGAATACAGGTTAAAGGTCAAGGTCACCAAAATCAGAGGTAGGGCAAATCAGGAATTTTCATTCTTGTATAATCACTTACCTTCTTTTTGCTCTCACTGTTGATGTGCATTGGCATCAGAACCTTAAAGGACAAATTTGAAGACTCAAGGTCAAAGGTCAATGTCACAATAATGGTCCAGATCGAATTTTTGACATAACTTTTGAATGATTTTGACTTCCAATGCACACCAACATGCTTGCCTTTCAATCCTGCTTTTTAACTGTATAGTTTTTTTTTTTTTTTTTTACCTGTCGTTGATCTGAAAGGTCAGGGGTCACTGGGTCAAGATCTAAAAAACTAAAATGGACTATGTCAGAAAAATGAGTGGAGATGGAGAGTTAGTAACTATTACTGACAGATAAGAAACCTGACATGGGCTTCAATATTACATCACAACCTTTGACTTTGAGTGACCTTGAAAGGTCAAAGCCATTGATTCTTGTTTTGACAAATGTTCATTAAGAGCTAAAATATTTGTAAGGAGCAGGGTCTTTTGTACTTGGCACCACTTCTTTTTTATTTTGTATTTTTTGGTGACTTTTTTAATGACTGTTTAAATAAAATGGAGTTAGCCCCATAGCATCATTTCAGATGTTTCTTTTCTAACAGTTGTCTGGGATATGAAACAATGACAAATATCATAATATAGTTTTACAGTGGGATAAATATAACTGCATTTTATTGGTTTGTTTGGTTTAACTTATGTTTGCCTCCAAAATGCCTCAAAGATGCATTTTACTTATTGTTTTATATATTTTTTTTAAGTCCATGATTATGATTTCAAATGTTCTACCTCTACATTTCTGTGCTCTGACTGTAAATAATAATTGAGCACCATGAAGGTGGAAAAGCGCTATATAAATGCAGACCATTTACCATTTCACAATTACCCTTTTCCTTTCTTCACATCTCACTGGGAAGAAAATCTCCCATTAAAATTCAAAAAGAAATATTGATATATCTATACCAGGGGTGTCAAACTCATTTTAGTTCAGGGGCCACATTCAGCCTAATATAGTATAAAGTGGGCCGCACCAGTAAAATAATATAAATGATAGAATAAAAATGTATAAAATAATGTCAACGCCAAAAATTTCTGTTTGAGTGAAAATTCTACATCTACAAACTTCAACAAATATGAACAACCTGATGATATTATGCTTTAGTTTATCATTTATACAACTTTCAAATCACAGTAGATCTACAAATATACACAACATTTACTACTGGTAAAATTCCACAAATATTTCAGGTTATTTACACTTTTTTTGTAAAAGGCTATAATCTTTTTTTGTACTTTATTTTACACTAAAACAGAAAGGAAAATTAGTTTAAGGTTTGTTTCCATTATTTGTATTTCTTTTATAGTATTTTACTAATCTCATCCACTTTAGATTGAATTGAACCTAAAATGATTTTAACTTCCTTGATTATTAATTATCTTTGGTGTAACTTTTGCATTTCACACATTGATGCCAGGGGCCAGTTTGGACCCTTTGGCGGGCCGCATTTGGCCCCCCGGGCCTTATGTTTGACAGCTGTGTTCTATCTATACTTATATGAACAAATATATTAGCACATATCATGGCTACAGCTGTAATATTTCCTGTTCATGCTGACTTCTGTTAGAAAAGAAACACCTGCATTTAATGTGCCTCACTACTTTTATGGCTTATGCTACGAGGCTCAAGATACGTGTTATGTGCTACACGGATAATCACTGTGTCCCTGTGAACAGATCACATCACACTTTTTTTTTTTTTAATTGCGAAACACTTCAACACTTTGGGACTTGACATAATAAGTGAATGTTGTAAACATGTCAGTTAATGTGTTTTTTTTTTCCTGACAGCTGATCTGTGTCAGACAGGATGTTGACGTGTATTGTAATAAAACAGAGGAGAATAAACAGTAAGCAAAGTAATGTTGTGTTTATGTGCTTTTAATTCTCTTGTCCACACATCACTTTGCTGATAAATCTCACATCACTGACACTTTGTACTTTGTCTTTGATCAATAACTGTACTTTCAACTGTGCCAACATTTTTCATTGGGTAGAAAAGAAATGCGGTTCCTCACAACCTGACAAGGATAACCTTCAAGACATTCTTTCTAAATAAACCCCATTAATCTTCTAACCAGGAAATAGTGCAACCCATTATAGGTACACGTCTGGAGGGACTTAACACAGGCAGATAGACGGGAACGTTTCCACCAAATGGAGTCAGCTCAGCTGGGATGAGAAGGGCAACAACCTGCACAGCAACGTTAGGTCCCCTGTGGTGCAAAGGTCCAAAATCCAATTCAGAAAAGAAAGAAAATCAACTATTCCTGTTGAAAAGAAGTGTCTGAACTGTGTCAATAACCAAACAATGAGAAAACTCTGTGGGTATGTGGGAAAGTTCTGGAAAGTGACTTAAGTTCAGAAGTTTTCAAAACTTTACGCTGACCAGATAAATGTATTGATCTTCTCGCTGAACTCTTGGCAACCCAGATAATGGTCTTATTCTGTAAATGCTGAAGTATTCTTTTATTATACTATAGCAGCAATAAAAAGCCAAAAGATAAAGTTACAAAAGAGGCAAAAAAAAATAAAGGTTCCATGAGCTGATGACTCTCTGGGGACAAACTTATGTGAGCTCTGCTGTTGAAGATTCATGCAAAGGCGATGTGGCATGACCATTAACTTTAAAGCTCTTTAACAGAAAGTCCTCATGGGGAAAAAAAAAAGCATGATTAAAGTGAATGGATTATGTAACAATACTGTCTGCTAGACTGAATATGGATGACAGTGGTCTTAAAGACTGGAATTCACATTTGGACATAAAAAAAAAAACGTGCTTTTAAAATTATGTTCCAGTCAAACTTTTATAAAATAAGGAATGAAATGGACAATAACAGCCAAAAATGTATAATAAACTAACAAAATAATAAGTGAACATGAATAAAATAAGACATAAATGGCATAAAAGTGAAGGAAAATAATAAAATGCAATATTAAATGTAGAAATTGAAAACAAAATAAAGAAGAAAATTAACAAACACTAATAAATATTTACAAAATAATAACTTAACTATTGAATATGCTTGTGTTGCTCTTTATTGTGTTTTTTTTTCCTTTTCCATCCAAATAAATCGAATTACAAAAAAAACTTCCCTGCTGAGAATGTTTTTTTTGGGAGGGGAGATGCTGTCACATCTGTTTAGTTTGAAAAAGTCTATTCTGAGAATGTAAAGAGTATAAAGTACAGATATTTATGAACAAATGTAGGAAGTAAAAGTAAAAAGTTGCCAGAAAAAGAAATACTCAAGTACAGATACCTAAAAAAACATCTACTTAAGTACAGTAATGAACAGAGGTGGTAAAAGTACTCACATTCTGTACTTGAGTAGAAGTACAGCTACTGATGTAAAAAAAATAAAATAAATAAATACTCTGGTAAAAGTAGAAGTACTGATTCTTTAAAAGTTACTGTGTTGAAATTGTGTTTGATCAGGTGCATGCAAAATTTAAAGATAAAATGTTAAAATTGTTAAATTAAAAGTCAAAATTCTGAGACAAAAAGTAAAAATTATAAGATAAAAAGTCACTTTTCTGAGATAAAAAGTCAATAATTGTCAGATAATAGTCATATAATTAGAATCCTTTTTAATGTCATTGTCTCATTTGAAAAACAATGACATTTGAAATAGAGCAACACTCGTTAAAACAGTGCAAAATTAAGAAAAGAAAAGAAATTAGTGTGAGAAGCATAGTTAAAAAAATTTTGAAAAATAAATAAATAACTAAATAAGTATAATATATAAAGTCACAGTTTCTCTCTGAAGTGACTCATTTTTCATACTGTCACATCTGTTTAGTTTGAAAAAAGTAATGAGTCTATACTGAGAATGTAAAGAGTATAAAGTACAGATATTTATGAACAAATGTAGGAAGTAAAAGTAAAAAGTTATCAGTACAGATACCTAAAAAAATCGACTTAAGTACAGTAATGAAGTACTTTTACTTAGTTACTCTCCACCTCTGAACTGTGGGCAGTGCTTTTCATTAGCAGAGACAGTGAGTGCTCTCTTGTGGACAGAGGGAATATCTTTACCATGTGAATAAACAAAGTCATTTTCATTTGCATGGTCACATTTGACATCAGGATTTGGCTGCCAGTCAAATTATTATGCTATGGATTTAATTAGTAAAATGTGCATTCATATATCCAACCACACTGACAGCTTTATGTATGTTTGGTTAAATATTAGTAGTTTGTTTTTCGAATTTTGCATAATACACCTTTAAATTCCCTGTAAAGTGATCCAGCGCAGTGTTAACAACTATAATAAAGTAGTTTTTTTTTTTTTTTAAAAAGCTTCTATTTATGATTTACTGTCACCTGCTGCCATCTGGCTCACTGGCAGATAGTGAAGAAACCATTGGGTGGAGTCATAAATCTGTCCAATGAAGGTTATTTGATATGCAGTGAAAATGAGGCTTGAACAAATTTGTGGTCGAACAGTTGAGGACGTGCAACCTTGTTATAGACGCATGAAAGCAAATGTTATCCAATACTGTGTCGCTGCTTTGCATGTGATAAGTTTTTAAATAATGTGAAAAAAAAAAAAAAAAAGCAGGTGTGGCTCCAAAGGGATGAACAAAGCAACGTTTATTTATAGAGTGTGTTTTATCCACAAGGTCGATTCAGTATGGTTTCATCCACAGTAAAATAAAATACTGTGAAAATAGAAAAAAAAAAAAAAAAAGTCATATACAGTAAAGCAGGTATAATCCCATACATGTACAGTCGTGGTCAAAAGTTTACATACACTAGTAAAGAACATGGCCGTCTTTCTACAACTTTTATTTTTCTGTGATAGAGTGATTGAAACACACATGTTTTTGTCACAATAAATGTGTAGTTTGGTTATTTTATTCATTTATTATGGATCTACTAAAAATGTGAACCAAATCTACTGTGTCAAAAATATACATACAGTCATAAGAATAATTACGTTTGTTGAACTGCATCGATTCTGTCAAAGATTCAACCAGAAGATGTGGATGTCGACCGAAAGTGAAAATGACAAAAGGACATGTGACCAAATCATGAGAGTAAACATGATGTTAACATTGGTGCTTGTGAGAGACAGCAATAATAAATAAATAAATACATGGATAAAATAATTAAAAAAACATCTTATTTTGTTTTTGTCAACATAAACTAAGAGACATTTTAGGAATGTTTTTTTTTTTCTTAAGCCACATTTTGTCTGGTTTTTATTGGTCATCTATAATTGCATTATATTTCTATATATATATATATATATATATAGCACATTAAGTGAAGTCAGAATCATTAGATAAGAAGTCAAAATTATGAGATAAAAAAAGTCTAAATTATTAGATAAAAAGTGAACATTATTTTTTTTTTAAAAGGCAAAATCATGAGGGAAAAAAGTCAAAATTATGAGAAAAAAAGGCCAAATATATATATATATATAAGGTGCACTGTGGTTTCTGGAGGAATCTAAAGTATTTTAAGTGTCACCTTATAGTCCAGAAAATACAGTAACCTTTTGTTTCCCAAATGTCATGTCATTTCCTATTCAAATATTGGTATGGACATTTTAGAAACATCCAAATATTGGTATGGACACGTCCATAGCGTCCATACGCAATTTTACTCCCATGAAGCAAATTGCTGTATGTATATTTTTGACCCTACAGATTTGGTCACATTTTCACTAGATCTATATTAAATTCATAAAAGAACCGCATTCAACAACTGCATGAATGTTTTTTTTGTGACAAAAAAGTGTGTGTTTCAATCACTCTATCACAGAAAAAATAAGAGGTGTAGGAATTATTGCGAACTTATGATTTTTTACTCGTGTATGTAAACTTTTGACCATGACTGTACTTCTATTATGATCTGAAGGCTGTTATCTGACAATATCTTACATAACACTTGTACACTTTCATATATAACTCATTTAACTTTTTTTTTTTTTTTTTTAGGGCAAAATGTTTCATTTCCCAGAACTAATATGGTTACCATGGTTACAGTAGGTTATGTTATAATCTTTAAACACCATCACATCCTATCACACAGCTATGGACATTTTCTGACTATATATATTGTTTTAGTTTCTTTATCCAGGTACCATTGAAAGGTTATTCAAAATACTGCACAACTCATTGTAATTGAAAACATGGCTACGATAAGTGTTGTGCTGTGGCAGTAATACCCTGGCCTAAAACAAATCACACTATTCTTAAACAAAAAAAAACAACATTGTCTTTTCTTTTTTTTTCTTTTTTTTTTTCCTTAACTGACAACGGAACATATAAAGTAGTCATTCTGATTTTGTAACTATGATATGATTATTCTGCCCATGGAGTTGTAAATGATGTTGTAATTCCCAAAAAAACTATTAACAGAAAAAACTATTAGCAGGAAGCTACAACGGAAGTGACTGTATTTTCAATTTATTTTAAATGTATGCATGTCTGTGCCCAGTGTCCTGCATGTTTTAGTTATTTTCCACTTCTATTACACCTACTTCAATTATTGATCAGCTCTTCAGAAGCCTAATCATGATGTAATGACGTTCAGGTGTGATGGTAAAGGGAGATATTTTTTTAATTTTTGTTTTTCATTGACCTATTATTTTTCATTTATTTTTTAATTAAATGTATTCTTATTTTTTTTAACATGTAAAACTTCTTAAAACGGTTTTATTTTTACATTTTTGTTCATTTAAATGTTTTTAATTTTTCAAAAAAACATTTTTTTTTAATATTTTATTTTAAAAAGTGGGACATATTTTGATGTTTTAATTTTATATTTTTATTTAATTTATGTATTTATTTATTTTTAATTGTAAATTATTTTTAATTGACATTTTTTAAAAACCTTTGAAAAGTGTTTTATTTATTTTTTTATGTGTTTTCATTTACATTTATTTTATTATTTATTCTTTTGTAATTATTTACATTTAACATTTTTAATTAGTTTTTATTTAAAATTTTAAAATAAAGAAAAGAAAAAGGAACATGCAGGACACAGGATTTGAGAAGCAATGATTTAAAATAAAGTGCAAGTCCCTCTTCAGAGTCAACTCTTATTTTCCGTCTCTTGTTTTGACCTGATTCTTTTAGTTCAGAGGATATTAACACTTAAACATAAGTGACAACAGTGGATCTTATGACCGGTGTCATCATGTAGTCAAACATAACAGACAGGTTATTTCTTGATCTTAAATTCATCCATCATTTACACATGTCATACTTGCAGATTTCAGCTGTAACTTTACAAATCAAGAAAATACATGTAAGTATGTGATAAAACATTAAGTATGTGAACATCCACAAATGGAAGAACCACACACCTCCACATCATGAAGTTGATGACAATGTAAGTGTCTCTTCATGATCTGTTCTCTGCACCTTCAACATGACCAGACTGTGGGGATTTTCACCTTTTTTTTTAACTCCTTTTCACCTTGCTCTTGAAAACTCAGGTAAAATGTGTTGTAGCAGTGACTGTTGGGGACAAATGGAACCATAATGTAGATGTTTATTTCCTATTCTTACCACAAATGTTTTCTGTAGCTCATAAAATTATATTTGAAAATGAAATGATGAACAAGGAAAAAGAAAATGGCATCGTAATTTCATAATTGGTCTTATCACCTGTGACCAATAGTTTTTGAGGTCAAAGGTGACATGTCGCAAAATTCACTTCTATAACACTGTTTGTGTGTGTCAAGCGTAGACATATCACGCTATAACTTGCACACACTGATGCATATATATATACATATAACAAAATGATAAATATTGAAAAAGGTCAAGGTCGCATTATTGGCTCTAATTCAATAACGGGTTGTCATAGAAACTTGAGATTGGCACAAAATAGTGGTGAGATTAGGCATTCTCTGAATACTTGTTTTATTACCTCAGCCAAGGAGGTATTACATTTGGGTCTGTTTGTTTGTTTGTTTGTTTGTTTGCTTGTTTGCTTGTCTGACTTTCAGCAGGATTACGCAAAATTTCTGAACGACTTTTGATTAAACTTTCAGGAATGATAGATAATGAGTCAAGGAAGAACCCATTAGATTTTGGGCAATGAAGTTCAAAAGTCAAGGTCACACTGAAGGTCAACAGCTAAAACACATCAGTGGTAATATCTGAGGATTTTTTTTTGCATTCACATCGTCTCACCTTTGGACATCAGATGGGTCAACTCCTTTTTTTTTCTCCAAACATCAATGAACATTCAGCCATTCCAGTTCCAGAATACACCTCAAAATAGATTAAACAGACTTTGTAAAAATATTTCATTTGTGACAACAAGAAAAAGGGAGAAAAAAGAAGAAGAAAGAAAAAAAGGAATTATGACTGCACATAATAATAATAATAATAATAATAATAATAATAATAATAATAATAATAATAATAATAATAATAATAATAATAATAATAATAATAATAATAATACATTTTATTTATCAGCACTTTTCAAAGACTCTCACGGTGCTTAACAAACAGAATAAAAACAGATCTAAAAACAAAAAGTACATTACCTGAGATATCAACCACTGACATACATTCCTTATTTTTACTCAATTTCAGAGATTCAAAGTAATAATTAACTTCTATTAAAAATAATTTAAATTAAGGAGTTGAGTTCTGAAACTTGCAGCAAATTTCAAAACTGAACTCCTTTATTTAAATGATTTTTTTAATTGAAGTTAATTATGAATGAATATGTCATTTCCCTAATAATATGTTTTCTCTAAATTCTAAATAACTTGTAATGTTCTTTACTTCTAAATGAATCTTATATGTGGTTTTGAGATGGGTCAACACGTATGGCTCAACCACGTTACTTTTTTATATCAAGCCTTGGCGGAGGTCTGCTGTCTTTAACTGACTTGTTAATGATTGGAAGTAACTAAGTACAAGTACTTCCTTTACTGTACTTAAGTAGATTTCTTAGGTATCTGTACTTTACTTGAGTATTTATTTTTCTGGCAACCTTTTACTTTTACTCCTTACATTTTTGTATAAATATCTGTACTTTATACTCTTTACTGTACATCCTCAGAAGACTCATTACTTTTTCAAACTAGACAAATGTGACAGTATGAAAAATAAGTAGTAAATCAGAAATTGTGACTTACTATATCATACCTATGACCTTTTATCTTATAATTATTCATTTCTTATCTCATAATTCAGTCTTTTTTCTCATAATTGTGAGTTTTTACTTCATAATTATGACTTTTTATCTCATAATTGTGATGTTTTTCCTATTTATGTCTTTAAAATTTTTCCTAATTAATTTTCCCATTAAACTGAGTATTATGACCCAATAAAACACATTATCTACACACTAACTCACATTTAAAGGCTTTATTTTTTTATATTTGAAGATTTTCTGTTTTTTCCTTCTAAAATATGTATTTCATTCATATAAAAATGCTGGTTTACTTTTTACTTTATTACAATTGAGAAGTTGTACTTATTTACTTTTACTTAAAGGGTCACATGATATGACAAGTTAAAACTTGTTTTTTTTTTGTAATTATATACTTATATGGATAATGATGTAACATATATTTAATTTTGTAATTATATATTTATATAGATATTTATTAAGGTTACACATGGTATATACTTATATAGGTCTATGATGTACTGTGGTTAGGATGTATAGCTGCAAACCAAAGAGCAGATAAAAGGGGTGGGAAATTAAAATAAGTATTGTACTTCTTCCCACTTCCTTTTTTTCGAACAATGTGCGGTGTTTTGTAATGTCTAGCTCTTTATTTTAATATTTTGTTTGTTTGTTTTTTTTTCTGTTTTTTTTTTCTGTCTATTGTATGTACAGTAGTTACATACAATTTATTTTATTTTTATACATGTTCGAAAAAATAAAATACATTCATTCATTCATTCCTTCACTTAAGTATAGCAGTTGAATCAGTACTTCTACTTTTACCAGAGTATGTTTTCAAACCAGTAGCTGTACTTCTACTTAAATATAGAATGTGATTACTTTGACCACCTCTGAATGAAACAACAGTTGTGAGGGACATACATTGAGCTCTGAGAGGTACTGGCCCTTTAAGGACGCAGTGACGTCATAACCGGATGACTCGAATATTTTGCGACAGGACGTAAGGACCGGTACCGCTATCTCCTCTTGGTTGATATCAAACAGTGGGTAGAAAAAGGCAAAGTGAACCTATGTGTTTATGTTCCAGGCGATTTTTTATAATGTGATCCAAAGCTCCAGTGGTGTGAGAGTCCAACAGCAGCAGTTTTAGGTGAGGACAAAAACCTGCTCGTGCGATATGAAAGATCGCAGGTGGCTGTGCACGAGCTCCTCAGTGCACAGACCTGTATGGATGGAAAGTCGATGTTATGGTTGAACTGCGACAGGCTACGCGGTTTGTTTCAGTGTAATATACCAAATATCCTTCATCTACACTTAAGTGTTAAGACAGTAAGTCTGTAAAAGGCTTTTAGAGTCAGTCATCCAGAGGAAGGCCTCAAGTTTACAACAGTGTGTGCATTCGCCTTTTTAAATGCATCTGTAATACATAGGTTATAGTTATGTACAACAGGCTGCATTAGGATGTTTGTTTGGTAACACTTTATAATACCTACATACAATTAACTATTTATTAACCATTTATTACCCATTTATAAATGGTTGTTCATTATGTATTAACCATTTGTTACCTATTTGTTAATGTCTTGTAAAGGTTCATACTAGTGTCTTCCAAAGATAAATTAGATTATTTTTAACCAACACATGCAGTGTTTGTATATGTGCTTTACAGGTAAACAAAGAAACAGTTGTAAACACTGCACCTGTTGGTTAAAAAATATTCAAATTTGACATCTACACTACAATGAACTTTTACAAGACATTGACAAATGGTTAATACATAGTGAACAACCCATTTATAAATGGGAAATAAATGAATTGTGTGTAGGTATTATAAAGTGTTACCGTTTGTTTTGTTTTAGTAACATTTTTACTGTATCAAAATACACCCAGAATCTACAGAGTATGTGAAGCAGAATGACACACAGACATTTGGTGGCTACTGTGACATGTGTTGGACTCTTTGGTTACTTTAAAACCTGCAAAACATATTGAAGATATTTATATATTTATTAATGATCAACCGATATGGATTTTTTTGGTTAATACCATTTTTTTTTTTTACATCAGCTTTAGCCAATTCAATTCAGTTTTATTTATAGAGCCACAAATCACAACAAGGTTGTCCTTTACAGAGTTGATTTGAAAAAACAATCAATCAGTGAAATACACAGTTGATAACCGATAAAGACCACCAATATTTCTAAGATAATATTTGGAGGCCATATTGATTTTTTTTTCTCTGTCAAATGCTACCAAATGTCTGAAAATCTCCTTTACTTATAATTACAAAATAAAAATTGTGACAGTTAACTTAACAAATATTGCTACTACTACTGAATACCTGAGGTCTGCTCAAACTGTCAGTTCATTTAAATCAGGCCTGAAAACATTATTGTTCACTGGAGCTTTTCTTAGATTCTCAGTTCCTTTTAAATGTTTTTATGTCTCTATTTAAATTGTATTTTAATGCATCTTAATCATTTTAATTTTCTTATATGTTTTTTTTTGTAACACACCTTAAATTGTCCTGTACATGAAATGTGCTATACAAAGAAATTTGCCTTGCACCAAAAAATTAATTTTTCAGTGTGGTCAGCAGTATCTCCAAATTCACGGATGTTCTGTGAACTTTGCCTGTCAGTAAATCATGCCAGGGGGAAAAAAGCACATTGGCCAATGCAACAGGTCGCTACCAGTACAAGAAAAATAATTAAATATTGACTGGCTGACATATGGCTCTATCATTAATATTTATTCTTATTGAAATCTTGCATAAACAATAAAGCTGTAGGTATAGTAAGACTTGTTCCGCTGTATCGTAATAAGATTATATTGTATTCATAAATGTCATTTATGTTTGTTTATTTCTCCACAGAAACCCTCTGTTGACTGGATCCCACAGGCACTGCGTCTCATTCCTGGGCTCCTTCACCACCAGCTTTTAAATCCACAACCAAATGAAGCTAAGTGCGTCCTCAGAAGCAGCGCTCACAGAGGACGTGACCTGTAACTGGGACTCCTGTTCACCGTCCTGGGCTCCTGTAGCCCACTCATGCCTGTGATCCCCATCCCACGGCGGGTGCGCAGCTTCCATGGCCCCCACTCCACCTGCATGCACTCGGCCTGTGGGTCCACACATGCGACGCAGCTGGTGCGCACCAAGTACAATAACTTTGACCTCTACTTGCGCTCCCGCTGCATGTACAGCTTCCTCCGTTTCCTCCTGTACTTTGGCTGCAGTCTGCTGACCTCGCTGCTCTGGGTGGCGCTCTCCACTCTGTTTTTCCTGCAGTACATCAGTGTGCGCGTACTCCTGCGCCTGCAGTACAAGCTGTCTGTAATACTGCTTTTGTTAGGGCACCGGCGCTTGGACTTCGGTGTGTTTAATGACCTGATCATCTACAGCATGCAGATTACTATGTTTTTAGTGGGGGGGCTTGGCTGGTGCTTCATGGTTTTTGTTGACATGTAGCAGTGATGTGTGTGACATGGGAAATGTAGTGTATGGTGTGGAAGCTCTGAATTGTAAATTGTTAATTGTACTTGTCAGAATGTTTCAAGATTATATCCTGCTGCCAGATTGGGGTGGAAGGAGATTGTTTTCATTTTCAAACTGTGTTTTAAAATGAAAGTATCTCAGTGTGGATGTAGCCTGTAAGTGTGTGTGTGTGTGTGTGTGTGTGACACACACACCTCTGTACACACTCACCTCTAATGAATTAGACACTCTTGCAGTTCATAAAGCTAAAGTGTTTTTATTTCAGACACTTAAGAATATGTGTATCTGTGTAACATCTGTGTAAGCCATCGTTTGTAGCTTAAATGACTAAACATTGGATAAATGTGGACATCAGTATATGATTACAGGAGAGCCAAAACTATTCACATTTATAGCACATTTACAAACCATTTGTAAAGAGTTTAAATTTGGAATTCAGTCTTGACCAGAAACTCATTTGTTTACAGTGACAGGGGTAAAAAAATTGGATAACTTCACACTGTGAATGTCAAATCAGAAAAAAAAAAGTGACTTGACATATGACTGATATGCATCGTGACTGTGTGATGCAAGTTGGTAATACTGTATGTGCCAAAAAAGCATGAGTTGGACTCCTGAAGGGACGGTATGACATGTTTCCAAGTTTGAGATGAGCCTTATTTTGATGCTATTGTGTGTATATATATATAAAAAAAAACACTACTTTGCAAACATGCATAAATATGAAGGAACTTTCAGGGTGAAAGTGACCAAACATGAAACGCCGACTTTGAAACATCAGTGTAATGTTTTGTGGAAAAGTGTGGAGTAGTGGGGGCAGACTTTACTTACAAACCTGGACTTTTTTTGTAAAATGATTTAATAAAAGTGGCTGTTCATGAAATGTTTTGTGTTTTAAAATACGCAGGCTCAGTAAATGTGTGACTGTGTTGTCTTAACACCCATGGTGTCATGCCTCAGGCTGTGTCATAAGAGTGTGTGACAGTTCAAATTGAGAACGGCTTTGGGTCAAGTGTTCCGTCAGTCGCTCTTCACATGGTTTCACAGTGGCTCTGACAGACTTCTCTGTTTAGCTTCTCCTCACACACAAAACGCCAACCACAAACTAGAACCCACTGTTTCTGCCAAGCATAACAATGGACATGGCTGTGTCCCAATCACCTTATATAGTCGCTTCGATTGCACATGGCATCAAGTATGCTTAGGAGATCAAATGAGGGCACGGGGTTTTGAAACGTCTTAAACATTTCACTGGTAGAAATGGAAGCGTTTAACCCCTCGCCATTCTCGGTTAATTTTGGTTAAAATGCCTGGAAAACACCAAGTTGAAGATTTTATTTGTAAAAATTTCATTTTTTGAGAATTTTTTCCGCTGTGGTTATGTTTATGTGATTTATAAAGTTAAAATTTAGAGAATTATCAATTTTACCAAAGTGGCTACATTTGGAATTTTGTTTTTTTTTTTTTAGAAAGAATGAATTACTATTGAATAATTCAAATACACATATTTTCGCAAAAAAATAATGAAAATAAATATTTCACATACAAAATTACCATTGCCAATTGTAAAATAATGTCCAAACTAGTATTCTACAGTAATCCAAAAACCCCATAGTCACATATCCTTGTGTTCACCAGCTTATTGTCTATCCACCTGCCACCACTGATTATAAATGTGATCTGATTTGTTGGAGCATTGATTGTTGATTGATCAAATGACAGCCTTTAAAAGCCCACTTAATCAAATTTGGCTTTTGTGTATTTTACTGTTGCACTTCATAATGATTTATATATTCAGAAAGATGAGTTTCTTTATTTTCATTAGGTTGGGTTTGTCTGTTAGCTGGAATAATTTCCATGAAATTTTCAGGAAAGGATGTAAGTAGATCCCATTAAATTTTGGTGAATGTAGGTCAAAGGTCACAGTTACAAAAAAAGTGTTTTCACAATGATAAGAGACAGAGCAAATCAGGTAAAATGTGTACAAGGGTTGTTGTGAGACAAGTGGAACTGCGTTAATGTGGGAGCTGTGTATATAGATGTTATTAAAACAATGTCATCTACGTCCCAGGACGTGAATGGAAGGTTGATAAGAGGTTTTAAATTGTGCACATACTAGTGTGTGCTAGTACCATCACTTTCTTATATGTTTATTCACTCGTATAAACAAAGAAATGACTATAACACGTATCTATATTCACAAACGTTTAACTCAGTGGCTTGTGGTCTGACTGAGACATGCTTGAGACTGCTATGGCCTCGGGCTATAAATGGATAATCGGAGGAGGCAACAATGAGCTTTTGTTCTTGGGATCAACACATCATATGCCTCATAGTCTTGCGTTGGCCCCGTTGACAGCCCGGCTGATCCAGGACCAGAGGAGAACATAGGTTTGTCTTGTGATGTCAGTTCTAGGGCAGTAGGTATGTAGACTGGACACACCACACCATTACATAGTACTCATTTCTCCTTTTTCCTTTCATAAACTCAACTTATTTACACAGTCTGAATGACTCAGGAGTTTCTGTTTGTGTTCATATATGGTCGATAATGTGAAAGCTTCCTGTGTGTATGGTGCCTTTGTTTCAGGCAGATCTACAGATTTAGATAACCTTTACGATGATAAAAAGAACAGGAAAATGAGTAACAGTAACAGTTGCTCTGTCTGGACCCAAACACCCGACAACAAAAACAAATTTATTTGGCCCAAAACATAATGTTAAGCTGAATATGTCAAACAAAATGCATCAGAATCATTCTTAAACTGCCAATTTCATAGTGATTACCTCCTGAAGAGGAGGTGAGGGTATTGTTTTTAGTTAGTTTTTGTTTTTTGGTTCAATTGTTTGTCTGTTAGCAACTTTACACAAAAAACTTTTTGGCCAATTTCTATGATATTTTACAAAATGTTGGAAAGCTGTCTGTTACTGGTGAATATTATTCGACTCCTAAACTGGAACCAGTAGAACCAGAAAATATAAAAGTCAATGTTTATGGTTAGTTTGAGGTTCACTTCCACATTTATTGTTGATAACTTTCAGTTTTACGAGTTACTTAAGCATGCATTCCTTTGTTTTAGATGTTGTGTTCAACTAATAAAGTCAACAGGACATTTTTACTATTTTTAATTCACAGCCATCAAATGTTTGCCTAATATTTATACAAGTACCACACGTCAGAAGGTGTTAAAACATTATCAGGATAGACAATGACAGTGGCCACTTAGGTTTAGTCCATACAGCAACGTTTTCAAGTGAATCTGATAGTTGTTGTTGTTTTTTTTTTTTTTTATCATTTCGGCCTCACCTCATGGCACCAGCATTTTGTGTACCCCAACACAATATTTTTTTGAGAACAGGTAGCAGAGTGGAAAAAACTGTCAATGTTGCCATTGCCATATGGACGAGTAAAACGGATTTGTTTTACACCTTGCATCTATGTCACAACCACATGACCAGAACAAATAGCAGCTTCGCACACAACATTCATTCCTAAACAACACAGTGACCATCATGGTGGACACCAGAGTAGGAGCAATGCTATCAGTCACTGCTACTGATACCACAGCTTTTTTGAGGACAACTTCTCCACTCGTTATTCAGTCCCATTGTAGCAGCTTTTTGGCTGCAGTTCCACCAGAATTCCACTGGGGGCAATCGAAAGAGTGTAAAATGTATGGGGCCCTATGGAGCTAGATGCTAACACTGTCTATTTCACCTAATTGTCGTTGAGGGCGCTCAGATTTGAATGTAATTTTTGAGAGTTCAATGTGGGTTTTAAGTTAAAAAAAATTTTACTGAATAACTATATATGTCCTTTTGATTTCTTACAGGTCGAGTTGTTGTTGCCCATAACGTGCTAGCATTCTGCTAATGACCGGACGGATTACGACCAGAGATACCGCTTGACGGCTGGCCCCACACCAAGCCACGGCCCCTTCAGAACAGCCTCACCACTCACCATTCAGTCACAGCCCCTTTAGAAAAACTTTTAAACCCCCCCCCCCCCTTATGTATCCTACTGTGTCAGCTGCAGCTCTACTTCGGGTCAAAATGGCTTGTTGTCGTAAAGCAGTATCTCCGGCCGTAAGCTCTGTGTGACATCATCAACACTTTTTTTTAAGCAAATGCATGACTCTAAAAATCTAAAAGTCAGGTATTTTCTCTATCACCTCTTTCAAAAACGAAATTTTAATTACTAGAAAAAAAAATATCCTGACATAAGGGCACTTTTGGGGCATAGCTCAATATGACTCCATTCATTCTGCACTCCAAAATTGAGAGCCCCACATGGAAAACCAAATGAAACCCAGAAATGTACTGTCAGTGCAACTTCTGGCCATATTAGAACATCTATGGTTATACCAACAAGACCAGACTTCTTCTATTGTTCTGGTGGGACTGTTTTACAGCACACATACAAGTGTGGCATGCATCACACATTTCTTTGCCATGTTTTAATGTGATATTTTACTGATCTGTTCCCAGTGTGGATGTGATATTTTTTTTACCCGGTACGGAAAAAAAACAAAACCTTGTTGCGTTGCCTTGTAAGCATAGCCTTAATTAGCTTTCAGCTGTCTACTGTTTGAAATAATCCTTATTTTGACATACAAACATCCTCTACCTCAGTTTCAGTGCTTTATTATCCATCTGTTTGGAACATAACCAGATGCTTCTTCTTTTTTGTTGCTTCCTGTTCATATTAGTATATACTATTTTTTATTATTTATTAAAGATGAAGCAGTAGTTGATATTTAAAATGATATTTCAAACAATAACCAATGTTATATTGTTCCTGTTGTTATTTATCCCCCTTTATAAAATAAATATAAATAATGTTTTTTTTCCGGTCATAATACAAAACAAGACACAAACACAAGGCAGGTAAGAAACATTTTCACACATGATAAATACATTGCTTGACCGAAAAGAGCTGAAGCCGAAGCTTATTTAGCCCACCATTCCCATTACCTATATGTTCAACAAAAAACAACAAAAAAAACAACACAATGCAAAAGTCAAACCCCAAAAAAAACGGTCCAAATAGAACACAACATTGAAGTCATTTTTTTCTTTCTGTTTCCCTATTCCCATTCTAAAATCTGTTAGTGCTTTATCATATTTGAATGAACACAGATTGAAACAGATGATTTAATGTAATCCTATGTAACATCCGTTGTGTCTATATATGTTTTCCAGGTTAAAAGCACCATAGTTTGGCACTAGGTTGTTATATTATAAAGTAACTTGTCCTTATTTTGCCTCCTCTGGCCCTTCTCCATCCCACTGCACGATACATATTCTAGTTAACATGGCTTTGTACTGACATGCTTCTATCTTCAGATTTGAACACAGCTGTTGAGTAAATGTCCTGACATGTAGGATAACACAAGAATTTGTTTTTGCAATTGATTAAATACAGATTTTTTTTTCCTACACAGCATTTCTCTGCCCACTCATCTAAATCATGCAGGTATTACAATGCCAAGAAAAAGGTGTTTTTATGTAGAATGACTGATAGAGCGTCTGTTATACCTAAACATATCAGAATAGAATAGAATAGGTTGGTAATTGGTTAATCTAAATTACCCATAGGTGTGAATGTGAGAGTGATTGTTTGTCTATAAATGCCTTAAATGTTTTGATAATTCTGTATTTATGTTGTTCAGTGGCTCATTTGGATCCATATTGAGTTATTAGTGTCCGCTTATTGTAATTTCTCGTCATTCTTTGGTTCTTTGTGTGTGTGTGTATGTTTCATGTCTTTTTCCACAAATACATTATTTATATTTATTATTATTGAGTGTTGTTGTTGTTGGTTCCGAATTTATTCTTGTGTATGGTTTTCATTTGATGTTATGTTTTATTTATATATATATATATATATATATATATATATATATATATATATGTGTGTGTGTGTGTGTGTGTGTGTATATATATATATATATGTGTGTGTGTGTGTGTGTGTGTATGTAGGTATGTATCGTAAATAGTTAACAAATCTAATGTTCTTTTCTTTTGGAGGAAGGGGATTTTGCAAGAAAAGTTGATACAGTAAGAAGGGGTGGGATTATATATAAGTGTTAACTTCTACCCACTCCTTTTGAACATGCTTGGTTGTTGTTTTTTTTAATGTATGTCTTCTTTTTCATTATTATTATTCTTTTATGTTTAAATAAATAGAATAAATCAAATAAAATAAATCAAATATATGTTCAGCCCTGAGATGAACTGGAAACTCATACAGGGTGCACCCCGCCTTCACTCATTGTAGCTGGATTAGGCCCCCAGTGACCCCCAGTGACCCCCAGTGACCCCCAGTGACCCCCAGTGACCCCCAGTGACCCCCAGTGACCCCCAGTGACCCCCAGTGACCCCTGTGACCCTAGTGAGGATAAAGTGGGTTCAGACGACAAAACGAGAGACAATACAATATAATAAATGGACATAATGAAACCATATGAAAATATTCATGTCAGTTTTTTAATAATAATTATGAAAATATTTCAGAAGTCTACCTGAAAAATATTTGAAACAAAATAAGAAAAAAAAAAAATACAGTTTAAACTTAAACTTTCGTAAAACAACCTGAGTCGTTTTTTAAGCATAGATGACAATGTAAAGAAAATAACTTTAACCATTACATTTAAAACCTTTTCATTATAATAATATTTGCTGTGATATAAAATCAGATTAGGATGTTTGTTAGTATTGTTTTGTGTCACATGAATGCAGTGTGTCTGTTACTTCTGTCCTTATAGTTTGACTGTCATGTCTTTACAACCCTTTTCCAAACACTTTGTAACGAAGCTCTTTTATTACAACACACACTGCACATCCTCCTATTGTTACAAACCTTTGATTTTTCAGGTTTAATTTACTGGTAAAACCTTTGTGATTTCAATTAACAAATCCAGCGCCTGCTTCATCAGGATGCAGCGACAGCGTTTATGACTCACACTGAACAATGAGCCATTATTTAAAATCTTTAAGTACCTTGTAAACTGTTGTGAGAATAAAGGCAACATCCAAAGCAGAAAGCATCATTATAAATGTACTAAAGCTGTCACCAACACAATAGTCTGTTTAATAATAAGATCACACATGTTTTAGAATTCAAAGAGTGCAATTAAGGCACAATAAATTCACTTTAAAGTAATTAAACCCCAACAACCTTGTATATCTACAATATAAGGGGGCAGACTGAGGTAGGATGTAGGAAATACTATTATTTTATATACAGTTACAGAAACAATTATTAGACCAACAAAAATAACACTGGTCTACTGTACCTTTTTTTCTTGTTTGTTTGTTTGTTTGTTTTTACAAATCTTCAGACATTAAATCTGTTAAATCTTACATACTTTAATAGTTTAGTTTAGTTTACTTTAGTCATTTTATTTCGGATATGTCAAGCACAAAAACATTTGATCTTTCAAAAGCCAATAATTGATAAAATAACAAGACAAAGACAATATAGAATAAATAAAAAATGAGAAGGCAAGTAACATATTCTAAAGGGAGTGGGAAGAAGTAAAAAAAAATAAATTTATTATTCTCAAAATGATACAAAATATCTCATATACAAAATACCTTATAACATATATTACTATGTCTTTAGACCTACACTCATATACCCTGTACACTAGTGATGTGCTGTTAGGGGGGTTTTACAGAAACCCGCCCCGCCCAAACCCAAGACGTGGCTAGGCCCGCCCCGCCCAACCCGCATGATGTCACGTATCGATAAACCCAACCCGCCCGCTATCAACCCGCGAGTTTAAATTTGTCTCTAAACTCACATAGTACATTCGCAGCATCTTTACCTTGTGCTTCTAATGTTAAAAGTCATGAAGCATAATTTTTTGCCTCCTTTCTAACGTCTCAATATGCACTCCAGCACATAAAATAGACTCCACCCACATCATCACTCTATAAAGCCAACACATACAACGTTTCCGTACAACCTTCGCATCGCCTGTTTTAATCTTCTCCCTGATCAAGTCCGACATTTTCACTCTTATCTCTGAGTGTTCAGGGAGATTTGGCGATAATAACAAATAACAAAAAGTTGGGATAAAAAAGCATTCAAAACAGGAACTGACGGACTTGCACATGCGCGAGCCGAGCACACACACACACACACCTCAGCGGGTATTGATCGTCCCTGACCCGCCCCACCCGCATCCGCAATATGTATTAATACTGCGACCCAGCCCGCCCAATTCGCGGCTCACCCTGTACACATATCATATATACACACATACTATCATTTTATAAATTATACACTCTCTTCTTTACACCTACGCCTATACCTTCATACACTAAGATAAGATGAATCAGAAACTAAATGACATAAACTGGTTAGTTTATGTTTTTAATATATATGATGGTGTGTTAATGCACATATATGCTGGTTTATGTACATGTATACAATTGATTAGTAAACATTCCACTAGAAAGAACCTGCAAAGTGAATGGATCATAATGTGCAGTCAGTGTTTTGAAGTAGACCTGACACTAATATTCCTTTGGACTAAATCATATTCACTTGTTCATTCTAAGACTTTTGCATTTTGACCCCAGATTTATCTTGGAAACTTGAACCAACCAGCATTTTAGACTTGAGTTTTCTTTATCAGTAACACACATGTGGTCACATTTCATTAGATTTATTACGGAAGTATTTTACTTGTAGACCAGTGTTATTAAAAACAGTGGTTTTGGAATTAAATCCTTACTGTTGTGTTTATCATGTGACTAAAACAGACAGAAATGAAAACATGGAATGAATAAAAGCATTGTTTTTGTCAGTACAATGAAATAAATATATTTGTTTATTATTTTTTAGTCTTATTTTTATTCATTTATTTTTAACTGCAGAACAATAGGGGGTTTGATGTGAAACACTTTGTGCTACATGCGCCATGTATAAAATGTCATATATAAATAAAGTTTGACTGATTGATTCTAAATCCACCAGGACTAAACTGGGAAGAGTTGAGGGTTCAGTGTCTTCAGAGTTTTGTCTTGGACATGTGAACAGTTGGAACTAGGATTCAAACTGCCAACCCTTTGGTCACAGAACAACCTGCTCTACCAACTTAACCACAGCCACATGTTATTTTAAATACTCAAAATATTACATTGTTAAATGTTACTTCTTTATTACTTTTTTAAAAAAGCAAATAGGTTATTATTTTAACATTGCGACCTTGCAGTTTAAATGACATCACTTTTTTTTTTTTTAATTTACAACTTTATTTTCTCAAATTAATCAAAATGCATAATTTCTACAAACAAATCTTTTTTGTTCACATACTCTTTATGTAAAAACTACAGGTACATTTGATTTAATCATTAGCACAAACCTATTTTCAAATAGACAATTTTGCATTGTATTTTCACTTACAGATTTTTTATGTTGCAATTTTACAATTTTTTGCTGTTAATGCTAGTAAATTTTTTTACAGTGTAGGTTAGTGTATCTCAGATCTATAAAGAATTTTTAGGATCTGTAGAAACCAAAGAATATCAATTTAGTACAAAATACATTTGAATCCTATTGGCTAACTGATATGACTTTTAATCATAGGATTGTTGTGTATAACCAACAGTCATAGGTCACCAACATTATAAGTCTTTACAAAGGGCCTTTTTATTATATTTGATTTATTGGTTATGTGCATAAGGAACACAATCCACAGGACATAATAATAATATTTTAATATTTAGTGCATGTACCTTTGATTATTATTATTATTATTATTATTATTATTATTATTATTATTATTATTATTATTATTATTATTATTATTATTATTAATAATAATAATAATAATAATAATAATAATAATAATAACATAAGCTTCCTCAGATGTTCTAAGTGACATAATTTTATAACATCAGTTTACAGATCTTAAATGTGTTGTTATATTGGCTGTGTTTCATCAGTCTGAGCCATAAGACATTTTCTATAAGAAAGAAAGTATTTACATTAACTCTCAGTTTAACCATATACAAAAATACTTTTAACTTTTGTTTGTGATATATTTCCCAATAACAGCTCGCTGTGTAAAATAAAAACACATTTTCAGATTTATGTGTGTGTTTAAATTTCAAGAAAAATATTTGTATATATATTAAAATTATCCAAATATAATGAGTGATATGAATAGTGACCATTTCTATAAAAAAGAAAATATGTACTGTTTAAACTGGTATATGATGCATTAAATATTGTTGTATGAAATGCTTATGCATGAAGATATTGTTTAATAGATAAAGAGTTTTGGTGGTTTACATGGTTGATGAATTTAAATACAAGTCTTTCTGAACACAGCAGACATATTAAAAACCCAAATCACCTGCATCAGGAACCATAAAGCCACCCCCAAAATCCCACATGAATTTCATCTTAACCCATAAAGACCCAAACATTAACCACCAACCAAAACCATCTATTGATATAAATGGTTTCAAAGCTGTTGATCCACAAACCCACAGTTCTTCAACCCTGGTCCTCAGAGCCCACTGTCCTGCATGTTTAAGACGTCAAACCTGCTCTAACACAGCTGTGGGTCATTATCAGACTCATCAGCTGATCATTTGAATCAGGTGTGTTGGAGCAGAGTCACAGCTAAAGCATGCAGGACAGTGGTCCCTGAGGACCAGGGTTGGAGACCCCTGTAATTATCCTATCAATACATGCAAATAATTGGTGTAAAATGCAGTTTGTTTTCTTTTCATGGTCATCACCTTTATGAAACTAAATATATTTATCCATTTACTGACTATCAATATATTACTTCCTGAAATTGAACAGAAAAAACATATGCATATAATATATAGAAAAATATATTGTCAATATATTACAATATAGTTAAAATGCATAAGGCATCGCTGTTTTCCATATATGTTAATGTATATTTATTTATATATATATACATATATATATACATATATATAGAGAGAGAGTGAGAGACATATGTCAGAGTAGAATTGTCAATTCAGTACAATTGAAAATTCTCCTAGTAGAGATTCCAATCGCAATTTCTACTAGGAACGTTGCCAATTCTACTAGGACAATCTTTAATTCACTCAGAAAAAGTTTAATAATTCAAACAAAGGTAGTCAAGATAGTCAAAGAAGAAAATACCCATACACCAAAAAGGTGAGAATATAACTGGGAATGAAGCGTAACATGTCAAGAAGCTTGATGGTATATAATTAGAAAACAAATTGCAACCTGAAGGATATAATTGATTAATATTGTCTTCTTATTTGAATTCTATGAACATTATAAAATCATGTGATGAAAATTGTGATGTAAAATATATGATGTGTGGAAGAAAATAAAAGCAATATGTGGTCTTTTGTCATTTATATCGTCCACTATTATTGAATACTGTAAATGTGATATGTTCAATACAATTGTTGTTACTAGGAATACTTTTCATATTTTAAGAGTTCCCTTTTATACAAGTTTCCATTGCTGTCTCACCTAGGAAAATTGCCAATTCTCCTAGGTGAGATAGCAACTGGTATTGTATTTAGTTAGGATTTCAATCTTCCCTCGGGGAGATGCAAATTGCAATCTCTATTAGTAGAATTGGCAAAGTTCCTAGTAGAGATTGTGATTGCCAACTTTACAGGAGAATTGTCAATTCTACTGAATTGCCGTCTCCTGTGACATATGTGTATGTATACACACACACACACACACACACACACACACATATATATATATATATATATATATATATATATATATATATATATATATATATATATATATATATATATATATATATTGTCAAGCATATACTTCACAATATATGTCAATAAAACTATCTGTAAAATATCAGGCAGCTTTTGTCTTCAGTGCAATATATAATTTCTATAAATTATACATCACAGTATATGGGATAATATATGTAGTACTTTTCCATATATGGGAATATATTTTTTAATATAATGCATTATATTTTTCAATATATTTCCATATATTTTGTTTCATAAGGGCAGATGTATTTGGATGTTCAGAGACTGTTACTGTGGAAACACTGTCATCTTCTACAACATTGATTCACTAGTCAAACACAAGTTTGATAAATAACAGCAGATAGAAGTGCTTGGTTTGTTCAGTTAATGATATATTTGACTGAAAAGGTGTGTTTTTCTTCACTTTTCTCTGCTTTTAATATAATAATCCTCAGCTTTAGTCTGAGGATTAATGAACAGCTGCATGATCACTACATTAAGTACAAAAAAACCCCACATAATTTACATTGATAAAATATAAAATACTCAGGATAATATGATAAATACATTTAAATAAATTACTTAAAAAAACATCAGATATAGAGAAAACTTCATTTGAGAACTCTTAATTAAAAAAAGTAGGGCTGGGTCTTTATGGCTTAAATAACACGTCAAAGAAGACATGAAGAACATTGAAGCTTCGGAGGGAAATCCCCACATTTACAGACATCTATAGTAAACAAACCTCACCCAAACTACAGATTTAATCTTCTACAGTTCTGTATGGTTGTTGTTGTTTATTTTTTCAGTTTTATTTGCCTCACATTACAACATATCCCTGAACTTCACATTCAGATCACAAATTTATACAGGTAGATGTGTAGCTGATTTTTTTTTTAGAATACTACCTACACTACTGTACCTACCTAATACTACTGTAGTACTTTAAGATACTGCAAATGCAACAGTGATACCACAATGTCTTCACTTATATAAAGGAAAGTGCAAAATTCAGACACCAGGTGATGACTCCAAATAAAACACAATATACTAGTTGTTTGAAAGTATGAACTCTTTGGTAGATGTACTTTTCTTATGTATCCTGCTGAGTCCACACTCACATACAGCCATGACACCATCTGTCTTCTTTTGTGTCTTTTGTTTGTGAAACTAACACATTAAACCATGCATAGAAATGACTTCACTCAAATAGATTTCAAAAATCCTCAGTACTTTAACAGCTCATATGTGTTTTAACAGGATGTGTGCTTGTGTTTCTAAAATATATAGTCTATTTTTCCCCCCTTTTACATATAGGTGGGATGGTTAAACAGACCTATCACACATTTGTTTCCATAACTGTTTCAAGTTAAAGTTGAGAAAAAGCAATTATTCATATTTACTGGTGAAGATCATTTTTACATTTTGAATAATTATCAAACTACTACATCATATTAGTAATTATTATAGTTAATATTAATCATTTTTTTAGGAGTAAAATATAGTCTTGAGAGGTGTTTTTTTTTAAATCTGTAAATCCAGCTCTTGTTTTTTGGAAAGGTATTTATTTTTCAAGTTAATTATGATCTGGTGAGAAATTGTACTTTTATAATGAACACATTATATTAAAAATTTATGAAAGTAACCGTTATACACTTTTTTTGACACACTCGAGCTCTGGAAGACACCACATCTATTTGTTGGGAAGCCCTGCTGTAGCCTGGGAATACTAATATAGTATCTACTATAGATTTTAGATCAATTAGATTAGATTAGATTAGATTAGATTAGATTAGATTAGATTAGATTAGATTAGATTAGATTAGATTAGATTAGATTAGATTAGATTAGATTAGATTTCTGTTTTATCCAGCATCATAGAATGATAGTCTGGTGTTTCTGTTCTGAACAGATTTGTTTTGCCAAAGGTAACTTCATAAAGTATATGTAGCTGCCCTTCATATTCTATTTTCTTTCTTTTCACTTTTATTGAACCACATTTTGATGCTGGCTGTGACATGAATGAACAGGGGGAAGGAGAAGAAAGGAGAAAGAAAGAAGGAGGGAGAGTAAAGGGGATGGAGAGACAACCCTCACAAGAACATTTCAGCAAAACTAACAATAACAACCACAGTGATAGTTATAATGGTAAGAATAACTAGAACCTGAAGAATGCACCAAGAAGAATATGGAGCAAGAGACAAACAATACAACAACAACAATAATAAGAATAAGAATAAGAATAAGAATAAGAATAAGAATAAGAATAAGAATAAGAATAAGAATAAGAATAATGTTATGTATATATGTTACACTATGTTTTAACTGTGTGTTGTATTTTATGCTGCCTCTTGGCCAGAACTCTCCTGAAAAAGAGGTTCTTAATCTTTGCTCCTGGTTAAATTAATACATACAAAATAATGAAGTAATAAAACGCTATTGGTTATATAAAGGAAAAAGCATAAATTGATGCGTTCAAAAACTCCCAGAATGCAGGAAATTTAAATTTTATATGTAAGAAACCCCAGACCCCCCTTTAAGAGGTGTTGGATGATCATTTCAGCAATACTAACAATAACAACCATGGTGATAGTTATAATAATAATAAAAATACAAATATAATGGTGACAAGAGAGTCAGAACTGATAAGATAAAGTGTAAAAAAAAATGTTGCAAAATTGATAATAATAAAAATTACTACTACTACTATTACTACTACTACTACTACTACTACTACTACTACTACTACTACTACTACTACTACTACTACTAATAATAATAATAATAATAATAATAATAATAAAAAGTCGTTTGACTACATATAGGGAAAAAAACATAAATTGATGCGTTCAAAAACACTGCGGAATGCAGGAAATTAAACCTATACGTGTGAGGAACCTTTTTAAAAGGTGTGTTGGATGCTGTGCAGGGTTAAAGTACTTTGCATATCCATTGACCCAGTAGCAGAGATTGAGTGCACACAGTGCTACAGTTTGGACAGTGAAAGTGCACAACACAAACCTGACTGTAGGTCACAGCTCTGAGAATTAACAGAACATCACACATGCGCATCACGTCTCCTGAGCTGTCATCATAGAAGTACACGTGAGGTAATAACACACATGAAAATAGTGTTTAGGGGAAAGCGCAAACACAATGTCCGGTTACACACTCACTGTTTAATAAGAAGACCAATCTAAACTACAACGGGTCGGTACTCGGACGTCCTGTCCGTCCGACACCTGCACCTTTAAGCCGCAGGGTGCACCGGGTTCATGTGTCCGTAAAGACGCACATATGACCGAGCCACCGGCGACAGCCCCATACCGCCGTTTAGCCCCGACAGCAGGTCGGTGCGGACCCTCCGGTGACCCGGTGTGGATTCTCCGGTAACCTGACGTGGCCCCGGAGAACACGTCTGTGTCTTTAAAAAGAACTCTGTACGGAATGGTGCATGATGTCAGGCTGCGCTCTGTCCGCGCACTGTTCATGTGAGACGTTCACTTCCTGCACAGGGACAGAAGGCAGAGAGAGAGAGAGAGAGAGAGGGAGAGAGAGAGAGAGAGAGAGAGAGAGAGAGAGAGAGAGAGAGAGAGAGAGAGAGAGAGAGAGAGAGAGAGAGGGAGAGAGAGAGAGAGAGAGAGAGAGAGAGAGAGAGAGAGAGAGAGAGAGAGAGAGAGAGAGAGAGAGAGAGAGAGAGAGAGAAAGGGGGAGACACACCAACACAGAGATGGGGACGAGATAGGACGGCAGTGAGAGACGGAACCAGCCGAATCACCGGGACACCGGGCCTGCGTCTGTCCGTTTTTACACCTCGAAAACTTTGTCGGTTTATCCGGAGAGAAGAGGCTGCCACATCCGCGCTTGAAGCCGCAGTTTATGGTTGAGCGACATATTGGGTAAATATGTCCCTTGTGTCCTGTGTCCTGTGTCCTGTCCTGCGTGGATGTTTATGACGCATAGGGGTTCGTGTCTTTTTGTGTCATGCATTATTCCTTTCGCTTACCGCCTGTTTATAGATACAATAGGCAGTTGCACAGTCCGCCAATGTGCTGACATTACATTACAGTCCCATACTGGATGGTTTTTCCTTTTTTTTTTTTTTTTTTTTTTAAATATCACAAACCCCACTGGCTGCTGCTGAAGTAAGTCCTAAACTTTCACAATGTTAGGATTTCATTTTTACGCGGAGGATGGATGAAGAGCAGTAGTGAGCAGGAACACTGGAGGTAGTTGGAGTTTGCACGGATAATATTAAATAGGCTAATAATACTACTTTTTTTTAATAAAACGGAACCACACGAGAGAAAAATAGCATAGTCATGACTTGTAAGTGTACTGTACGAGTCTGCATGAGTAGACAAAACACAAATGATGATGATGATGATGATGATGATGATAATAGCAGCCTCGCGTCATGATGAAGTCCAATGAAGAATCCCTCCACCCATAATGCATCCGTGAAGCTCTATATGTTGACTGTCACCAGTGGAGGCATATATTTATGTAGGTGTAAATGTTATTACATAATCTAAAAGGCAGTTTGGGTCATACTGTATGCAGCATTTTCTCTGCACACTTTATAGAATCAATGTATAAATGAATCAATGTCACAGCCACATATTTCTGCAGAATGTGAAGTTGAGCTGTAAAAGTTTGAACATAATCCACTTTGGTCCCTGAGCCTCCTGTTATGCCAGTTTAAGGTGTTGCTTACCTGAGGTGAACCCAAGCAGTCATCTGACAAAATACATACAGTGTGTGTGTGTGTGTGTGTGTACATGTGGGTGTGTTTGTGTGTTTGTGGGTATAGTCGGTACATAGCTTGTGGCAATTTTCTTCATTTCCTGTCACTTTCCTTCCCTCTCTTTAAGACACACACACACACACACACACACACACACACACACACACACACACACACACACTGTATTTCACACCAGTCATGTCAACTAACCGGAGTTGCTGTTATTTATGTGGAAGGAAAATTTTCAACTATTTGCAACTTCATGATAGTCTGTGTCTTATCTGTTTCATGTGGTAACTCAGCCCCAGAGTGTTACACTGGTTGGGTTAGTAGAGTAGAGATTCATTGAGTGCTTCTGGAACGTTTTACAAACTATCAGTACAACCACTGTTTGGCTCAGATTGTGGATGATCTCAAGTAAAATGACTTGAGTTTAATGGCAAGACAAAAAGCAGGTTTATTTATATAACACATATACTGTAGCACATATACCTCATATACAAGATAATTCAAAGTGATTTACATAAAACATTAAAAGCATTACAGCAGCAATGACAAGTATAGCCACAAAAGAAAAAAGGAAAAAAAACCCATAAATAGATAATACAGATGAAGCAGATAAACAGATAAACACTTTAAGCTTAAAAGAAAAATAACTAAGAAAATGCCTCGAGTGTGACATTAAATTCATCAATCACAATCATAATACTTTATTACCCTCAGGGAGGAATTATTAGGTGTTACTGTTGCTCCATTCAACAAGTAGCAGGAAAGATATGATCAATACAACACAACATGAAAAACATATACAGGTATACATACAGTATATGAAGCTTTAAATATACAAACATATAGCTCTGAATATATGTGTATGTATACATTAAATATAATATAAAATGACAACAGCAGTTTGCACAATATGTACCATGTGTTATCTATATGATAATTAAAGAAATACAGATAAGTGTGTAAAACATAGTTGTTTTTTTTAAATTATAATTATGGGGGTATAAGGTGTTTCATGGTCACAGATTAGAATGGTGTCCTGTATAGTTCAATAGTGCATTTAAGGGTCAAAAGTTCCACTCCTATTTATCCATTCAGATATTTACAAGACTTCTTTACAACATGTATCTTATTTACAACACTTATATCTGGTTTCAAGGCAGTGATGGCAGGCACTTAATGCTGAAATGAATATTATATCTGGCTTTAGGAATTTACCATGGGTCAAACACTACAGCACAACTCAGCTCTAGTTGGTGTACTGTACGTAATTAACATTTGGCTTTGTGACTGAAACTACACCCTTGATGGTCAAATAATAGGAGAAAAAAAAATCACCCCTAAAAGTTCCTAACTTTACTAGTTGATTTATTATGCTGAAGTACATGTTCAATTTATACATTTCTGCCAATATTGCCTCATTTTTTTTGCCTTTTCCTATTAGAAATGGTTGATAATAGTGATAAACTGAAGGATTGTTTTACCACTATTGAGCTGGTTCATTGAAGTTACGTGATATTAAACTTCTCAAATGTAAATATTAATTTCTTAGAGGAAAATAATAGCTGTAAAATAGTTCAAGATTTAACAGTGATGTATTACTGATCATTTTACTTGCAGAAAATGGCAAAAAAAAATAGTGCATTTCAGACATTTGTAGGTGTCAGAGGTAGCTTTTTCTTGCTGTAAACTACCATTATTACCTCTGCTATGGCTGATCTGTCTTTAAATGGTGTCATATTGGCCTTAAACATCCACAGTGGTTTGACCTGCACAGGGTAGTGTCCAGGTGTTGTTAAAACCGCAGTCTAAAGAAGTCATGAAATATTTATGAAGCGAAGTGTAAAGTTTACAACATACTAAAAAGCCCTCTCACCGTTGCTTTAAATTCCACCAACATACTTTTACTATTTTATTACACATCCCTTTTATTTCAGCTCTTTAATTTGCATATATTAGTCTAGAAACATGGTGGATAAGAGCAACACGGCTCCTGTTTTGCCTCGTTATGGTATTTGTATGTATGTATAGGTGTGTTCCACCCTTAAGGCAACATGAGGACAAGCTACTTTATAGTTTTTCTCCGCCCCACTGCGGGGATATCAATTCTAGGTACAGTGCTGTAGTACTGCCAAGTTTCTATCTTCAGAATTTAACACAACATACATGGAAAATGCAGCTCTTTTCAGTTTTTTTTTTTTTTTGTCTTTCTCTGTGAACGAAAGGCTTCCAACAGCACTCGTCTTTGATTTGGACGTCAGCCAATGGTTTGTGATGGCTCTCAACAGCTGTATTTGTCTGTGTGTGTGTGTTTGCATGTGTCGGTGAGTGTGTGTGTGTGTGTGTGTGTGTGTTCTTGCTGTGTCCCGGGATGCCCTTCCTCCATAGGCCTCACACTATACAGCATTCCACAAGGGGGCCCGGGGCTGTGTGTGCAAGTGGGGAGTGTCAAGGAGGGAGGGAGGGAGGGAGAGGGAGGGGTGGGGGGGGTGGACGACGGCACGCTCTCCAACACGACTGATGCAGAAAATGACAGAGCAGGGAAACACACAAAAGACACAAAGATTGTCCCATTCTTGCTTCATTTAGTGTCTTGCCTTTGCTTTTCTTGGAACTATAAATGATGTTTAACCCTTAAAGACCCAGTGCTACTTTTTTTGTGACCATTCCTAAATGATGTATCGCCAGTTTGCATTTTTCATTGAGAATCTGGTATTTTCCTACATTTATTTGACTCATCATGTATAAAAAAAAAAAAAAAAGGTCAGATTAAAGAAAAGAACTGAGAAAAGTGAAGAAAAAAACCAAAGTTTTTCAGATAAAATATGAATAATTGAACATATAAACAAGTGTCTCCACCCACGGTCATTGATCCAACTCCATGGGTTTTACTGGTGAATCAATGTTGTAGAACAGGGGTGTCAAACTCAACTCCACTGGAGGTAGAGTCTGGGTCAGGCTGGGTCGCATTAAGTATTCCACACTTTCTTTACTTTACTCACAGATAGTAACACTTACTTTTTTTTTTTTTTTTTTTTTTTTTTACAAACTCACCTTCTTTGAATGGCATTCCACCCTGAGCACTCACCCTATAGCTGCTTCATTCTCTTTACTTTCTTTCTTGAATACATTTTGTTGCCTCAATATTTTTCCCTACAAAGCAAAAAGACAGTAACTGCATTTTTTGGTGAAAATGAGTTATTGTGTTTTTTGCAACATTCAATTCATTCTTTGTCATGTAATAAATGATCTCATCTCAAATGTCTGTCGTTTTGGAGAAAATTGTTGGGTGTTTGTACAGTAACTGCAAAAAGTACTCGTAAAACAAAGCAAAAAGTCAGTAAAGACCATTACTGTGTTCTTACCAATGTCCATTTAGGATCCTGCACCAATAGTTTACAGTCAATCACTGTATTAGACTGAAACAGATGATGGAATTACAGTTTTTTCCACACTATAAGGTACACTGGACTATGAGACTATGTCAAAGAATGTTTTTATTAAGGTTTTTCATATATATATATATAAAGTGCATTAAGTGAAGTAAAAACCATGGATAAAAAAGCTGAAATTATGAGATAAAAATTTTAAATGATGAAATAAAAAGACAAAATTATGAGATAAAAAGCCAAAATTATGAAATAAAAAGTCAAAATTTGAGATAAAAAAACTAAATTATGAAGTAAAAAGTCAAAATTATGAGATAAAAATTCAAAATTATGAAATAAAAAGACAAAATTACGAGATAAAAAGCCAAAATTTGAGATAAACAGACAAAATTATGAGATAAAAATTCAAAATAATGAGATAAAAATTTAAAATTATGAATTAAAAAGACTAAATTTGAGATAAAAAGGCAAAATTTGAGATAAAAAGTCAAAATTATGAAATAAAAAGTCAAAATTATGAAATAAAAAGCCAAAACTTGAGATAAAAAACCTAATTTTTGAGATAAAAAGACAAAATTATGAAATAAAAAAATCTAAATTAAGAGTTAATTCCCACTCACTAAGCACTACCAGAATTAATCCATATATAAATCACTCTGTGGCTTTTGCAGAACTAGTTAATATGCAGTTACAATACTGTTTCATGTCCAATAATCTACCTACAACTACTGGTTGTAGGTAGAACTTTAAGGTCATTTTTCTCAGTTTGGTGTCTGTACAGTTACTACTTTTTGACTTTGTAGGACAGTATAGTGGTCCCTCGTTTATCATGCGGGTTACATTAACAAAAAGAAAAAAAACACAACATGTGAAATCCACGAAGTAGTCACTTTTACTTTTTACAATTACTTTATAAGACTGTAAAGTCTCTCACCAAACATTTTATACACTTTTCTCAGACAGGCATTAACATTTTCTCCCATTTTTCTCTTGTTTAAACACTGTCAGTATGTGATGGTTTGCATCCTCTTCTGTCTTCTAGCCTTTGACCACAGGTGCTTTTGTCACTGCAGGATATTTTATTGACATTGTGGAGAAAACGTGTAAAACATACAGCACTTCAGTCATACTGCTCACTGTTTGTTTGACTGTGTGCAATATAATTCAAAATGTTATGGTCAGATTTGGCTAAAAAATTCAGGAAATGCTAATATAGGATCTAGGAAGAAATTATTAATTAATTGGTAGTGATTGGTGGAGGTATAGTATGAGGGGGAGCCACGTGTGTGATTTGTAGCAAAATAAATAAAAAAATGTACGTGCAGAAATGTGGCTGAAATGTGATACTGGCAGAAAGAATGAGTGATCAGTGAAGGGGGTGTGTCTTTAAGGAGGGGGGGGGGTTATCTGCCTTGGCGGAGTCTGCACTGTCTGAGTGCTTTTCTAGTATCAGATTGTCGACCTGGTGCTTTCTCTCATCTCCTGGTATGTTGTAAACTCCTCAGTATGTCTAGTTGAGCAGTGATGTCTGCTGTTGTCTTCCTTTGTCTGAACATATGAGACGCTCGACAGAAAAATATTTTCCTGATTCTCGTTGCCAACCTTTGTCTTTGTTTTGAGAGAAACATACCTGGAACTGGGTGATGGCGTATATATATATATATATATATATATATATATATATATATATATATTATACATACCATTCATCCTTCTCCAGGTATTACACAGTTGAATTACTTGTCCATAAGGTTGACGTTAGCTCAAGAGGTATAGCAGGTCATCCAATAACTGAAGGGTTGTGGTTCAAATAGAAAGAAAATATAGTATTTTTATTTATTTTTTTAGTTTTTATTCTCTTCAGCTCAGGGGCCGCATTGGAACATTTGGTGGGCCGCATTTGGCCCCCGGGCCGCATGTTTGAGACCCCTGCTTTGGATGCTTTTGGGCGGCAGTGGATGTTTAGGTTATATGTGGATTAAAGAGACTCTGTGAATGAAAAAAGTGAAAAATACAAACACACTCTGGTGTAAATGACACGAAGAATCATTGACCATAAATTAATTTGCAAGTCAAACATTAACCAGCCGATGTGTTGTCCATTGTAATGTGACAGAGCATTTGAGTGTCTGTTTTTGTCTTAAGCATTCAGGCGGAGAGTAACAGGGCTGAGTGTCATCAAGACTAAATAAAAATGTCCACATCAGTTCATGTTGATAGTTATCACCATAGATGTCAGCTCATAATTTCTGTCAAGTTTAAAGGTTCATTTTCACTTGTGAATTAAAGGCTAGAGGTCAAACACTATTGGATGTGTAAAGGTTGATAATAAGAAGCAGGATAAAAGTAGTAAATGAGTAGATTTATGGAAATGACCTTTGACGATTAGAAACTGAATCAAAGAGATATAAAATTGGAATCATGGGACATTATATTCCACAAACTCAATCTGTAAACCTGGAATGGATCATGGAACTGTAAAAAATGAGGACCATTCTACCTGGGATTATAATTTTATGAGCTATTACTGCGAATGAGTGGGAAAATATGAGCTATTGGACGCTCTCAGAACAAAGATCTGCTTCGACGGATAGTTTGATGGTTCCTTATGAACTTGTTTGACTAAAGAACAAAACATTTGGGGTAAAATGAAGTAAAAGGAGTAAAAATGTAAACTTTTTAAAACTTTTTTTTTACAGTATGAGTGGGTTTCCATGCAAATGTATAGTACATTTTAACCAAGTCTTCAGATAGAGTAATACTGTGCAGACAGTTGAATAGAATAGAATAGAATAGAATAGAATAGAATAGAATAGAATAGAATAGAATAGAATAGAATATCCTGTATTTCCCCAAAAAAGGAGATAGAGGTATTTTTTTTAGTTTATTAATTTTTTAGTTTGTTCTATTTGTTTGTTATTGTTAGCAGTGTTACACAAAAACTACTTGATTAATTTTACCTGATATTTTCAGGAAAGATGCAAGGTGGTCCAGAATAGATTCAGTTAAATTTTGGCGAATGTAGGTCAAAGGTCAAGGTCACAGTCTCCAAAAATATGTTTTTGCAATGATAAGAGATGGGTCAAATCAGGTCAAATGTGTGCAGGGGGTGAGGTTTGTTGTGTCTGGTCTGTAGACTGAAATTACGAGTGTGTCTATAGTCAGTGTAACAATATAAATAAAACACAGGTACTTCAGAAAATAAGATTAGACTGAATATAAAATTACAAAAAACAAATATACAATAAGAGAACACTGAAATGTAACTGGGAGCTTAAGGCTCATTTATGCTCATTTTATCTACGTAAATAGGTTTGTCCATTTCTAACGTCATGCGTGACTACGTTCATTTTTCTATGTCCTATATGTTTCAATCAAGCCTCAGGAGGATGCTGCTCTTAGTTACCATACTCACCAAATACCATGAAGAAGAGACAAGTTTTTTTGAGAAGAAAGTTAAAAATAACCAACATGGTGACGACAGAAGAGGTGTCATCAATGTGGATAATAATGTTGATATTTAGAACAGTAGTAGTAGTAGTAGTGGTAGTTAATTTATTTTGAATATGCAATAACTTAAATGATTGCACTCAACTAATATAAAAACATATACATGAAAACCCCCCCAAAAAAAACGCCTAACAAAACATGGCTTTGTTTGCATATTTGAAAAAGAGTAGAAAGAAGCAAAACTTATTTAATCCCACCCCTTCTCCTAAAAAAAAAAAATAAAAAATTTAAATAAAGTCCTTTGGATCAGTTCAGTTCACTTTTCACAACACATTCATACAAACTAATTTTATATACCAAGAAAATAAAATATGAATATAACAGTATCACAATATTAAGGTTTATATAATAATAATAATAATAATAATAATAATAATATAGATTATCTAATAATATACACCCATAATTACAAAGGTTAGTTGTCATACATATGTCAGTAGTTTTTCACTAAAACACAGTCACTCTTTAAAAAGTTCCACTATTTCTGGAAATTATTCAGTTCAGATGTGAATAGTGTCTGTACGGTTGCCAGTGACACTGCTCTGTATTCTCCATCTGCGTATGGACCTCCTGGAAGACGGACAGAATTACGTACACAGGGGACAGACAGGATGCTCCGTCCATATCCATCTGCATCTTTAACTTAGATCATAAATGAACCCTTACTTGAAACTGGATCCCAGTTCTATGTAAGTCAAAGGGCTGACGTAGCGCAAAGGCTGGGTTTAAATGACAGTAGAATTCTTTAAGTCAGTCGTGTTGCAAAGCTCTAATATAAACAGGTTGTCTGCAAATGTCATTTGAAAATGACAAATGAGCTGTGTGGTGGTACCTGCTCATACTGAACTAGGAGGGGTGTGCTTTTCAGTTCGATGGTACAGTGTGTATCATTGCACCTTGAGTATAATATACAGTAACTTCCTTCATTGCTTGAGGAGTTGATATACTGTATGTATGAGTTAGTTCTGACAAACCCATGGTCTCTGCCGTGACCTCTGACCTGCCCCATATTACATTGTTTAAAATCTTCCACAGTTTGACCACTATTTTCTTGTTTTATTGTTATCGTATAGGTTTTGTCTCATTTCTGTTTTTCTTGTATTAGTTCTTTTAACATTACTGTGTCATCACCTGAACACACACATTATTATTATAAAACTTTTGCTGTTGGACTTATTCACTTTTGCCTTTTATCCATTCACTGATTCTTTCACTGAAGCATAAACAAAGTTTTTTTTTGTTTTTTTGTTATTTTATAAAATAGCTTTTCATTATTTCCACTTTGGCTATGTAATACAAAGTATGAATGTAAATAAAATCAGCTGGATAGAGGCACATCTAATGAAAACAAAATTACTCAGAAGACTAAAGCATTTACATTTTCATCACAATTGTAGAAAATCTGGCCAAAAGGTCATACAAAGATATTTTAAGGTACATGCTCTTCTTGTAACATTTACGTGAGTTACAACCAAACTTTATATATATATATATATATATATATATATATATATATATATATATATATATATATATATATATATATATATATATATATAAATAAAATTATTTATTTATTTATTTATTTATTTTGGGGGTTCAAAAAGGTTGTGTTGTTTGTAATGGCTTTTTGTTGTTGTTGTCAGAGTAGAAACTGTATTTTTGCATCATTTTGGACATTATTTTAGTACTGACAGTATCTAGACCAGTGGTTCTTAACCTGGGTTCGATCAAACCCTAGGGGTTCAGTTTAGGTTAAGACACACACCTGACTCATATGATTCATGGTGACATGTCCTGCTTGGCATCACTGGCTCCAGTTGATCACCTTACATTTCTTGGCCAATCTGTGCTGCAGGGAATTTGGTGCACTCAGTATTTGGCTTATGACGGTTGTGATTGTCCATCATGTCATTTCTTTAATATTGTAAGCCATGCTAGACCTATCGTTTAATTTGAGTTTTTTTGTTGCAGCCGATTTAAAAAATAAATAAATAAAAAATAAAAAAACCTCTAGTTTTGTTTTTCTACTCTTTCTATGGAACTCCCAGAGTGTTTAATATTATTTTTAGTTCAATGAATAATATAAGATTTTCTGACATGTGTTATCATTTGACAGAGAAAAAAAAATCTATATCAGCTCCAAATGTTGGCTTAGAAATATTGGTGGGCTGTATCAGTCAATGGCTAAGGCTGATGTAAAAATAAATAAATAAATAAAATAAAAAAAAATAAAAAATTGTATCACCCCCCCCCCCAAAAAAAATACATATCTGTGCATCACTAGTATTTATAGACACATGACATTACTAATCTTATTAAACCAACACAGATCAGAACACTGCCCCCACAGACACTGACTGTAGGCACTAGGCATGATGGGTAATCTGGACTCATAGCTTTTATTCATTAAACACAGTCCAGTGTTTTTGCTTCTGTCAAACTTCTTGTATGTGTATTGGTCGGTGGAATTGGCTGATGTGCTCATTTTTCCTCGCCATGATTTACTGACAGATGAAATTCACAGCACCTCTGTGTTCTCGGACGTGCTGTTACCTGTTCTACTTCACCCTTATGTTTATTAATCTTGCCCAACATTGGCTGGGAGTGATTATAGTAATCACCCTGTGTGTGTGTGTGTGTGTGTGTGTGTCCACAGAGACATATCATGCTATAAGCTATCACCATGAAATGCCATGGGCATATACATATAGGCAATTTGCATCAGATGCAATGGTCAATTTGAGTAAAGGTCAAAGGTCAAGGCTACAATTAACTAAAAGATCCAAATCACATTATCAGTTATAACTCAACAATGGAAGGTCACACAACTTTCAGATTGGTACCAAACGACGCAGAACGAAAATTTATACAATTCTCATAATTGGTGTTATCACCTATGACCAATGGTTTTTGAGAACTCTGGAGGTCAAAGGTGACATGTCACAAAATGAACTTCTGTACCAGTGTTTGTGTGTGTCAAGCATAGACATATCACACTATAACTTAATCAATACTGGATATCTTATCATAATATTACACACACTGACGCATATATACATATAATGAATTTGTCAATATTGCAAAAGGCCAAAGGTCAATGTCACATTTAGCATTAATACCTCTGCCAAGGAGGTATTAGATTTGAGTCTGTTTGTTTATTTGTTACACAAAATGTTTTGAATGGATTTTGATGAAACTTTCAGGAATGATAGATAATGGGTCAAGGAAGAACCCATTATATTATACAATGAAGGTCAAAGGTCAAGGTCACACTAAAGGTCAACAACTAAAACGCATAAGTAATATGCGTAATATCTCAAGATTCAGACAAGATAGAATCTGCCGTTTTTTTCATTCACATCGTCTCACCTTCACACATCAGTTGGGTCAACACCTATGGCTCCATCACGTCACATATGAATGAAAAATCAAGCCTTGGTGGAGGTCTGCTGTCTGTGACTGCCTTGTTGGCTTTAATTCAAAAATGGGTTGTCATCGAAATTTGAGATTGGCACAAAATAGGGATGAGAGTTGTCATTCTCTGAATACTTGCTTTAGAAAGAATTGATTTGAAGAATGAAGTGCATTGAACATTTTGTTTTGTTTTTATCTAAATGTAATCTTTATTATGTAAAACATTACTGTTACCTGTTCTACCTTATGTTTAGCAATTTTTTAAGCAGAAGTTTAATATTGTTTAAGTTTAATATTAATGTTTAAGTTTAATATTAATGTTTAAGTTTAATATTATTTTTAGTTCAGTAAATGTTTCCTTTAAAAAAGGAAGATTTTTTGATACTTGTTATCATTTGAAAAATATAATAAAGTATAAATAAAATAATACAAATATTTGAGAAATATCAGTCGACTGTATGAGTCAATGGCGAAAAAAATCCCCCCAAAAAATCCATATATGTTCACCACTAGTATTTATAGACACATAACATTACTGATCTTATTAAACCAACACAGATCAGAACACTGCCCCTACAGACACTGCCTTTAGGCACTAGGCATGATGGGTAATCTGGATTCATAACCTTGACCCATTAAACACAGTCCAGTCTTTATGCTTCTATCAAACTGATTGTTGTTTCAAAAATAAGAATGTAGTGCATCAGGGAAAGACTAACAGTAAAGAGCTGAAACATATTTATCATTGCAGTAATTATCCAATGGAAAGATCTGAACTTTAATTTAGGTGGGGACTTTTTTTGGCTGAGGCAGTGTAGTATAAACATTGCAACATGGCATAATACATATATATATATATATATGACAATATCTTCACAGTCTTAAGTAGACCTGAGATTTTCCTGATTAAAACACATAAGATTAAAAAAGTCCCTCCAAAAGTCCCACTTGAGTCGTTCCGTTTGCTGTGTGTGCCCTCATACTCGCTGCTCTTCTCTCTGAATGTGTATGTATACTTTGTGTGGGGAGTGTGTTTATGCGTGTATGATTTGATTTTCCCTTCCTGAGACAGGGATGAGTCACTGCTGATGGTATGTGATACAGAGCACCAGTCATATATCATATTCTCATACGTGGGTCTGTATTTTCTGTGTACTGTGTGGAGTGTTCTAGTTAACCCTACGGCCTAAAGCTGTTGGTTGAAAGGCTGTTTTCATAGAACTGATGTTGAAATTAAAGTTAAGTGTAAGGAAATAGGTTAGGGTTTTATCTTAAACCTGCTCACTGTGTTTCTTTGTCATGATCTCTCAGCTGAAATTGGGAACAAAAATAGCAACAAAGCCTGTAACGGCTAACTGTAGTTGTCTTGACATTTTCCAACTCTCATACTGGTCTATACTTTGGTGAGTTCAAAGTGGTTTGTAGTTGACTGCGTAGGTGTAAAGTCAAGATTTACTTGAAGTGGCAATGATTAAAGTCTGTTTGCATATGATTCTAAACTATTTCCAGATTTTTTTTCATAAGCGTTGGTGTCAGTTCTGTTTGGTCAAAATGAAAATGTTTTTGTCGACACAGTCTTTGTGGAATTTTTGCTAAATATTTAAAGGGATTCATTTATTGAATGATAATTTTTTTTCTTCTGTTGCTGCCAATACCACAACTAACCGTTTATTGGTTTGGCTGATTGATCAGTGGTGGTAACATATCCAACACTGTAAACCTGAATGTTCAGAATTATTAAATATATTAAGTCGCACTTGTTTTTCTTAAGAATTTTCAGATTGTTCATATTTATTCATGTTATGTTTAAGTACAAGTCATAGATGAAAACATTTTCATTATGGAATTTGATGTTTTTTCCTCAAAAACAGAGAAACTTCAGAGTTCTTATCCTATTATTTATATTATTTGACTGGTTCGGGCCACTTTACATTGTATTGAGCTGTACGAACAAAAATTAGTATTACACCCCTGCTGTAGTTTTTTTTTTTTAATGTTAGTTTGACATTCATTTCCACATTTATTAATTAATCAGACTGGATGCTAAGTGATTGTGTGTTTCATTGAAGCTTTATTAAGGATACAGAAACTAAGTCCATAGGATAAAAGAAAAAGAAAAATACACATTAAAAGAGGAAAGAAACAGCAGATATACATTTTTCACTCGCACATACAGGCTTAATTGCCAGTGTGATCAGATTTTAGAATTATAAACATTCATTACAAAGACTTTTTATTCTGAGCAATAAGAATTGTTCACACAGTTGGTATTCGTGAACACATCGATCCATTGTTTTTTGTTTAAAACTTTAAAACTCACTGACATTGTGGAGTTCAAAACTATTCAAATCATGTATGAAGCAAAGAATGACTTAGTGCCAGGAAATATTTAAGAAATGTTTTGTGAAAAAGAGGGAGGTTATGATTGCAGGGGAAAGTTGAATTTAAAGATTCATAAAGTATGCACTTCATTGAAACATTTCTGTATCATCTGTGGAACAAATTGAGTGCGGAGATAAAAACAAATATCAAATATCATTTATTTAGAAACAAAAAAAGTATAAGGAATTTCTTCTTGTGTGCTACAGACATTAATAATGACAATGGTGGCTGTTTGTATCGACATATACTGTATGTGCTGATGTTATTGAAAAAATGCTGGAGTTCATGGGTTTGTTTGTGTAACTGTACTGTTATAATCCTTTTGTTGTACATGGTTGAATTATTACATTAAATATTAATTGTGCTTGAAAGCTAAAATTTGAAACAAAATTATGTTAAGGTCATGACAAATGTGTAGGAGCACCTTTTCAATCATGCAACATTCAGACTTGCATGTACTTCAGCATAGGTTCTGTCCATTTGAATGTTATTTTGTTTTTTTAACCTTAGTTTTGCTTGTTTTTTTTTCTTTTTTTTTATTCTTTACATGCTCTAAATAAATAAATAAATAAAAAAAAAAGTGCTGCCTGGCACAACAAACCCCCTCCCCTAACACACATTTTACCTTTTTTTTTTTGAGGGGGTAGTTATCGTCCACTCAGAGTCCTGCACGGGTTCGGGTAACCGCGGGTGACCCGTGGGTGAACCGCAGATTTTCACGAAACGGGTGAAAAATGTTGTGCTGTGTCGGATACGGGTTCGGTTCGGGTCGGACGTGTATGATCGCGGGTCTAATTTGCGATTCATAGGCTAAAAACTGTTCTTTAGTTTGGACTTGTATAGCTGCCTCCTATCGGCTTCCTTCTTGATGCGTTTTACAAGCGCGCGCGCGCATGTGTGTGTAAGTAAAAATGGTTTTTGAATTTATTATTTGTCTGCTCCTGTTTAACAAAATTTTTATTTGGCTCTGCCTTGGCTATGTTACTGTTCAGTATATTCGTGGCAATACATTTTGTATTTAAGCTGACATTTTCTTCCGGGTTTGGGTCGGATATCGGGTTCATTTATAGCGGGTCGGTTCGGGTGCGGATTTGTAATTTTTTTTCGTCGGAAAACGGGTCGGATACGGGTTTGAACATGACGGGTACGGGCGGTTGCGGTTTGTCAAAATCAGAACCGTGCAGGACTCTGCGTCCACTATCTGTCAACTGATAATCAATACAACTGGGAGGAAACTGTCTTCCACATAACCATAAATTATATTCAATGCGTCCCTGCCACAGAATTATAATATGTTAATGCAGTTCTGAACTAGTACCACTTATGGGTAAATATGTGTTTTGTGAAGGCTTTGACCTTTGACCTTTAATGATTTTTGTGTTTGAGTGACCGTTGGTGTCACATAGGGTTGGAGTATCGTTCTCAGAACAACTGACAGATATGTGGTCACATCACCTTTGACCTCTGAGCAGCAGTCTTTGATGGCTGGAAGTGACTATAGCTGACCCCCTTGTGATCAGAGAGAGTAAACAAGCAGCAGTCAAACAAGCAGTACCCATAACCCTACTGGTCACTGATGTGTCACCTTAGACTGGGGTCTGCTGCATGGGGTCAGTGACCAGTCCATCACAGCCGGACAATATAACATTACCGTTTCACTAGAGTTGGAACAGCAGTGACTTAGTAGATACTTGACAACAGGCTATAGTGCAGGGGTTTAGTTTTAGTTTACTTTATTTTATTTTATTTCGAGTACACAAAATCATCAAAGGATCAATCATGATGGTCAAAAAAAAAACAAAAAAAAAACCTGGTCCCAGAGAGCCACTGTCCTGCATTTTTTTTAATGTTTGGTTTTTTTCATTTCTTTATTTATTTGATAGGGACAGTGCACATTAATGAACATGACACAAATGTAAATATGCCGGATTTTAGCTACAAAACTAATTTTCATCTGCAGTCCCTACACTGTAGATTTTGCAGTGTTAATTTGGAGACAATGGGACCAAATACACTCTAGAAGAAGTTAAATAAACTCTCTAAGTGTTGATTTAACACTGCAAAATTTACTGTGTAGGCAGGCACATAACATTACATACAAGCAGCACAAGGAAATCTGTGGAGTCTAGTGGTCACATGACTGGGTTTTTTTTAGCCATAGTTTAGATATAGCCCTCTTCCAACACACCTGATTCAAATGATCAGCCTATCATCAAGCTCTGCAGAAGCCTGATAATGACCTTTAAGTGTGCTGAAAGAGGGAAATATGGAACACATACAGGACAGTGGCACTCCAGGACCAGGGTTTCTGACCCCTGTTATAGTGTAATTACCTGATGGAGCCACTAGTATTATATGACATCTTTTGAAATAGCTAGCATTGAAAATTCACTGCAGGTACCCTTTAATCATAACTGACCATGATGCCATAAGGCTCCTTGGACTTTGCGCTGCTGCTCTGTGCTGCACTTCAGTGTATACTGTGTTTACGGTAGGGTTGTAAATAGCATCAATATCAATGGATTTTATGATTTTAGATGTATATTTTTTATTATATTTGCGAGGATGCCTTCTTGGACACCTCCCTGGGAAGATGTTCCAAGCATTTCCTTCCAGGCGGAGACCTCGGGGCCGACCCAGGACACGCTGGAGGGATTATATCTCTCAGCTGGCCTGGGAACGCCTCGGGATTCCCCTGGAGGAGCTGGCAGAGGTAGCTCAGGTGAGGGAAGTCTGGGCTTCTTTGCTGGGACTGGTGCCCCCGTGATCCGAACCCGGATAAGCGGAATATGACGAGGAGATTTATATTTCAATTATTTTATCACACATCTTAGATTTTAGTAGATTTGAATATATTCATTTATTTATTACTATATTGACCTGAATATAAGATGACCCGGATTATAAAACGACCCCCCCTCTTTTCAAGACTGATCTTCAGAAAAAAGAATCTGCTAGTTCCGCTTCCCCTCTGGTGTCCAATGAAGGGTTGTGTGGGGGCGATGTTGCTTGGCTCTCTTTGCATCATGTGTCCCTAACCCTAACCCAAACCCTTCGCATGATGATGGTACCTACAGCAGTGTTTCCCAACCCTGGTCCTCGAGGCACACTATCCTGCATGTTTTGGATGTTTCCCTCTTTGAACACACCTGACAGTCATTATCATTCTTCTGCAGAGCTGGATGATAGGATGATCATTTGAATCAGGTGTGGGTGGAGAGAGAAACATCTAAAACATGCAGGATAGTGTGCCTTGAGGACCAGGGTTGGGAAACACTGACCTACAGTATGCTGTCTTGGTTGCAGCAGGTGAGAAGATGTTAGTTGGAGATGGTCTTGAGCCAGAATATTCTCAGTGTTCTTCTAAGGCTCTTGGTATGGAAGGTGGATGGTTGGTTGATGTCACTTGCAGTCATCGTACATTAAGGTGGAAACACACAGCTCTGACACAGTCTTAGCTTTGTCTTGGTGCTGTACTGGGATGATTTCCACACGTTGTTCAGCACCGCCTCAGTTGGCTATTAATTTTCCCCCCTTCTGATCTACTTTACTATAGAAAATCTCAATATTTTTATCTCCTGTCACAGCTTTTCTGCTGTGATTGGTAGATAAGGCCACTGGCGTCCTTTGCTCCTGCAGTCATGTAGCGACCCCAGATAAATACCAGCATGTGTCAACAGTTAGACCCCAATTATAAGACACTTTTTCACATTATTATCAATGAAAAATTATGGTTTAGGGCTGAACAATCTATCATTATTTATTGCACCTTTCATTTCCTTCCGCAACAAATGCCTAAAAATCACTGCAACTTTCATCGCAATTTTTCGGAAAATCTCATGGAACATCAGACATTGTAGGACAAAACAATCTCAAAAAAGGCCCACGAAACACGACTACATTTTAAATAAATTCTTGACTTTAGTTTTCATTCTTGCAGTACAATTATTATATTTATAGTCTGAATGGTATTATGTAAGTAAATCGTGAAAGACTTTGAAATCACAATATCTGTCAGAAAAATCACAATTAAATTTTTTTTTTTAATCGTTCAGCCCTAATATGGTAGTTATTTATTACTACGGCTAAATACAGGTCTAATTTAGTTTTTCTCTGTGACTCAATGTAAATGATGATAAAACTTCCTTGAATCCTTGAATTTTCTGCACATTTAAGTCAACAATAATTAAAAGTACAAAAAAAAATGCATGCATGTAAGATCATCTTTAAGTTCTGGGTCCCTTAAAGGCCACAGAGGAAGTCCATCCACTTAACTGTGTGTGTGTGGCCTTTTTAGAGGACAAATAATTGAATCCTGAAATGCACTTTGATGACGAGTTAACGTGGATGCTCCAGTGACCTTCCCTTGTCCTCATATTTCCCTATCAAAGCCAAAATTAAGTTGAGGGTCACATCAGATCCAATTGAATGCTTTTTAGTGACTTTGGCAGAAGAGCTGAAAGATAAATTTACTTAGATAAACTAAATTACATCTAAATAACCAATGTTCCCACTGGTGTCCTTATCAATATGCAGCAGCTAACAGTTGTGGCAAGGCTTCCTGAGTGGTTTGGTAATGAGTACAGATAAATGTGATTCCATACCACTTTCTTTCTTTTTTTTTTATATTTAGTTTAATACATTGAATTTGCAGCTCAGTGCTTGTTCATAGCTAAAAGGTAATTAACAAACCCACAAAACAAGGTTGGGCATTTCCTCGAATGCTTTTCACATGTTATACAGCATGTAATGAGCTCTGTTTTGGGGTTTGTTTCTGGATTTCTAATAGTCTGACCTGCTTTTCCCACTGTACATAAATCACACACTTAAAAAGAACATGAAATGAAAGACTTTAGAATTTAAATCAAGATCTGTAACTCCCCACTGATCATGTTTCACAGCCACAGATTGAACATTTAGCTGTTTTTTTAATAATAATAATTATTATTATATATGGTGTGTAGAAAGAACGTCGTAAAAGACTAAAATGAGAGACAACTTCATAAAAAAAAACTAAAAAACCCCCACCAAGGACGCATGTGAGGGAAAACAGGAGGATCAGTGAACTATCGGGCATTTTATATTGTAACTGATTTGAGTGGCTTTGGCTCAGCAGTGCACGCTTTTCAGGAAGCCTTCCAAGAATTTAGACAATGAACAGTAAACATGGCATGTTCCTCAGAACAATTCCACATTAGCTCTCAAGGATCACGTGTCTCCTTTTTCTTTTTTTTCTTCTTCTCAGAAATGACTGCCCCCACAGTACATTACAGATAACTGTAGCAGCTAAATTTCATGTTCCTTCTGTATGTACTGTACTTACACTTTATAACGAGCTCTCACAAACAGACAAATGTGCACAGTCTTCCTCTCTCTCTCTCTCTCTCTCTCTCACACACACTCACACACACACACACACAGTCGGTGTCTCACTCTCTCACTCTGTCTCAGAGATTTCTGGTAAGTGACATGTTTGGCCGTTGGCATGATGCCTAGTAAGATCACATGGCATGAATGTGGAGTCTGCGTTGTGTGCAGAGAATGTGTGTTTTTGTGCGTATGTATGTGACCGTGCATGTCTGTGCATTAGTGCCAGAGTAGAAAGAGAAAGAGGAGCCGAAAAAAAAAAAAGAAATCTAAAAGAAAAGAAAGGGAGCATGTGCACATTTGATTGTTCCAAGTATTTTCAGCATGAATAGGAGCACGTAGCCATAGCAGAGAATTACAGGCTGCTGAGAATTATGACAAGGATGTGTTTCTGATACAGTCATGAGATTGTATTCGCAAACAGGATGGAAAATTAGATTTTGCACTTAATGGTACTTCATAACGGAGATGATTTTGCTTCATTTAACACTGTGGCATCAGCACATTCAAAATTCATCTGATTTTGTAGGCCGTTCTGTAGCTTATTTCACTTGTCAAACTAAAATGGCGTAATCAAATAGGTTTGTGAAAAGCTTAAAAGATTTCCAAGTCATAACTTCTTGTGTAATTGCACTTTTACCTGGTAGTTTATTCTAGTTCCAGGAATGTGTTGTGTATGGGCTTAAGTCACTCAGTGCCCGACACCCCCCCCCCCTCCCTTGTCTTTTCTTTGACTTAAGACAGTAGCTTTAGATGACTTCTCTGAAATCTGTACAGTTTCAGTAAAAAGGACATTAGGCTCTCTGTGAAAGTCAAAGCTATAATTCACCAGATGACGCATGCCGACATGCACAAACACACATATTCACAGCATATAAATAAAGTCACACAGAATCATGCAAACACATACACACATAGTCACACAGAACTAAACCAAGAGAGGGAGAGAGAGAGAGAGAGAGGGAGAGCACTGTGGATAGCATTTATCCCTGCAGCCCACCTCAATTTTCCATGCTCTTTTACTGTGTCCTGTACATAATTTAATTGCTGAAAACTTCAAGCCTCTCTCTCTCAAGACTCCTGCCAGTAAATAAAAGCTCACTAATTAGTGCATACAGTAACAAGTGAGGAGAGCAAATAGGCTCACCCCCCCCCCCCATACACACACACATACACTCTACACTCCTCACACACCCTCATCTGTGTGCAATGACCTGCCCTGTATGTGCTCCTCATGTCCTCAGAACCTGGCACCGAGCTGGTGGGGGCTGATGGAAAAAGACTGGAATCTTAGGCGGCTAGTATTCACTACACAGACCCACTTTCATTTCCACAGCTAACATGCGTTAGCAATTACTGCTAAATCACAACATTACCAACCTGATGTTTTCTGTACGAATGTATTGCCTGTAGCAGGCGAAAGTCATGCATGTCGACTGTGTTTACGCTACAGTTGCACTGTTAGTAGAAATAAAAATTCCAATCAGAAGGAAAATATCTCTTCTAATTATCTCAATCAGAACAGACTGGAGGTGGTGGAAACATTTGACACTCCATTCAAGAGAAAAGTATTTGACATGTAAACACTTGATGTGTCCGTGACCGACAGACAAATGATGGCAGCAAAGGAAAAGTGATCTGTGGCCAGTACTGGAAATAATTGTTGAATGCTTAGATGACCAAAAGTCCTGTAAGGGCACTTTCACATAGTGTACTCAAGTCTGTACCATACCTGGGTACATTCACACCCTTCACACAGATGTTGTGTTTATTTTATTTATTTATTTGAATTAGGACAGTGCATATTCATCAACATGTCAGCAGAAAGCATCAACGTAAATGTGCTGGAGTTAGCAAAAAAGCTAATTTACATCTATTGTCCTAAGGCAGATAAGAATAGTAAACAGAAAAAGACAAGAGAATGATAGACTGGACAAAGGTAACATAAAATGGCATATATAACACAAGGAACAGTCATGAGGAGGCTAACCAGTCATGTACTCATGTTCACACAGCGTACCACAGACATGGGTGTTCAGGGCCGAAACAGTGGGTGGCAGTGTGGAGGGAATTCTGTCTCTATCCAACAAATGTGGAAGTCTGAAGAAGACAAACCCTCACCTATCTGTTAATCTGTTAGAGGAAAAGAAAAGAAGAGAGACCTTTGTTGTCTCTGATATTTCTGTGGATAAGGTGAACATGTGCTGTGTGGATCAGAGGCTTTGTAAAGAGACAAAAGGAGCACCGTCTCTGGTTTTACCCGCTTTTGTTGGTGGAATGGTGTGATGAGGTCACTTCCGGATCTGTGCCCCAGTCTAGACCTGGAGCACAAATGTGTTCACACATCATACTGTGTCAGAGTTTGGCTGGTTCTGATCCAAGACCACCTTCTCAAGTGGACTTCATCACAGTACTGGAGCATGGAATAGGTTTGTTCACATGGAAGAAAATAACATGGACTTGGAAATCTAGGTGTTCTCAGGTATGGACTGGAGTACGCTGTGTGAAAATGACCTAAAACTGACTCTTAACCCCCCCCCCCGAAAAAAAAAAAAAGCTAAATATTTGTCACAGAAAACTTGGTGAGTCCATCTTAACAATGAAAAGGTGTCAAATGTCTCTTGAATCTCAGTTTTGAAGTGTTATTCCTCATTTACAGTAACCACAGCCATGCACATGAATTCTTACTTGACATATTACTAAATATAACTTCTTGGTCCATAAATAATTTGAAAGTACCTATGTTTTTTTTTGTCTGCATTTGTTCTCATTGTTTAACTCCACAGAGGGGGAGTCAACAATGTATGAGATCTATGCATATTTTAGTCTTGCAGCCAAATATTTTAATATTTAGTGCATGTACCTTTGTTTAATAATAATAATAATAATAATAATAATAATAATACTTTAATACATTTACATTAGTAGAAGTATTGACTTTGTCTTTGATTGACACCAGAAATCCTAAATATAGAGATGGAGTCTGAATTGTTCCATATTTGCTCTGTCAAAATATTGGGACATGTTGGCCAGTAAAAAACACAAACCATAACTTTGTGTTGGTTATTTGGTTTTATACCTACAGCTTCTCTATATATAATATATAATGTACTTTAAAACACACACTCACACACACACACACACACACACACACATATATATATATATATATATATATATATATATATATATATATACTGTATATATATATATGTTATATATGTTTTTTCCCCAAGGTGGTTCTTCGGTGGTGACAGGGGCAAATGCACCGCATCGACAAAATGCTGCAAATACAAGAAAGATGCACAACCAAAAATACAAACACATAAAACAAATGCAACACAAGTTTCCTCCAAGAGGAAAATGCTGCAATAACAGAAATGAAGCAGATGCAAAAATGTACAAACTCCCAAAACAACTGCAAGAGAGAAACGCTGCAAATTCACTCCACAACAAAATGGAAGTTCACCAAAATAAAACGGGTTCACCAAAATAAAACAGAAAAAGAAGAAGATGGTGGATAAAGACAAAGTTGAAGTTCATTAATTTAAGAGATAAGTGTGAAAAGGTACGTTTCCTTCGTCTTTTTTAAACACTTGACCATAATCTGCTATGATTAGTGACGTACCTATGCTGCTCTACACCTTTTCACCCTAGTCTCTGAAATGGATGAATAAATTGGATGAAGACGAAGTTGAATTTCTTTGATTTGTTTAAAAAAATAATTAAACAAACAAAATTTTCACACTAATCTCTTAAATGAATGAACTTCAACTTCATCTTCATCCACTGTTTTCTTCTTCTTTTATTTTGGTGAACTTCTGTTTTGTTGTTGGAGTGAATTAACAGAGTTTCTCTCTTGCAGTTGTTTTGGTATTTGCAGCATTTTTCTTTCACATGTTTTTGCTTCTGTGTCGTTTCTGTTATTGCAGCATTTTTCTCTCGCAGCTTCACTTCTGTTACATTTGTTTTATGTTTGTGTTTTTGTTTGTGCATCTTTCTTGTTTTGGCAGCATTTTGTCGATGCGGAGCGTTTGCCCCTGTCGGCCACCGTACGATTCTGTCATTCTCGCTCACACACAGAAAGCGAGCGAGAGATTTGGTGACTGAAAGTTGGTATAGGTATGGAACTGGGGCAAACATTAACGGTAGTAACCAGACTGAAACCTAAGGTGAATTTCAGTACCACACGCAGCTGTTGTTTATGCCCTCTCTCCACTGTTAAGCAGAAGCGCGCACACACGGCAGCACAGACAACATGTCAAAGGTGAAGATGAAGGTGTGGTTACAGTTCACAGAAAGTTTCAGATGCTTCCATATGCTACACGTGTCAAATACAGTAACATGTAAAGACTGGAATATGACTGAATTAATGAAGCACTTGGTGACACAGTGTTTATTCAAGCCTCTGTGAAGAACTATGCTAGCACTCTGCTAATAGCACTAGTTTAGCACTCTGCTAATAGCACTAGTTTAGCACTCTGCTAATAGCACTAGTTTAGCACTCTGCTAATAGCACTAGTTTAGCACTCTGCTAATAGCACTAGTTTAGCACTCTGCTAATAGCACTAGTTTAGCACTCTGCTAATAGCACACTTGGACCCAAGAGATAAATCTTCAGCTAATCCAACTATTTATTATTATAGTCTTTGTTTCTGCTCCTTTTAACTTGTTTCACCCAAATCCACAACACATTACTAGCAAACAATCTCACATTTTCTACGGGTTCTGCACGAGTGAATGTGAAGATTAGAAATTGTTAAAGTACATTATATCTGTTGTTGCTGAGTTAAAACAGTAGAAGTCATATTAGTAGAAGGCATGTGAAATGTCATGGGATCATGGGAGATGTTTTCACCACTGCAGTGAAAATCATTTATTGTATTATGTTCAATGGTTTATATTCACATGATCTAAATACCCACAAATAACATTTAATGTTTAGTGTGTGTCGTGCAGTTGCAAATTACCAAAAACCAATGGAACTCACAGAAACATATCATTAGGGTCAGTGTTTTTCTTCTCCTTTCAGGGTGTTTTAGTTTAAATCTGGTAAACTACTGAAAAAAACAGAAAAAGAAGAGAGGAGAACCAGGAGGGACGATTATGTAGCTATACACAAATCAAATTCAAATAATTCCATTTCTGCAATTAAATTATCTAAATTTGACATATTTGACCTTTAGATGTAAACCAGTGTTTTTCAACCTTAGGGTCAGGACCCCACTTGACATCACCTGGAATTCAAGTGGGGTCACCTCATATTTCTAGTAATTGATTAAAAAATGAATAAATAAATACTAAGAAAAGAAAGAAAAGATGATTTGAGAAACACAATCACTATCTATAAAAGACATGACAAACTGAAGCACCGCGGTAGTGTTTATCTCTGGTCAGTGTCAGATGCTGCAGCTCTTTCATAATTCCTAGTTTGATATATTGTTTGTTCAGTATTCATTGTCGGCCTTGTAAATACAAGCTGGACTGACCGTACATATATTGACAAAGGGAAATAAAATTCTATGTTTGTGCAGTTTAATCTACACCTGCTTTTCTGCCTCCATCCATAATAATATATATTATATAGACCCAATATCATCTAAAATTTATATTTATTTGCAACACAGTAAAGCAAAATAAAACATGATCAAAATCAAATTACTTTTAGCATAAATAGTATCCCCATTTTGAATGTCTGGGGTCACCAGAAATGTGTGGTGTTAAACTAGGGTCATGAGCCAAAGGAGTTTAGAAACCACTGGTGTGACCGCTAGTCAGACTACCATGAATGAAACATGCTGTTGAACTGAAACTGAAATTACAGAAGTCACGAAACTTATGTTATTCTAGTCATTCTTCGTTTAGTTTTGTAACAAAAGAAATAAATGTTATACTGTAGATACTGTAGCTTAGGAAAGTTCTTTGACTTCAGTAAGTAATATTCAACCCGTGTTTATCTCCAAACTGTCCAAAACATGATCATTAGTGAGCAGAGGGGTTCAAAGTACTCACATTCTGGACTCAAGTAAAAGTACAGCTACTTATGTGAAAAAATACTTTGGTAAAAGTAGAAGTACTGATTCAACTACTTTACCCTAAGTAAAAGTAAAAAAAAAAAGTACAATTTCTCAATTGTAATAAAGTACAAAATTATAAAGTAAAACTAAATTTTTTCTGCCATCAATGCAATTATACTTATTTAATCAGGAAAAGTTAAACATTATTCAAATTAAACCTTTTAAAAGTGAGTTACTGTGTTGAAATTGTTTTTGATCAGGTCATAGTTACTCAGTTTTGGGGGTATGGGCAGGAAATTTTGGAAAAAATAGAAAAAAAAAGTCACAATTGAGATAAAAAATCATGGGATTTAAAAAAAAAGCCTTAAAAATATCAGACAAGAAAAAAAAATGCAGAATTTTAAGATAAAATGTTAAAATTGTGAAATAAAAAGTCTAAATTATGAGCTAAAAAGTCTAAATTATGAGCTAATAGTCATATAACTATAATATATAAAGCCACGGTTTCTCTTCTCCACTGAATTTCCCTCTGAAGTGACTTATTTTTGTACTGCCAAAAATGCTGTTTAGTTTGAAAAAGTTACATTCTAAGAATGTAAAGAGTATAAAGTACAAATATTTATGCAAAAAAGTAGGGAGTAAAAGTAAAAAGTTGTCAGAAAAATAAATACTAAAGTAAAGTACAGATACCTAAGAAATCTACTTAAGTACTGTAATGAAGTACTTTTACTTTGTTACTTTCCACGTCTATTAGTGAGGAGTGTGAAGTAGATCTAGACCTGTGTGTATGATCTGTAACACATTTACAGAGTGAAGTGATGATTATACTGTAAGTGAAAAGTCAAGTTCCTGGAAATATTGTACACTACAGGAATGTGTGTCATAGGCACTCCCTTCATTTATAGGTGTATATTAATTTCATCACAATATGTTTGCCAGTCGTGTTTCACCAAGTCAAGCCAAACAGATCTATTTATATCGGTGGATAATGCATGGAATCTTTGTGCTGCCGGGAGTCTGTCTGTTTCCTCATTGGTTACGCTGCTCTGATTGCAGACGGCGATATTGTACACAAGCCCCTTAGCTCACATAGGACTATGACAGCCTTATACCAGTGTAATGAGGTTATCCAAGGTGACGTTATTTGAGCACATGTATGCGAGCTTGGTCTCTTGCTGACTGGAAGATTCTTAGGTCACTGTAAAGTGAGTGTGTGAGTAGGTGGAGTGCAAGGGCACACTCAAAATAAATGTGTATGTATTGCCGTGCACTTGAACAAGCTGTCTTTTATTTTATAATACATTATAACACTGGACAGCATTGTGATATTTTATCATGGGAAATCTTTGCAGCATGTCATGAGACATTCTTTTGATTCACCTACCCCCGTTCATGATATCAAACATTTCGTTCCCCCCTCCTGTTCTTTCCATGCAACAGAATGAATTAAAGCATTCTGTCTGCTCTAATTGAAAAATGTACATGGGGAACTGAGTGGATGTTGGCAGCGTTCTCTCTGTATGTCTTTGTCTGTATGTGTGGGTGGTGTGTGTGTGTGTGTGTGTGTGTGTGTGTGTGCTAGTCTGTAGACAGCGGGGCACTGATGCTGAAAGATGTGTCCTCATTTTGGCGTTGCACTGGGCTCCTCTGGCGGCCATGTTGGACCATTCTGATGTCATGGATGTGTCACCGTAGAACATTCAGCTCAGAAGCGGCAGTGTGCAGTGATCAAAATGGCATGTTTATTCTCTGCATAGCCCACCTCCCCTTCCCTCCTCCCTCTTATTCTCTGTTACTCTCTTTGTGTCAGTCACTCATTCACCTGCAATATTAATTCTGCATCGTATCATCCAGAACTCTAACACCCCATTTGTCCCTGAAGAAACTCTGTGTCTTTATGACCAACCTGCTATAATCCAAAGTTGTTTATGCAGATAAATACCTCGTGATCAAATGAAAGTAGTATTGACTAAGAACGAATTAAAAGCTGCTTTCACACTTGGAAGTGGGACAATCCTATGGGAGCAAAACCACTTTTTATGTGTTTCCTCATTCCTTTCACCTTCCTTGGCCTGTGTGTGCTGCCTTGTATTGTCTCTGTCATTGTAGAGCGGCAGTGCAGTGCATCATATGTTTGATTTGATTTGATTTGAATTATTTATTTTGAACATGTGCAGAATGCAACAATAATCAATACAACAACAACAACAATAATAATAATAATAATAATAATAATAATTAATTAATAACATATAAACATATACATATATGCGAAAAAAACAAAGACATGAAAACACTTCTAAACCTTTGGAAAATGGAAAGAGCTGCAACTGTGACATTTTTTGAGCGGCATGCAGTTATTATAGACAATTTATGATTGAGAATTGAGTTCATTTTCTTGGTTATGAACAGCCCTTCCAGAAAACCCACATTAATTTCACGGGTGCAAAAACATGTGATGCATATGGGGATTTGAAACCAGTTTCCATGTGAAAAACATGGGATCATGTATGAAACTCATGATACATGTGATGTTTCCAACATATCAAATGTCATTTACACACTGATTAAACTCTGACAATGCTGTAACATAGCATGAATTTTACATGTGTAACAACATACAATTTATGGGGTTTTTTTGTTTTTTTTTTTTTATTCTTGTCAAACGTGAAATATATTAATTTTTCCAATTCAAAGTCTCACTCAAGCATTTGAGAACCGAAACTTAGAAATGAAAAAAAGTGTCTTTTCATTTTGTATTTTTAACACAGGGCTGTTGTCTCCTCAGTGTTACTAAATCCATAATATACACACGTACACTGGAACTTTAAATTGCAGAGTTTTGTGATTTGTACAGGCTGACAACACGATGTGACAAATTGTGAACCTCTAATTTTAATCATGTGAAGGAAAAGAAAAGAAGACTTGTGTCCGAGTGGTTAGGAGGGAATCTATGAGGCAATTAAAGTCAAGTAAAATACTCTTACACTTAACAGTTTTTTTTTTTTTTTACTTTCTTACAACCTCCATGATACCTTCACTGAGTATTTATAATTGTTGGATCCACAGACGTAAAACTACAAATATATATGTATAAAACTTACTTTTTCATTTAATTAGTCATTGGAAACACCCTGCTCATGAGTCATTAGAGATGAAAACTCCACCTACTAGTAAAATGTTTGACCTGGATGACACGAAACATTATAGTTGAATTCATGATATTGATCCAACACTCAGACAGATGGGGAATTTGTAAGTTATGCCAATTTTCCAACCCATAACGAATGTATGAAAAGCAAATACCAGCATGTTCCTTCACCTAAAGCATATATCATTTCTCTCTGTAAAGCTTATGTGTGTGTGTGTGTGTGTGTGTGCGTGTGTATGAAAGAGCGTCTGTGCAGTGACATGCTTTCATTTCATGCTGATTCATCCAATTTCCTCTACTTTCTACTGTCTTATGTGCTGTGAAAATCAAATCATGTTCGGAGCAAATGCATAGGGTGTGTCACGGCTGATACACATCCACTGGCAAACATACAGACCTTCTGTGAAGTCTAACCTAATTGTTGTGCAAGTGTGACAGTCAGTGACAGTCAGCAGGCCTCTTATCTTCAGTTAAGGTCATGCTAAGAAGGAGAACAATGAAGTTTCAGGGCCCTGCATTTGTGAATTAATGTGAGCATAGGTACATAGAGGTACATATTGAGAGTTATTACTCTGATAAATATGGGTGCACTGGAAAAAAAATCTAAATCTTACCATGTGTAATTTTCTAATTTCTCAAAATATCTCATCAAACTCAAAACAAGAAATAATAACTTAAAGAGTCTTTTTTCATTGAGATATTTGCTCGAAGAACCAAAAATAACTAATGAAAAAAAAAAAAAAAAAAGCAAAATATTTTTTTTTTGTTTGAATTAAGCAAAAATAAATAAATAAATAAATCTGCCAGTGGAACAAATTAAAATAATCTTTTTAAGATTTCTTAAAATAAGATATTCAAGATATATTGATGAAAATAATCTGCTAATATTCCACTGAGTAGTTCTTCTTTAGGTGATCGTGTCTTATTTTAAGTGCGATGACATACTTTGACCAGAAATGACAACAATACACTTGATAAAATTTTAATTTTCCCTCTTCCCTCTCCTCTACTATTCATATCAACTAAACACAAATGCCATAGAATTATCTTTAAAAAGTGCAACGGCTCCAAAGCAATGTCTTTTAACATTCTTGTGTATCAGCTGTTTTCTGGCCATGAATGCCAGGAGTGTCAGCACAGCCTTGGCACACCTTACTTGTCATTGTACTTGCAAGAATAAATTATCATGTTCACATAGAAAAAGGCAGACAAGTACTACAGCCAATTAACTCCTTCTAAAAGTGGTACAATCACATTTGGGGGAATATGGTTCACTTGAGATGCAACAGAAGTTTTAGTCGAGAGTATACTGATGTCCTTGTTTAAGCAGAGTCACAAGGCAAGGGGTATAGCAAACCTAATGTGATGCCAAAGGGAAACAATGTGGTTTTTCAAGAGAACTTCACTTTTACTGGAGCCGGATGATGATCTTATTTGTCACATAGTCATGCACCAAACCAACGTCACTGCAGATCAGTCCTCTTAATCATTTATATTTCTTTATTAAGGACACTGTTGATGTTGAGTTTAGAATAATATCAGGGTATAAGTAGTAATAATAGTAGTAATGGCTTAGGCTTAATCACTGCTTTGTCTATGACCAGATACTCAAAGCACATTATTATTCATTCACTTACACATTCACAGTCTGGTGGTGGTAAACTATATTTGTACTCACAGCTGCCCTAGGGCAGGCTGGGACAGACTCACAGAAGTGTGGCTGCCACCACAGAACATTGTCCACCACTGAACATTCATACACTAGTGTGATTGGCACTGGAGGCAAGTAATAATCATAACAAAAATGGATTAGATTTCGATAGGGTTTAATATGGAGGACTAAAAGTGCCAAAATTAAATGAATACATACATCATTAAATAATTAATTATGTCATTTATTAATTAAAATGGGAACATAAATGTCTTCATAAATGTGTAATCAATTCATTACAATACCAGTTCATTTGAAGTAAAAAAAACAACAACATTATTTTACTAATTAATTAATTATTTCATGCTCATTGTGTTGCAGTGGATCGTGAATTTATTGTATCTGTCAATCTCACCCATCAATGTAAGTGGGCGGGCCTTAACACCTGATTGGTTCCCCTGCACATCAAGTCAAGTCAAATGGATTCCAGATAAAGGATTAATGCAGAGCTCCTGAAAACTGGGTGGCGCTTTTAACCTCTATATTTGTTTGGATACTTTAGTAAACAATAACTTTATTGGCAACTACTAAAAATCTAAACTCTTCGTCTGCCACTCCCAATGTAGTGGATTTGACTAGATGTGCATTAGCCCCACCCACTGACTTTGATTGGAGAGGTTGACAGATAAAATTAATTCACGATCCATTGCAACACAAGAAGCATGAAATAATAACTAATAATAATATTTGTTTTTGTTTTGGTTTGTTTTTTTTACCTCAAATTAATTGGTATTTTAATGAATTAATAACACATCCATCCATAACACATCCAATTTTAATTAATTAATGACATATTTAATTTATAATTTTATGATGTATTTACTTCTTCAACCTTGGTGCTTTTTGTCCTCCATATTTTTCAAGGCACCCAAAGCGCTTTACATTATTTATCCATTATTCATTCTCTCTCATATTCTCCCTCTGGTGATGGTAAACTACATTGTGTAACCACAGCTGCCCTGGGGGAGGCAGGGACAGGCTGACAGACACGTGGCTGCCATTTGCACCGACGGGCAAAACCTCCGACCATCACCAAACATTCACCCATACAATGGGCTATCTATCTATCTATCTATCTATCTATCTATCTATCTATCTATCTATCTATCTATCTATCTATCTATCTATCTATCTATCTATCTATCTATCTATCTATCTATCTATCTATCTATCTATCTATCTATCTATCTATCTATCTATCTATCTATCTATCTATCTATCTATCTATCTCTATCTCTCGCTCTCTCTCTCTCTCTCTCTCTGTATTTTGCCCAAGGACACAGCAGCACATGACAGAGCGGGATTCAAACTGCCAACCCTTCAGATGACCTGCTGAGCCACAGCTGTACTATGAACAATATAGAAATGCACAGCCTCTATGTGTAGTAGAAAAGACATCAGGGGTTCAAGCCAAAGCAATCAATCACATCTTCAGCAGGTTGTTAACAATAAGGCCACTCACAAAACTATAAAACCACAAAAGCAACAGCAGTTTTTAAATAACATAACATTTGGGTTGTGAAACTTTTCCAACAGCACCACTCATGGCAAAGTCCAAAGCATAAACAAGCCTTCACTGACATTAGAAGAGGACAGGCCACAACAGTGTGTTTCTGTATTCATATTTCTAACGAATTCACAAATACTGAACCTAATGTTGATATATATATTTAAAGAAATGTAATCATAAGTGACAAATTTTTTTAGTGTTTTTTTCCAGAGATCAAGAACTTGTTCAGAGTTAGTTTAGAATAGTTTTGGGACTCCACATAATGTGATCACCTGAATTTTATAGTAGTTGATAAAGGAAAAAAAAAGTTGTGAGTAAAGAATATATTTTGAGTTGAGAGAGTAGGATATGATGCATGGTGCAGCTGAAACTATTTATCTGTCTAATGTTCATTGTGGCTGGTTTAAGATGTGTTATTGGGAGGAGTTATTTTTTGTTCAGTATTAATTCCCAGCCCAGACTGTACATATCCTGACCAAGGAAAATAAAACTCTACCTTTGTACAGTTTAACCTACAACTGGCTTTTCTACTTCTATCTATTTTTAATATACATTATATAGACTAAATGTCTTCTAAAATTAATGTTTATTTGCAATATAGTAGAGCAAATTATTTCATGATCAAAAACTCATTAATTTTGGCAAAAAAAAATGTCTCCGTTTTGAATTTCTGGGGTCACCAAAAATAGGCAATGTTAAAGGGGACATGTCATGCTGATTTTCCACCAGTGAACACAGTTCCCTGGTGTCTCTGACCAAAGCATGTCACAGACAGGTCACAAAGTACCACATTGCTGCAGAGATACAGCAGCCTCTTCAACCTGGAGAAACAGCCCTTTTTAAAACACTCTGTTCGAGTGCCTCATGCTTTCATGCAAATGAGCCACAGCTGACTCCGCCCCTCTCTTCCACAAACTACAGACAGGAAGAGGAAAAAGAAAAGGAACCTGAAAAAATTGAGGCAGAGAAAAAGGGACAAAGACACAGGTGAAATAAAATCAGCTGGAGAGACTGAGAGTTTTACAGCCTTTGGGTCCTGGTCCATTAACAGCCCCGGTGCACGGTACGTCTGGACCCGGGCCAGCCAGATGAGCCACGACACTACGGTCACGGTGCCACCCACAAACCGGTCCATCAGATCAACTTGGGTCAGACCAACCGTGGACCCAGACGCACAGTGATCACGGCTCAGACCCCAACGCACCGGGCGAACAGCAGGACTACCGACAGAGAATGATGGCAGATCTCAGAGTCTGAGCAGAGGTCGCTTTGATCAATAGGTGGGGTTAGCTGAGCGGGTGGGGTGCAATGGGGTGGGGTATTCAATTGAATCTCTGCATGCGACGTACGAAGCATAGAAAATCTAAAACAGAGCGTTTTCATCCCCCTCCAACAGGAAATGGATCAGGAGAAAAGGAGAGTGGATGGTGTTTGTTCATAATTTAAGGGTCTCTTTCAGCACTGATCCTCCAACACTTTTAGATTCATTCTATGACACATTTATTTTCTTAGCAGTGTCTAAGGGGATGCATCCAGCGACGCATTGAATGACTGAAACTCTGCTGACGTTATTGTATTTAGTCCCTCAACAGTAGTCGCTTTTCCACTGATCCTCAAATTACACAAATATAAGTTGCACATAAAAATACAAAACTGCAATGGAACAACCTTTTTTGCAAGTAGTTGGGTCAATACAAAAATTAATGTTGATGTACGTTACAACCAGAGAACAAGAAAAGTTTTTTAAAAGAGACATGTTGCAGTATGTGTGGACACACCATTTTTAATTTAGTGCAAGATAAAGGGATAATATGTAATAATAATGAATATATAGGTAAAGCAACATGATATTTATGCCATGTTTATGGAATGACTTGTGATGTCACCTTGAAATAATAAATAAATCAGCACATTTAGTACATATCAATCAGGTTTCGTGCATATATTTGTGCTTATATGTCATTTTAAGTGCTTTTAAAGATGGCAGAAAAAGCCTGAAAATCTCATAAAGATGTGTTGGACCAGATCAAGTGGTGACACAGTTCATGTTCAATTAGCTCTGTGTTTAAAACTAAATAACTTATCTCCATGCTTAATATAATGAATGAATAAGGTCATGAATTTTAAAATAAATTGTAACATGATGCATGTTACAATTTACAGAAATACAGTTTTGAGATAAAATACTTAAATTAGTGCTGTATTACACTGAGTCTAAATTAACTTTTTTTTCCCCACTTTACACAAATGTATAAACCCAGCTGTTCTCATAAGAAATTGATGCTAAGTGAAACATTAGGCTTTAGCTTGGATTTTAAACTACGAGTGGAACTGCACAATACATCGTTTGATCAACATAATCATCATCATCAAAATGTACATGTGTGTAATAGTCACATCACACGTCCTGCAATGTCAGAGGCCAATGAACTCAATGTGTTCTCATCTAATTTCAACCCTGATACTTAACCACCAATCAAATCAAATTCAAATCAAATTTTATTTTTATAGCACCAAATCATAACAAAGCTTATCTCTTAACACTTTACATATAAAAGCCAGACTCTGAAGCCAATCACAATCATTCTTAATCAGTTTGTTGAAGTAGACCACCACACCTCTGTACATCACGCTCACAACATTGAAAAACGAGCAACAGAAAAGACAAAATCACTGAAAATGAAGACTTGGTGGCAAAAAGAAATGGCACCAAAGAACGGCAGAGTTATGTCTTCACCTGCGTTTGTCTGTCTGTTGGTCTGTCAGCAAGATAACTCAAAAGGTTATGGACTGGCTGAAATTTTCAGGAAATGTTGATAACCGCCACAAGGAACAAATAATTACATTTTGGTGGTGATCGGTGGAGGTATGTTGGGGGGTAACTAAAAGTAAGATAACTAAAAGTTATGGATGGATTTGGCTGAAATTTTCAGGAAATGTAATACTAATACTGGCACAAGGAACAAATGATTCCCTTTATGTGCTGATCAACAGAGCACTGCTTGCAGAAATGAAAGTGAAACCTACCACTCATTTAGGTCATTTAGGGCTGATCTGCCTTGGCGGAGTCTGCACTCTCAGAGTGCTTTTCTAGTCTGGATTAATCATTATTTTGGTTACAAGAAACATGCTTATATATTTATGAACAGAAAGATGTTGTGGCATGGGGACAGCAGTTTGTCATTTTGTTCAGTTTCAGAATAAAAGACTGACTGGAACTAAAACACTACAAATATGCTAATAAACTTTCATTTAACATGCATATTATAACTTAAGTGATATACAGCTAATAGCAGATCATATTTGACAAATCATTTGATTGTACATAACTTCTATATTTTTGTACTTTTGAATAATTACTTCCTACACAGACTAAAAATCACTTATATAACCAATAAAATGTTTAGAATTACAATTAATTATTCATTTACATATTTTAGTCATTTTTATTTTGAATTTTGTTCTGATCATATCTTTACATCTTTTTAACAGTGACATTTTGTAAACAGTCTCGTAACATGGAGTTCTTAGAATAGAATGTAGAATAGAATATCCTTTATTGCCTTTGCATGTTACAACAAAACTATGCAGGAACGTCCCACCCCACCCCTTTAGTGCAAGATAAAAACACAAGATGAAACATGATAAATATTATAAATAAAACTATAAAAACATTGAAATATTGAAAAATATTCCACATTTAATTAACTTTCAAAGTAAAATTTGATTCCTGAGAAATGACAGGTGAAACTAGGCATGGGTGGTATGGCCAAAAATGTATAATTTGAGCCACTGCCAGTATATGGTAGCCTATATATCACAGTATAGTACTTTTGTAGGCTACTATACATAAATAATGAATAAACTATAAATGACACCAGAACCGTTTGTTAGTGATCATAAAGCTCTAATATTTGTGCAGGCTTTCTTCATATTCAGGAGTGTGATCAGTCATGATACAAGAAGAGGGAGAGGTGCCAAAATGAATGAGGCACATGGATTTTATCCAATAAATCACTTACTCCAAATTTTTGCAGTTGCTGAGGGTGATTTTGATACATATGTGATTAGAACAAGCCTCATGGTTTAAGTTTTTACTGGTTTAATTTGAAGAAAAACTATCTTTCATGTGAGGCTATCATTGAGAGTAGCTAGCACAACACATTTCAATGATAGCAATCACTGTTGCTATTTAGCATGCTAATGTTAGCTAAATTGTTTGTAACTCTGAACAGTCATTTTACTTGCTAACACCCAGCCTGATAGATACCATGACTAATAGTAACTCAACTGGAAAAAGTAATATACAGTTATTAAGGCTGGTGCAATGTGTTAAATTTAAGGCAGTGTTAACGTTTAGCACAATTGTTTTGTTGTCATCATAAACTCTACGGTTGTCATGACTTTGGCTGTTAGCTTGTTAGCTCACGTTTAAGACACCCAGTAAATTAAATTGTAAAGTCCTGAATCAAAATATGCTGGCATCAGATACCATTATAATAAATAGTAAAATAAACTATATATATTTTATATTTGCAGCTTATTTAAAATAAATGCTTTAGCTACCACGATAGATAGATAGATAGATAGATAGATAGATAGATAGATAGATAGATAGATAGATAGATAGATAGACAGACAGACAGACAGACAGACAGACAGACAGACAGACAGACAGACAGACAGACAGACAGACAGACAGACAGACAGACAGACAGACAGACAGACAGACAGACAGACTGTGATGCTAGCTGCTTCTTAGAGGCAGCTGATTCGAAACCTTGCATTGCTACCATCTACAGGATGAACGGTAGAACGGTATGACAAAAATCATACCTCATAAGGTATGATAACTTGCATACCACCCATTCCTAGGTGAAACTTAAATTTTTGATTCATATTGACTTTCATTTGACCTGGTAAGTATGTAGAGTTCTTCATACGTGTAGTACCGCCTGAATATTTTAAAACAATGCTCCAGTACTTCTTTTTTTTTAACCTCTGTAAGGAAACATAGTATGCTCATTTTGCATAATAGTAGAAATTCACAGACTTGTTTTAAGCACTTGAAGATTCAATCATTGCTTCTGGCGTGATAGAGTCAATAAAAACAAATGGCACATTGACATTAAGGTGTATTGGTTGATTCACTGCATTATCTCATGCAATAACAATTGAGAAAACATAGTTCACCGTACAAAGCAGTAAAGAAACATGACAAAACCGGTCTGTTGGAAATGTTTTATTCTATAGATGAACTGGTTTTTTTGTATCCTGTGTATAACATCATGATAATTTATGCCTATCGACATTGAATACAGTTTGAACGCTATCATTTTTGTCTGACAAGAAAACTGGCTATTGTTCATTTTCATCTAGCTATATAATCTGCTGCTTCCACACTTTAACAGACTGCAGAGAGTGAATGAGCCAAAGAATCCACTCCCAAACTGTCCCAACACACAACTCGGACAAGAACCATTTCAAATGTTAGATGAGCCCAGGTGACATACTGAGTATACCGTAATTCTTTTTTAAAAAATTTTTTGGTTTAGTTTTTTGTCTCTGAGGCATTTGAACAACGTCTAAAGATAAATCCAGTTCTCGCTTTTGTGCTCATTTTGAAATCAGCATATTTTTTTCTATTATTTTTTTTGTTATATATAATGATCACAATGAACGCTGAAGTCTTTTCAGACAAAATAAAACATCATAACCATCTGTCTTTTTTGACCCCCTTTGCCAGTAATTTTAATACAGTCCCTAAGAGTATAATTAAACCACAATTTGCAAGTCCTATCCAAAGAAAAGCTGATGAAGTTGTATTGTTACGGAGGTTCCCCTTAATCAACCATTTCATTTTAAGCATTGTCATGATGATTCATTAAAAAACACAGCTGAAGGTGGGTGAAAAAAAATAGGCACGAGGCCCTTAGAATTAATACTTCACTGCCAGCAAGAAATTAAATGCCCTCAGACTCATGTAAAATGTACAGTTGTGTGTTGTCATACCACACTATAAAAAAAAGTAAAAAAGATTGTTGAATTAACAGCAAAAAGTTGTAAATTTGCAGTATGAAAAAAACTATAAGTGAAAATACAATGTAAAATTGTTTATGTGACAAGATTTGTGTGCTTATGATTAAATTAAATGTAGTTGTGGTTTTTAGAGGAAGAGTATCTGAACAAAACCAGATTTCAATGTAGAAATAATGTAATTCTATTGTTTTGTGAAAATAAAATGGCAAATTGAAACAATGCAATGGCCACAGTGTTAAAATAACAGAATATTTTCTTTATTTAAAAAATAAAAATGGAATAAAGGAGTAAACATTTAACGTTTCCATTTTAAATATGTAAAATAACAGATGACTGAAGGGTTGGCAGTTTGAATCCTTGCTCCAACTGTTCACATGTCCAAGTGTCCTTACAAAACTCTGAAGACACTGAACCCTGAACTGTTCCCAGTTTAGTACAGGTGGATTTAGAAAACAATATGGGCATCTGCAGTCCATTTACATGTTCAAAATTTTAAATCTTCCCATTTCAAATGTTAAACTTAAAATTTTCAAATTTTAAACTTATATGTTTAAAATGTAAAATTAAAATGTAATCCTACATGTTTAAAATATTAAATCTACACAATTAAAATATCAAATTTGCATGTTAAACAATTGTAATCTATATGTTTAAAATATTAAATCTATGTTTAAAATGTTAAACCTATATGTTTAAAATATTTAATCTACATGTTCAAAATTATTGAGCACAAGGTACATACAGACTTTACAAAAATAAGTGAATTTTTTTTTTTCCATATAACATGAAATGAAAACAGAAATAAATAAACATAATCCCCAACACCCACATTTAAAATGTGGGTGGGGGGGAATTAATGTTCAAATTGTTCAAAATGTTAAATCTACATGTTTAAAAATTTAAATCCACATGTTAATATGTACATTTTATGATTTCATGTGTTTTTACAGGATTGTTCTGGCAACTATAACTGCCAGCTGCCTGGAAAAACAATGACAATTTATTTTATTTTATTTTTTTTACAGTGCAGTCACATGGCAAAGGCGTGTAAATGAGGGACTATGAGGGATTTATTAGTTACAAACCCCCCCCCCTCTCTCTCTAAAAAAAAAAAAGTCATCATATGGCAGTGAATGCCTTCTGCACACGTCTGTACAAACACACATTTGCTCTGTGTGCTCGACTCCCCCTTCCCTCCTGTGCTTCCTGTGCTTATGAAGTTTACTTTCAAGCTAGAACTTAGGGAGTTTTCGATCTTGTGTCAGTGTTTATTCAAAATACCTCAGTCTTGCGTGAGTTCTGGGTCTGGTTTCCTAGCTGTTTCAACGTAAGACTTGAGTATTGCTCTAAACTGGAACATCCCACAGGACCTCACGGCTTTTAAGTTTTTGCAATAAATCAACTCCTAATCCTCTAACGCTTCACCCTGTTTGTTCTCATGTCGTACTGCGTCTGTCTTTTTGTATGCCGTTATCTTGCCAGTCAAGGAAGCGTATTTCATTGGAGCTGACATTTTGTTAGTAATATGGAGGTGGAATTAGTTCAGATTAGCACAAAGTGTAATTTTGTCGATATCACTGGTCTGCATCTGTTGTCATGTTTGAAGCATCAACACAAATGTAACTGCATAAGATGACGTTGTACAGTTAATGTTACACAGAAAGTAGGAATAGGATTTGGAGTATCACTAGACTGATATATCAGTTGGCCAATATATCGGGCCGACATTTGGTTTTTTGTCTTTTTTTCTTGTATCAGTGTTGGCCGATATGCCCCCCCCCCCCCCCCCCCCCCCCCACACACACACACACACAAACACACACACACACACACACACACACACACACACATTATTTACTGAAAGGTGAACATTTTCTCATTTAATTTCAAAGGTACCTGACACACACTTCACACATCACAATCATTCTCAAGTAGTTTGGAATGAGTCACTGGTGACGAGACAGAAAAATTAACAACAGACAAAAGAAAATGAAGGCTTCAGTTATGTGGAATTATTTATATATTTACCTATCTATTTATTTATTTATTTGTATTTTATTTATTTATTTAATTACATTTTTATTTAGGTATTATGTATTTATTTTATTTATTTGTGTTTTCTATGTATTTATACATTTATTTATTTTATGTTTTTTTTTTTACATTTTATTTATTTATTTATTTTTTATTATTAATTTTATTTATATTATTTCAGCTACAAGAAGGATGGTACTGAAACGTATATTGTGTGTCGGTCACTAATCTGTTCGTCCATTTGTCGGCACCACACAGCCGTTATATACTCCTGAATATGTTTTCATATCGCAATGTCAGTTTTTATTTCTAAAATCGTGCAGCCCGAATTCAAAGGTTTTGTAGTTGTTGCACATGAACCTTAGCCTAGCCACGCTGGATGGCCCTAGCAGCAGAAAATCTAATTTGCAACCGTAGACGGTCCAGTGATGCTCAATGTAAGTTTTGGCTAGATTTCTCTGAAACTGGTCGCTCCATAATCCACCATTTTGTTTAGTCATTCGTAACTTTGTCCGGACTCATCTGTGAACTTTCTAGCACTCTAACTATGTCATCCTAAAGATTACACTGATTGGTTGTAGTACCGTCCTACTGCATACAGAGGGATTTGAAAGACAACCTTGTAGCCCCGCCTCCCCTGCCTGTGAAGCATGACTAAACCTACACATGAAATGAATGGGAATAGTGCGGCTAGGCTACATGAACCTAGATCTACCACATAAGTTTGAATAATGCTACTTGTTTTGACTTTGCACATGTGCTTTGTGACACCTGGACAAAAAAATCAGTATCCGCTCCAAATATCAGCTTAGAAATATCATGATATTATGGCTCAGGCTAATGTAAAAAAAATACATAAATAAATAAAAAATAAAAAAAAAAGAGGGAGAAAAGAAAAGTTGGAACCAGTCCCAAAAACAAAGAATCGGTCCATCACTAGTTTAAAGAAGAGTTGAGACATTCCTTACCATCCACAACAAACACCTGGAGCCAGTGGTGGTAAAGGTCTACAATCTAAGATTTATAGGGATTAATTAGGATTTTATTATAGTAGTTGAATATAATTTTGATAATTATGTTTTCATCATGTATAATCATATGAAAATAACAATTACTGTGTTTTTATTACCTTACTGTTTACAAGACAGAGCAATCTAATGATGGTAGATATAACTTTGTCATATGATGTACTTTTCAGAGAGACCATGTCATTAAAAATAATAGTCCTGTCAAAACCTTCCTACTCAGCCAATGTTGACTTGAAGTGGCCTGTTTTATCAGTGTAGTTACAGTATTTTACAGACAGTGCTGCTGTAACCTATGGGTTTGTAGTATTCATGTTGATAGTACAGTACTAGACTAATGAGTTTATTTCATTCTGTTCATTATGAGACTTAAACATCTATGTTAGAGTGTAGTCTATGATACCTTTCAGACGTTGTGCAATATGTGTCTGGGTATTTTTGGGGGGTGGGGGGCTGCCACCAGAGAAGAAATGAATTGCATCAGCTGCTCTGACGTTCAGTGATTCTGATTCAATTATGTTATATTAGAGTGTAAAACTAAAAGTGATTCATTATGAAACTGAAGGAGTAACATAGTTTTGACTGTCTACAAACTGACATTACACATGAATATACAACAAAATGGCAGCTGGTATTTATTAACCCAACCCCCAAAGGGGAGGTGAAGGTATTGTTTTTGGGTAATTGTTTGTTTGCTTGTATCTTTGTCTGTATGTCTGTTTGTTTGTTTATCTGTCAGTAACTTGAAAAGAAACTTGAAGAAAATGTAGATTTAGATTTTAGTCTATCCAAGCTAACACCAGCTGTTATTAGTGTACATGCAACCCCCCCCCCCCCCCGGGTGTCACCTGTGGGAGCATGGGTTCTGTTGGACCTGAATGTTTTGGCCCTTCCAGGCTAATGGCGGTGTCCAGTTTGAGTTGAGCCACGTCTTGGTGAGAATGAGGATGCAGCAGTCTGGTGGATCATGTTTGGTGTTTAAATCCAACTTCAGGTCCAGTTTGTTTTCCAGTGAGTGTACGTTGGCAAGCAGGACTGATGGAAGCGGTGGTCGGAACGGTTTAGCTCTTAGCTTAGCTGTAAATCCATTGGGACAACCGCCTTCTACTTCCTCTCACACCGCCCCTGATGTCTCCGGAGGCGTCCTCTGTGGGGCAGACTCCGCTGCTCTGTAGGACGCTGGATCTAACCGGTGCAGCAGACTGAGGTTCTGTAGAACGGTCCGCGTCTCCAGGCTTGCGGAGTCCAAGTTAACAATTTTCCTTAAGCTGATGACAGTCTGTCGGTCACATATTCTTCTTGCACCGTTCAGCTGAACTTTTGTTACTAAAAGCGCTGGTCTAGGTGGAGAAATTACCGTTAAAGTGTCTGTTACTGGGAGACACAGCAGCTGCAGCCAAACAGGGCACGGCTCCATAATGAATGAGGGTCAAAGGGTAATGACAAGCATCATGGGTAGCTCCCCCTTAGCCAATGGCATGCTACATACAGTACGTACGTGACGTATTGACGTACATTACCTAGTTACGTATAGTAATGTACTATATGTCATACAGTACATGCATACATTACTGCATTAATGTCTTTCAGTTTCCTTTAGTTAATAGAATTTTCTTTCGTATTCAGAGATGAAAAATTGAGGTAAAGGTTTTTTGTAACTTGGATTTTTCGTTACCTGGGGCTTTCGTAAGTAGAGGTACCACTGTATTTATTTTTTTCCCCAGAAATCTACTAAAATATCTAAAGCCTGAGAGTTTTGTCTGTTGTTTATTCAAAGTTTTTATTTTTTTTTAAAAGGATCACAAAGGAAAGAACTGGCATAGAACAAAAGGAGAGTTCCTACCATGGGAAGAACAGTTTTTGTTTGCTGACCTTTTCAGGTGAAGTTGATGGTTAAATGAGGATAGATTTGACATGTGTCAGAGTCAAGACCAAAGCACAAGTTCAAATACATGTTAAGCTACAGAGAAATGGTCAATGAATAACAGTTTCACCCCAAGGAACAGTTCAAAGGGTTACGCAGGGATAATCAGGTTCTTTAATTCAAGGAAAAGGCTCTTACAGGGGTTGTTTTCCTCGACAAATTTAATCCATTTTCATTAGATATTTACTTCAGTTATACAGTGTTCTTTAACCCTTTAACTCATGAATAACTTCTCATTTCAGGAACAACCAAGTATATTGATTAAACTGTTAATAGGAAAAGTCCAACTCAACCCTATTCCAAAGTGATTAAGTGATTACCCATCATGCATAGTGTCTATAAGTTCAATAATGTTATTAGTCCATAAAATAGTGAAAATAAATGTGTCATTCCAAAAGCTTGTTGAAAAGGTACAACAGGGAATATGTGTCATAATCAAAGATTATGACAATAATATTTTGAATATTATTATTAATAATATTTAGCTAATATTTAGAAGGCTAAATATTAGCGTTAGGACTTCTTTTCTTCTTTATCAATATTACCAGGAACCAAATTCAAGAGCGAGAACAATTTATCTGATTAATGTCTATAATTGGACATGTGTCACACTAGTGGTATTAGAGGGACTTGGTTCACCTTTGCTGTTAATAATAATAATAATAATAATAATAACAACCTCTACCAGTACAGACAGGTATACACACACACACACACCTTCATATATATATATATATATATATATATATATATATATATATATATATATATATATACTTTTATAATAATATACCACTTTTTTTTTGCATTACTCCAACTCATTTGCTTTTACCTCACAACTACAGTTCTTTTCTGTGTGTATTGTCAACTTCTCTATTGTTCAATGCTTTTTGTTTCGTCCTCATACACAGACAGAAGTCCCAGTGTGTCCATCCTCCTTTGGTTCTGCCCCCCCTCCCTTTTCCCCTTTTTTTTATTTTTTGGAAACTGTAATCCATACGTCATCGTGTCTGTTGAAGGACATATGATTTGTCCTGCACTGATCTCCAGTATATGTATGAATGCAGTAACACTACCTGTCCTGAGTTTTGGCAGAATGTCCCAGTAGTTGCTGCTACTGTTTGTTTACCTCCCACAGCCACTTGGTGTCCATTAGTGGAGCATTTACCTCAGGAGGCTCGCGCACACATACATGATTGGATACACACAAATACACAACAAACGGACACACAAACGCATGTTCTTCCTCTGTCTGGTTTTCTCTCACACATATTGTATCACCACAGTTACAAGGAACTCTGTCAGGTAACCCACTGTTACAGTTATATTCTGTCATAACTTGCCATTCTCCTACCAGTGTCACATCTTTTATAGTAGAGGCAACCAACATTAACTTTCTCTCAATCCTGCTCCACACACACACACACACACACACACACACAATTCCTATATCTATGCACATGCATATTGATCCTGTGTGAACTTTTTTGGGATAACCATAGAATTTGAATGGAAAGGATATTGTGATGGACCAACAACTGAACCTTTAGCATATTTATTTTTATGGTGAGTTACATTAGCATCAGAGATGGGTACTGACTGACTTTTATGGGAGACATTTCTAATCCTATTCTAATTTACAATGATCAATAGTTAAAAATTCATATCTATAAAATGAGTAATTACAAGAGAAAGTGGGGGCTTTTGCTTCATAAAAAGAGGTTTTAATGAGTAAGACTGACAACATTATTCATATGTGATTAATTTTTAATGGACTCTGTGAGGATAGATAGATAGATAGATAGATAGATAGATAGATAGATAGATAGATAGATAGATAGATAGATAGATAGATAGATAGATAGATAGATAGATAGATAGATAGATAGATAGATAGATAGATAGATAGATAGATAGATAGATAGATAGATAGATAGATAGATAGATAGATAGATAGATAGATAGATAGATAGACAGATAGACATATGTGTATAATCACACAAAAATGAAAATTATTATGTTTTTGTCACTTTAGAAATAGCTGGCCAGATTGTAAATGTCCAACTGCCTTACCAGAGGTAAGACAGTTGGTAATTATGGTATTTCAAGGAAAATTCAAGTCAGTAAGTCATAGCAAATAGATATGCACTATATAAATATAACACTGGTTCAAATGTTGCTGCATTCATTATAAAACACTGTAAATTATTCAGGAATAAAGTGGATATTCATCATCACCAATAGTGTGAATGACCGGGAAGATGTGACACAGGATTCATACTCTGATTGTGTTAGAAAATTAATTAAAATTAGATCACCTAGACTGATTACACTTGGCTGGTAAGAGTTACAAAATTAGTAAATTACCATATATGTGATGTAATTGAGCATATATTGTGCAGAAGGTGAAAAAAATGCTATTCTACCATGTTGTATTTCTACATTAGGTGTAACACAATTCCTCTTATTTTTCTCCTTGTATCTGGGGTTAAATTGAATGATGTTATTAAAAACCTCAGAGTGGACTAAATACTTTAATGAGGGGCTTTTCTATTGGCTGCCATAAGGGAGGAGGATATTAAATTGGATGCTACTAAATGTCACACATGGAACATTTCAAAGTGACACCTAAAATACATAAAGAATATTTAATTTATTTGGTTTAAAACTGTAAATATACAGTATATAAAATGGCCGCTCAATGGCCGATAAACGACAGAGTTTGAGTCTAACCTGTTATGATGCTATTTCTCAGTACAGATTTCTATCATTATACACACCATAACAGATGTGTTTTTTTAATTATTTTTTTTATCCCCACCCCCAAGTTAGACTACAAGTTATGTTATTGGTGCATATTGAGTTAAATGCAAGTGGAAAGATACCAGACAATAGTCAGCCCACAAAAAATTATTTCATAGTTGTCTGTTTGTTACATAACTGTGTGAATCATGAGATTTTTTTTTTTCACCATTTTTTTTTTTTAAAGAAAAGATGATTTTGATCCTGACTGTGCAGACAACTTCACCCAGCGGGGTCTATACACAGAGAATGATGTTGCATTACAAGTGATAAGCTGCCTCTCTCTCTCTCTCTCTCTCTCTCTCTCTCTCTCTCTCTCTCGACATCCCATAATGATACTCAGACAGACTCAGGCAGACGCCCGCTCAGTCCCGATTGGTAGATCTGTTGCCAGGGAGCGTTGCTGTCTCAACGTGGATAGAATCTGTTGTCTGGTACACTTTAGACATGAGAACAACTGCAGGATCTGAATATTTATAACGACGAGACTGTTCATATTGAGATTGTATAGAGGCTCCGTACGGCAGTGGCAGCGGCGGCTCTAGTCCTGCTCATCTCATCTTCAATCGTTTCCTGCTTTTTTTCACAGTGCACTCTTGTTTCAATGTGAAATGAATCCCTGTTGTTGCTTTTAATTCATATAATATTAATATCCATGAAAATCAAGTAACTTTTTTTTTACCTGTATTCTTCTCTCTAATTTCTTCTGGTCATTATTTTACAGATGATGTTGTGACTTTTGACACTGAGTGGCACCAGTTTAACTGAAACTATTTGATCTGCTTCATAAAAGTACAGCAGCGCCCAACAGCAAACACATGAAACCTAACTATGCATGACTTTTATGATTGCACATTTCAAAGTTCCCCTATTGTTATTTGACAGTTAATTACAGTGTAACTGGTAATTAAAATCTTTATGCATATATGTGCATGTTTGTTTGTGTGTGTTATGCCTGCATGTGTGTGTGTGTTTTCTTTGTATGTGTGTGCCATCTGGCAAATCGTCGCATTTCTTCATATTATTCAAATATGCCTGGACCTGCTCCTACAGTTAATAACACTATGCGTAGGTATGAATCCTTGATTAAAATGGATGTAACACATTCCGACTAAGCAGACAACAGCAATCAACACAGCATTCAAATCTCATATCTCAACTCGCAAAATGTCTTCACATGCATGCGCGCGCACACCCATATCCACACACACACACACACACACACACACACACACACACACACACACACACACACACACACACACACACTTACCTGATATAGAACAGTGCCAAAAGTCACAGCAGTATATATAATGACGATTATAAAAACACACCTTGGTATGCAAGAAACTTTGACATGGAAATGCAAACACACAAGAGTAAAATGAGGACACAGGCAAGTACACACACAATCTCACAAACAGACACACACACACACACACACACACACACACATTATCACTCTTTAGGCAAACAACAGGGAGGGAGTTCAGGCCTTATATTTTTTCATCAGAGATGTGCAAAGTCTATATTTAATGCAGGCAGGACAGGATTAGAATTGAATGGTGTGTGCGCAAATGTGTGAGTGTGAATGTGTGTATGTTTGCACCTCCAGTACAGTATCCTCATAACGTACACACAAATGCATATTTATTTCAGATTCATATGTGCATACATTTGCATTTGCGCGTCCATGCGGTGGAGTATCTGTGTACATTTGCAGTGTGGCTCAGCCGTCCTGTCTGCCTGACTCAACACATTCACCGTTCACTCTCTTTTGCTCTTTCTCTCTCTCCCCCTCCCCTCTTCCTCTTTTCCCTTCCTCTCCCCCTCCCTCCCCATCTCTCTCTGCCCGGCTGGCACGTACATGCATGTCTGTAGACTCTGTACTGTGCTTGCTGCTGTGGCACGCGCCAACCTCACTGCAATGCAGCCCTGTGTGCATTAATTGGCAGAGAGACAGTGGGTACGTGGTATGCAGGGCGGGAAGGATAGAGAAAAGAGAGAGAAGGCAGAAACAAAAGGCACTGTGAGGACACACAATAGTCCGAATAACTGACAGATGCACCGACGGACAAGTGGTCGAGCGCTTTAACAGAGGGACAGACAGACAAACACACAAATAGAAGATGTATTGCTGAGTGTGCATAGTGAGATTACCTGGTGTGTGTGTGTGTGTGTATGTGTGTGTATATGTGTGTGTGTGTGTGTGTGTGTGTGTGTGTGTGTGTGTGTGTGTGTCCATTAGTGTGTTTGCAGATTTGTGTCTCTAGGATTTGACTGTGCTTTTTTTGTGTATGTTTGCTCATGTGTGACTATATGTGCCGTGCGGATATCACACTGCTGGGGCAAAGCTCTCTAAACCAAAGTCTGACTCACTGTATTCAACGCTTTGTGATATCCTCCCTTTCATGTTTCCGCTGTGACTGAAGAGTAAAAGTTTGCTCAGTTTAACACAAACTTTCTCCACTTGAGGTTTCTTTGGCAAAAAAACCAAGCACAATGTGTCTCCTTTTTTTTTTCTTGAGGATATGTGTGTTTGTGTATCTATATCTATATCTATATCTATATATCTATATATCTATATATCTATATATATGTGTATATATATCTATATATATGTATATATATATATATTTATATATATAAAAAAGAGCAGGTGGTAAACTCAATCTAAGGCTAAATACTGACACCAGACCAACTTTGAAGATAGAGTTCAAGTTGAGAGGAAAACAGGTCGGGTCCACGCAGTCCACCTCCACCCAGGCCTGGCTTACATATCCGCAGGGCACTTTTCCTCCGTAGCGGTGTGCCGCGACCGGCTCTGGGTCACCCATGAAGGCTCAGGGGGCAAAGGTATCTTGCGGCTCTCGGAGCAAGCCTTACAGCGCCCTCTGCCCGGACTTCGCCACTTCCTGGGACCATCCTCCGGATGGGAAGCCTCGGGAGGGACGGGATTTGTGACCCCTTTTCCTCTTGCACGCCAACCGGGTCATGACACCAGGGCGGGCCCGGCCCACCTACAACAGGTGCCAGGGATCAGCTGCGATGTCGGCAACCCACCCGACCAATCTTGAAACACAGGAGTCTAATGCACACACGATTAAGAGAGTCTCCCAGAAACCTCACAGCACCATGAAAGTGATGGCAGCCGTGCGCCGGCCCCGGGTGCACGTGGGCAGCAAAGTCAGTGGACCCTAACGGACAATAATTGTGATGTTCAAAACCAGAAGGGGGGGGGGTGAAACCCCCACCACCTAGTCCGTATATGTGTGTGTCCCTGCAGCTTAATGTATTTTTCACCAGTTTGCATATCATGCTGATGATTTCATGAAATGAGATTTTGAAGTAACTTCATGATTATTCTTTATCATAAAATGAAAAGGCCACAGTCTGCAGGTTTTCACTCTGATGTGCAGCATTGAATTTGTATGGGTGTTTTGCATATATGTACACACATACTGTAAGTGTGCACATGCTCATTTGTTACAGCTATCTTGCATTTATATCCTCCCACACAGTTCTTTTCTGGAAGTTATCCTATTAGCTGTTGTCTTCTCTCTTTCTTTGTCTGTCAGAGCCTCCGACATCTGGGTTGTGTCCATTCTTATCCATATCAAGCCAGATTTAGGGAGGCCTTCAACATGTCGGGCAAAAAAAAGAGAGAGAGAGAAATAAGAAGCAACAATAGCAAAGACGGACGTACCACCTGAATATGCTCAAACTGCCAAACTGTGGGCGTAAATTAATCATTTAATTTATCAATTCATGTAGAAATACACAATAGTCTTTTGCATGAAGACAGTACTTCTGGCTTGTGTGGAGGTGTCTGGCAGAGATGTCCTTGCGTGATTCAGAGAAAACAAAACACTTTTTTAAAAGTATAACCTCTTTTTTTTAACAATTGTCTTCCAAAGACAGTAAGAAAATTTGAATTATCTTCAAATGCCTTACACAATTTGTTTTTGGTGCACCTTTAAAATAAAAATCTGCTGTTGAAAGTCATAGAGGATTATTACATTATGTATATGAAAGCTTCTAATTTAGCTCTACAGAGATGTGACGCATTTGCTCCAGTCTTGCGTCAAACAGGGATTTCAGAAGTTTCACTATTTGATGTGTAATTAATTAATGGTGCCTGTGACCTCTGTGAGCTTTTTCTTTTGTCTTCGTTAGCCCCCTCTTACATCCCCTCCTCTTTCTGTCCATATAGGCATCTGTGTCCAGGGGCAAGTGGCAGAAGTTGCTTCAACCTAATTGTCTTTCTCTACTCGTACTGTCCTCAAATGACTTTCTCTCTGTCTCTACTCCCCCCCTCCCTCCCTCCCTGCTTTGCTTCACTCTAGCTCTGCCCAGTCTCTGTCTCTGTCTGTAACTGTAGCCTGTGTTTTTCTCTCCCTCCCACTCCCTGCGACGTATAGATACTGCATTGATCAGACACACGCACAGACACATGCACACACGCACACACAGCCACCCTCCCACTCCTTTCATCATTGATTCGCTGTGCTCTCTCTCTCTCTCTCTCTCTCCCTCTCCCTTTTTTTTCTCTCTCTCGCCCCATTCTCTACAGCGGCACTTGTTGAATTCAACCCTTGGAGAATAGAGAGAGAGAGAGAGAGAGAGAGAGAGAGAGAGAGGGAGAGAAAGGGGGGGGCAGAGAGAGATAATGACAGGGAGGCAGAGGAAGGCTTTGAGACAGCGCTAGAGCAGACAGTGAGCAGAGAGAATGGGGCTTTAGAGGATACAGAGATAGAAGATAGGCTGGAAAGACAGGCAGAGAAGTCAGACAGACAGGAGGGAAAATCATTTTTGAGACAGAGGATGACACTTCAAGTAAAAGAGAGAGTCGAGCAGACAGAGTACATGAGAGTGCTCTCCTTCCATCTCTAACTCCTCTTCATGTGTCCTGGTCCTGACTGCTGATGCTGTGTTTGTGTGAGTCAAGGCTCTATGGTGTGTCTTTACCAGAAGACTGGCTTACACAGGTCAGAACTGTCTGGGAGAACTGTGAGCGCATTTTTCTGTGCATTTGTGCATGTGTGTCTTTACAAAAAAAAAAAAGAGAAAAAAAAGAAAAAGAAAGGGGAAAAAAAAAAGAGACTGTTGAGGAAAAGACGTTTGCTGGTTTCTCCAGGTGAGTGCTAGCATGCCAGAGTACACAGTAATTTCCCTATGCTGCCTGCACTGGAAATGTGTCTGTTTACGTGCACACTTTTTATGTAAGTATGCCAGAGTGCACGTCAGTCTGTCTGTATGGAGTGCATGAAGTGGGAGAGAGAGCGAGTGTATGAGAGAGAGTGTATGAGAGAGGCGGTGACATTTTTTTCAGTTTGTATTCCTGGAAACTGTTCTGCAGCATTGCTCAATAATGAAACTAGTGCGTATATGTATGTGTGTGGGTTGGTGGGGAGAAGAAGAAACAATGACACAAGGTTCAGCGGAGGAAAGAAGGTGCAGAAATGCCCAAAGAATGTTGCTGAGAAGGAGAGAGCAGGCAAAGTTCATATAGAATTGTGTTTTGTGGACATTAACAGATATATGGAGCTTCCTTGCACAGGTTAAAAGTGAGCAAAAAAAACCCCACTATAGTAGATGTCGACTCAGCAGAAGTGAAGAGAATGCCTAAGCTGTGACATTGACACACTGATTTTGTACATTGTTGCTTCATTTCTCAGGAAAGTTACTTGTCAAGGCCATCGTAGAGGTCATAAACGTCCATGCTTCAGGACAACTGTTGTTGTTGATGTTGATACATTACATTAAATACAATATGTTGATACATGGAAAGAGTCCAAGGTTCTTGGAATTTAAAGTCAAACAACATTACTTTAAGGCTTCATAATACAATGTTCTTATTTACAGTAGGCACGGCTTTGTGTTGAGTTTCTTTTTTTCTATTTGGACTAAGTTGACTCCTCCTTTCTCCTGCCTCTACTCTCTCACCCACTATCTCTGCATATCCATCTCTTTCACACACCTCTCACTTCTCCCTCAACTGTATTGGTTTTCTCACTTTGTCTCAACTCTATTTTCATTTTTGCTCTCCGCTTCCTTTATGAATCTCTCAATTTTCCATTGTAGCCAGACTACCCCCCTCTGGCAGCTTTTTTTTTTTTTTATCATTTGCACATTTCTATCCGCTCTTTCTTTATCACTGTGTTTCTCTTATCCAACGCGTTTTCCATGAGTTCTCTTTTTTTCCCCTTTTTTATAGATGCCTCTCTCATTTGGAGTGTGTGCAGTGAATGTCTGAAACCCCATCTTCCTCTTCCTCTGCATCCAAAATGTCCCAGCTGCTCCATGTGGAGATCCCGAACTTCGGGGCCACAGTTCTGGGCTCCCTGAATGAGCAGCGCCTGCTGGGACACTACTGCGATGTATCCATCCTGGTCAAAGGTTTGTCCCAAAACAAAGTTTGATTATTGTTTTAGTTACTGAGGTACGAAACAATACTGCACTTGTTTAGTAACATGTTGAGCTCAGTCTATTCTCTGTTATTTCTATCAATTAGGTCAGGCTTTCAAAGCCCACCGGGCCGTGTTGGCTGCCAGCAGCCTCTACTTCCGTGACCTCTTCAGCAGCTCCACCAAGACCCAATTTGAGTTGCCCTCCTCCGTCACACCTGCTTGCTTTGAGCAGATTCTCTCTTTCTGCTACACAGGGAAGCTAACAATGGCAGCTAGTGAACAGCTGGTGGTCATGTACACAGCTGGCTACCTCCAGATTCAGCATATAGTTGAAAGAGGTATGGACCTCATGTTTAAGGCAAACTCACCTCACTGTGACTCACAAACTGCAGGATCCTTAGAAGAAACAGGATCTGAGCCACAGAGTCCTTGTAATAATGGTAACAGTCTCCCTGTGGCTGCCCTATTGGGAACCTCAGGGTGGTCTACATCCCTACTCCTGCCGCAGCGTAAGATTAAGCTAGAAGGGGCTGAACCGACCCCTTTGACAATACCATCTCCACAAAGCAAGATTTCATCTTCAGAGCTGGGAAGTCGGCTGGCAAGGGCCAGCTCGCTGTTCTACACAACCACTGGAGGGACCCCTGTACCTGGGATGCCTCCTTACCTCCTCCAGGGGGCTGGTGGTGGGGGTGCAGGGGCTGGGACAGGAGTGGAGCGGTCTAGTCCTGGAGCATCCAGCCTCCCTACCACTGACAGCCCCACTTCCTACCAGAATGAAGACGAGGAGTTTGAGGAAGAGCCATATGATGGGATCACAGAAGACGCCTACAGTCAGCTTTATGGACGCTCTGCCAACCCCTACAGCAGTGAGTATTGGTTTTTACTGCACAACTTACTATGTTTCACTAAAGTGTATCCATGCCAATGTCTGCATTAAACAATAATGCCACATTGAATCAGCATCGGTATGAATCATCACCAAGACTTTTACAAAGTACTATTTTACAGAAGGAAAAAAATTTAATCAACACACTTTGCAAAACAATTACACTTTTAATAACCTATGACCTTTGAGTACTGCACTAAAGTTTAGGTTTAACTGGAAATAGACTCATGTTACTCAAACAAATATTGTTTTATTTCTAGCAAATGTTAACAATCCCATGATGACTCCACTTAATTTTTATGTCACTTAATCAATTACCATTAAATGCATTTGTTTTTAAGTTACGCTCAGCTCAGCTGAAAATAAGTTGTGATAGCAAATGTATTTTTAAGTCAAACTATTGTCTTGCAAGTCACGTGCATGATTTGCAAGTCACTTGCATGATTTGCAAATCACTTGCAAAAAACACCTAAACATATGTTTTTAGGACGTTGTTCCTCCTTGTCTGGAATTGATGTGTTATTGTGCAAAACACTGAAGCACATTCATTTCATCCCAGTTACATTATTTAATCTTTCATAAATCATGTATCCTGCACATCTTGAAAAAGCTGGATGTTATGCCTCCAGTGTGTGTGCGTATGTGTGTGGGCTCTCTAAGAATAAAGATAGCTTTATGGAGTTATGATTGGAGTGCATCGTGACTAACAACAGACTTCTTATCACAGCTGTAATAGTTGGGTTGTGGTACTTTTTGTGACTTTGCCACATATTGCTGCTGGTGCACCCTGGGACCTGTGTGCGTAGATGCAGATACTTGTGTTTGCGTTCATACATATACAATCTGATCTTCAAACTCAGATAAATGCATGCATATACATGCACATACACTCTTCATCATTTTTAGCATCCTGCAGCGCAGAGGCATCACACAGGTTTGTCAAATTCTAGAATTACAGATATTTATGAAATTCACCCTATCTGCAATCAGTCAGAGCACCCCAGGGTGACATTGTGGGTTATTTGAGAACCACTGCACACTTTTCCTCCCTCTCTCTCTCTCTCTCTCTCTCTCTCTCTCTCTCTCTCTCTCTCTCTCTCTCTCTCTCTCTCTCTCTCTGTCTCTCTGTCTGTGTGTGTAGTGTAAGCACGGTGGTTCTGTCCATAAACAAATTGCATTAACCTATACACCTTCCTGCTGTGTGCAGTATGTGCATTATATCTGTTCTGTATGTACATGCTTAGAATATGAAGGTACATGCATTCATAAATTGTCCACAGAAGTTAGCAGAGACATTTCTGTGGGTACGAACCTAACACCCAGCTTCACATCTGTCCTGTTCCAAAACTCAAGTTGCTGATGCAGCACCATGACTTTTCTGGGATACATCTGCAATGCCCTAAAACATTTATGAAACACAACAAAGTTATATGAGATTACACCAACCTGCTTTACTAATTGATTTTATAGCCTTTTTAAACAGGGCATACACAGGATATGGATGATTGTATAACTTTGTTTTTGTAATATGTAGTGAGCTAGGTGGATATGGATATACTGGGTGAATATATATTTATCTGTTCCTGTTTCCTATGAAATACAAAACCCTTCTGGTTTTCGAAAGCTTTCTGAAACCTTTGTCTTCTTCCTCACTTTCATCAGTCCAGGACAAGCCAGAGATGGCAGCGGTGCCCTTGGCCTTGGAGAACCGCAACTGTGTCCTGATCCGTAGGGACCTGGTGGCCCTGCCTGCAAGTCTCATCAGTCAGATCGGCTACCGCTGCCACCCTAAGCTCTACACTGAGGGAGACCCTGGAGAGAAGCTGGAATTAGTGGCTGGTATGAACACAGATACAAATAAATACATGTAGTGTTCATTATGACATGGACACATCCACATCCACAGAGCTGCAGAGGAGGGAGTGTGTGAATCACAAATCAAAGCCAATAGTTAATAATGGAATAAACTAAATTAAAACAACTTAATTGAGAATTTCTGAGTATTCACTATTTGACAGTGAAGGAAACAGGGAGTGATTGAACACCCCCTTGTACAGTATATGCTTTTAACCTGTAGATTGGAAACAAACAGTGGACAGAACCTCCATAACATTACACATTTTTGTTGAATCTGATCTCTGCAGTTTGTTAAACTCTAGTTAGCATTGTACATATGCAAATGCACAGATGGAAAGATTGAAGAGGCTAAATAGCACAATAGTTGCCACAGTTTACTGGCAAAAAAAGTATTATAGGTCTGTAGAACTGAGTTTTCTCGTCTCGTCATCTGAACCCGCTTTATCCTCACTTGGGTCACGGGGGTCACGTAGGGCCCTAATCCAGCTGCAATGGGCGAAGACGGGGTATATCCTGCATGAGTCGCCAGTTCATCGCAGGGCTGAACATAGCCTATAGACAAATAATCACTCTCACCTTCACACCTATGGACAATTTAGATTAATCCATTAACCTATCAGTGCATGTTTTTGGATGGTGGGAGGAAACCGGAGTACTACCCGAAGAAAACCCACGCAGACACGGGGAGAACATGCAAACTCCACATAGAAAGGTCTGGTGTGGGAGTTTGAACCAGGGTCCTTCTTGCTGTGAGGCATGAGTGTTAACCACTGCACCACCGTGCTGCCCAGAACTGAGTTTTCTTTTCACCAAAATCCTCCCAACTTAAAATATTACATTAATGTGAAATGTACATTAGTCAGGAATTCTGCTAGCACTTTGGCTAATGCATTGTCTAGCTTGCAACAAAAATGATAAGTGCATTGATATTCCCTTTTTTGAGTCTGTTTGTTCATGAAGAATAAAATGCAGAATTCATTTTTCAGAATAGAATTAGATTTTTCTTAATTATTATTATTAAAAAGAAATTATGTTTAATTGTGATTATTTGAAATTAATCCAGAGGAACCATGTGATTAAACTGATTAAAATATTTAATCATTTGACAGTAGACTACTAGAAATAAACTGACCTCCCAAAGCTAAACACAACAGACCTCAAAGACTCTACTTGCCTAAAATGTTCATTAATGGAGCAGTAATTTAAGGTGGACCACCAGAACACATACTAAAGTGTCTAAATTAAGTGAAAACAGAATTATTCTTGGGAGAAAAGAAGTTCCATAAGATATCTATGCACTGACCCTCCCTTTGGGTTAAATTTACCAAGTGAATGCTAACTTACGGAACCACATTGTGTTAACTATCACACACTTATTTCTGCTATTTTATAAATATTAACACAGTTATATTTGATAACCTAAGTCAAATTTCCTCTTTGTTCAAACACACTCTTTAGCACTAACTGGCCTAATTAGCAGGGTAGCTGTCACACCACATATTTCAATATGATACTACGCTAACATTAGCTAATGCAGCTACAGTATACTAATAGGCAATTAAGTATTTGTAAACACCATGGCAGAATCCTCTGATGGTCTCATTACCAGACATTAGAAATACTTCATTAATCCCAGGATGGTAAAAGATCAGTTGCAGCTTACACAGAAAAAAGAGGAAGTAGAGGGGAAAAAACTATATAAATGCAGTAATATAATACAATAGGTAAATATCAACGACAGAGAAACATTCTTAAAATTACATCTGTCTGTCAGGTAAAAAAAAAAAATGTATATTCAATATACAGAAATTCTGAATGTAGCTGAGCCAGATGTAAATCCAAACTTCCATGGGCACAAACAGCACTTACGTATATTACAGTGACTACACTTCCTGATTGTATTTGTGTGTGTATGCTTATGTGTAAGCTTTATTGTCATTTAGAAAGGTGAATTAGAACATAGTTCACTCTGTACTCTTGTCCTTATGTCACAAAGAGGGAAATGAGCCATAGACCAGGCTGTAAACCAGTATAATTATGTTGTAAAGTGGGACAGTCTAACATGGGGGGTATAGGGAGGTTGAAGGGGATTGACTTTCCCACTCTAGTAACTATATGATTTGACATTTCAATGTTGTTTTTCACATCAAGTGGTTACTGATTGATTTAAGCAGTGTTTTAAGCTTGTGTAACTTATGTGTGAGGTGTTTTTAGTTTGCAGCTGTAATTGTAATGTGTGAAAATGTCAAGTAGCTGGAATGCTTACAGTGTAATACTAAACTACATAACAGATGATGAAGTTCTTGCAAAATGAAGTCATGTTGGTTACATTATTTAGAGGTTAAACCCAGTTCTGCTGATGTCAGTAGGAGCGTCATAGCTATGGGATTGAGTCATTCTCACAATCCGCAGTAACAGGTTTGAAGCGAATCAATTTGTTATTTTAAAAGGGGATTTAATAACACTGCAGAGTTTCTATACAGAGATGGAAGACCACAGCAGAAGGACAACATTTCTGCAGCACTCATCAGTCAGGCCTTTATGGTAGAATGTCTAGACAAGCCAGAACTCACTCTAGAGTAAAAAGCATGTGACAACTTGCTAGTAGTTTGCCAAATGGTGCTCTAAAAGCATGAGAGAGAAAAGTCTGGTACGATGACAAAGCTGTCTTACCCTTTGCAGCACTTTTAGTGATCGTTAGCCTGACTGAATATTTGAGACATTTAAAGAGTTCAGGTCTTAGTATCCATGTTTTCAAAAGCGCAGAAAACTGAATCTATTTTTAATTTAATCTTAACGGCAAAAAAGGGGGACGAGGGGGCATGGTAATGTTTCCATAGTCATTTTAGCAGAGACAGAAATGTAGAGATGAAATTGATGTCATTGACCAGTCAAAAAATAAATGAGTTTCCAGCATTCTACTAAAGTTTTTAATGAAATTAAACAAAATTAGGGACAGAGAAAATGGAAAATACATAATGGCTGTATTTTAAATTGCAGAGTTCAATAATTAAATGTGAAAGAAGTGGTTCACAGAAAGTTATTTTAACATTATGTCTTTGCACTCAGGATCTATAAATTAGATCTGCTGCTGTCTGAATGGACTTGTTCAACTGAAGCTTTGTTTGATTCTGTTATAAAGGGCCCATTGAATATTTTTTTTCCCTTGAGTCTAAAAACAAGAGTCCAAGAGTTCTGGTCTGCAGGATCTTTACAGAGAGAGTAATAATATACATGTGAGTGTTTATTTCTTTTTCTTTTTTTTTCTTTTTTTACAGGTACACAAGTGTTCATGACTCGAGGTCAACTCATGAACTGTCATCTATGTGCTGGTATCAAACACAAAGTCCTGCTCCGTCGTCTGCTCGCTACATTCTTTGATAGGTGGGTATAAAAGTAAAAGAATACATAGTTTGTATTAGTCTTCAAGGCCAACTGCACGATTGGAGCTGTGTGTGTGAGTCCAGCACTAGTGCTGTTGTCACAAACCAACTTTCACACTCCATCTGTGGCCATGTTGTGCAGTGTGGTCAGTTCTGTGTGTTCCCATGTTTATCTACTGTATGTGGCTGTTGTTAACTCTGCCCCCTGGTGTTGACTCTGTGCTCCTACAGAAACACTTTGGCCAATAGCTGTGGGACAGGTATCCGCTCTTCCACTAGTGACCCCAGTAGGAAACCCCTGGACAGCAGGGTCCTCAACGCTGTCAAACGTAGGTTCATTGTCTAAAATCACAGAAAAGATGGAATACAAACTTCAGTGTCCAATGAAATGACCTTTTTTCTCTTTTACAGTTTACTGTCAGAACTTCAACCCTAACTTCAAGGAAAGTGAAATGAATGTGATTGCTGCTGACATGTGCACAAATGCGAGGCGCGTCCGTAAACGATGGTTGCCCAAGATCAAGTCCATGCTGCCTGATGGGATGGAGGTGTACCGAGCAGGAATGGGCATGGGTGCTGCCGTGGGGTTGGGCTTGGCGCTAGCCACCCCTCAACAAAGTGTACCTCTTCCTTTTGATGCCGAATTCAAAACCCTAGAGCAAAGGTTGTATCCGGACCGTAAAGACCCCCTCAGAACTCACCCGGCTCTGACTGAGGGCAGCCCGGGGTCTGGGGCGGCCGGAACAGAGGCTGAAGCTGAAGCTGAAGGAGGAGCCCCGGAGGAACAGGAGGAAGACGAGGACGAAGCCGGGTTAGAAGGTGTAGATGGGTCACTGGGGGCACCAACTTTGATCCCGGGCGCTGAGGCTGGCAGTTGTGGCGATATGCCGCCCGAGCAGGAAGCTGAAAGCTTTGGACAAGGTCTGAGGGTGAATGGACAATGAATGTCCGTCTGCGCTGCCTCACATTGTGAAATCCGTTCACCTCCTACATTTTCTTTTGCTTGCTCTCTTACTCTTAGATCTCTTCCACCACTCCTTCCTCTCCTCTGTGCTTCCTCCACAGGAACTATTCAGCACAAAGAAGCTATGCTTGTGAATCTTATTCAACACGATTTGTCATACATGCATGCGCACATGTGTGCTTGTGTACACATACACTCAAACAATGACAACGTGAGTTGACACAGGCATGACATGGATCATACATTCTACTCCACCCATGTCTTAGAATATCCAGTATTTATTTAGTATTTCAGCACCCACAGCAGTATTACGAAGCCCTGATAGCAGAAAAAACGGGTATAATGATTCATCAATTCAGCGCAAAACAAAAGCAACAGCTGCTTTGCTGGCACTTTGTGGAGTGTGGTATAATGGTTTGAAAAATGATTCTGTTTTCTTGGAAAGCTGCTTCTGAAAATAACCCGTGTAACCTTGGGAGAAATAGATTATGGAAACACTGATCCCTGAAATACAGCTTATTTCTGCAGTGTTTGACCATCTTACATCATGATGTTAAAGACTGTTATCATTGACAGTTATGTATGTATAAATAATGCTTCACCAGAACAGCTTTGGTTCTGTAAGATCGTACTTACAGTCCTTTATTTTAATGTTTTTTGTGAAAGCAAATTCCCTCTCCACAACCCAAAAAAATCTCTTAATCACATGAAGTTATTATTTTTTATGCATATTAGGCCTTAACATATCATATTAGTTTGTTGGTGTGGTGCCTGTGTCTGCTTCACAAACATAGACATTCACACATGTGCGCCCACATCCCCAGCCTTCAATATCTACACACATTCATCAAGAAACACTGTCCCCCCAAAAAATGGAATAACGCTTTGTAACTTTTAAAAATCCTTTTAGACTTGCTCATATATGTTGGAGAGAAACAAACGCCAGAGACGTGAACAAGGACATACACCAAATCCGAGCTTGCTTGCATGAAGAGAAACAAATGATACAAAAAGGAAAAGAAAAAAAAAAGCAAAGCCACAAACCTACAAGTTAAGAATACAGCTAGCTGCCTCAAGATATACCATTAATACGCAAAAGGACTTTTTTTTTTTAAATTTCTAACCAGGATCTGACCTCAGCCTGACACGTTGGAACTGATCTGCATGTGAACTGGGAATACATGTACAGATAGGAGTTTTTTTTTTCCTTTTTTTGGTTTGTTTTTTGCAGCAGTTTGTTTTGTGTTATCACCATGAGGTTATGAGTTTACTGTATGGAGTAGTGAGAGGATGTGCACTACACTAAATGGTAGAAGAGGAGCACTGTTTCACCCTGATGTGGTGGAGTGATTGGCGCTAAGACTATATAGACCTGCTTCCATGTTCTTTTTCTTCCCCTTTCTGGGCTTGTAGGGGAAGGGGTGGGGGGTAAATTATTAAATATAATTAAAGAGAGCAATTTCTGCTGGCTTATTGCATTTGCACCCAGAAAACGAGGAGTTTAGCATGATGTGACTGCAATAAAGACTGAAAATTTCCTCCACATCGCCCTGAAAATGGGGTGACTTGGAGAAGATGCAAACAGCCTATCAGATAATGACTGTTTCTGTATTTTTGGCGGGGTGGGGTGGGGTGGGGGGGGGGGGGTCCAGGGAATGTCTAATCGGAACTTCAACCTGTATTTGTCATTTTCTTTTTGTCACGTAGCCTTTCTTTGTTGTTTTGTGCATTTTACATTTTAACAGATACACTGTCGCGTTTTCTTTTCTCTGGCTTTCTGTGTTTTCCTGAGCACTAAAAGCACATATTATGATCATAAGAGTAGATCATTCATTGCATTTAGTTTACAAATTAAAACCCTAGACTGATGGTAATATAGACTACCCAATTTTTCCCCCCTCAAAAATGTTTATATTTAAATTGGTCAAAACATGTTAATAGAAAGATTTTTTTTTTTTTTTACCCAGTGTGGAAGATGATGGTATAAACTAAAGGTTACATATACAATTGAATATATTCCCATGATAAATTGAAGCACTTTGCATTGGTGTTGTGCCACTTTTAAAGGTTGGGCCAGATTGTTCTGTATGTTTAATGTATCCTGTACCAGGTTCTTTGGGGGAAGCTTTAAGATGGCCTTGCACAAGTAGCACAGGGTGATAATTGCACTAGGTAAGATTAATAACGTTTACAGTACCTGTATTTTTTTTTCTTTTATGATAAAAAATGGGATTTGCCATATGAAGCAAGGCTGTGTCTGAGTGTCTGATGGTTGAATGTAAACTGTAGCACTGCTTTAGGAAGAGTCTAAGCTTTGATCAAATATGAAAAAAAAAATCTGTCTTTAACCGACTCACCTTTTCTTTAATTGTATAATACCAAAACATGCCATAAAATACCATAAATTTGACTGTGAGGCTCAGTTTAAAGCTTTTGTGATTGTGTCGTTTATAGGTCTTCCAATGTGGCAAAAAAACAGGGACTGCTACTCAAACAAATACATAAATGAAATTATGTTTTTAATACCGTGTTGTGTATTTGTATTGATATCTGTCCAAAGCATATTATATTGAAGTTTTTTTTTCTTCTTTACTATAATGCACATTTCTAAATGGCCTTCATGAGTTTACATAACTGATAAAAAAATTGGGTAAAAACACTCTTCAGTATTTAATTATTTAATTATATGTTAATATATTTTTTTAATTCCTTCAATATTGGACAGCTCACCTATATTACATATTCCCAAAATGTCTCAATAACATTTTTGCATTTATTTTCCTCTGGCAGTTTTCACATTAGATTACACAAATAACATCCAGTGCAGAAATAAATCTAAATAAAACTGAAACTCCATATAATTAACTGATCGAATGTATAGAGTAAAATGGATACATACAAAAATAATTAGTTTTCTGAGTGTTTATTTGTACATAATGAAACTGAGTCTGAAATATTTAAAATGCAGTTTAGGAAATGGCCAAAACATATTTAAAAAAGGGGTGGGGGGCTAAAGGGTTTGTGTAGCAGTGCCTTAGACTGTAACTGTGTGGATGTGGATGCTGTTATGTTCAGTGGAAAACAAATAATTGAATGTGATAGAATGCAGACACTGAAAAACCTGTTTGATTACAGAAGAACAAATGGCTGAAAATGTTACTTTCAATAACCTTCACACACACACACACACACACACACACACACACACACACACACACACACACACACACACATATATATATATATATATATATATATATATATATATATATATATATATATATATATATATATAAGATTTTTTATTATTTCTTTTATTTTTAGATTTTTTTTTATTATCCCTGAGACACAGCACCATCTAAATGAAAGGATTCGCTACCTTAAAGGTCCAGTGTGTAAGATTTAGGGGGACTTCAGTGGAACTAGTCACTGAAATGGTAATGGAAACAAATACTGGCCCCAAAAAGAGCTCTTGGTTTTTTTGTTTTAGATTTTTTTTTATTTTTTTATGGTCACCGTGGGGGAGGATGAGAGAGCTATTTATTTGGGTGTATTCTGCAGCTTAACCTCCAGTGAGCACTAAATATTACACACTTGTCCTCAATGTTTTGGAAAAAATATGCATTTCATAGTCACAACACACCTGAGATAATACAGCTTTTGTAAGAGAATATGCTCATTATTCATGAAATAGACATTAAACCCTCAAACCCACTGAAATCTATATTTTTTTGTCATGTTTTGGCAACTTCTTCTTTCGTAACATCCGTGTAGATTATGTCCATGTGAAGAGTGCTGAATTTTGTCCTCATTCATTTGCATTTGTTTTGCTTGTTTCAGCCAGTTTATTCGCTTGTGTCTGTCTTTCTGTAAAATCATGTATCTTGGACTCTGTCCCAACCAGAAAAAAAGGAAATGCACAACAGTTTTATGAAACCTTTTTTCTATTACACTTGGTGTCTTTCATTTTTCTTGTGCAAGGTGAATTAGAATAATGCACTATAAACTGAGTGATTCTCAGAGAATGTTCTGGCCAACCTTTGGAATGATGAGCTCTGTTTGAGGTGGCTAAAGAAAAGCCGTGTAAAATATATAATGTCCTCTTTGTATTTTTTATGTTGTGAAATTTGCCTTGATTATCACTGAAACATAATATGAGAAGATAGGTTCATAGGCTGAAAAGATCCATTTTTCACCAAATTTTCTTTCCAAATAATTTGCATTCTTTTTTACTTTCTAAAATCTTACATAGTACTCTCTCCATCCCATATTACTGTAAAACACTTATGAAGCAAATCTGTGCTTCATTAATAAAAGTGTTATCCTAAATCCAGTACATTTATATGCAAACAGACACTTGTAACATAAAAATGCATGCCATTCAGACATTCACTCTAACCCGATGAAACCTCTGATCTTTATGCACCGTGTATTTTAATGCTGAATAACTTTTGTCACTGTTAGCAAACAAAGACTGTGGAGTGTTGCAGTGGGGTAGGGTTGTATTTTTATCACACACCCTGGCCTTCTAATGAATGTTTGCATTCAGTTTAACTTATTGTAAAAATGACAGCAATGTAGTGATAAAGAGTGAAATCCATATATATTAACTACCCAGTTGAGTGTGCATTTGAACCTTCAGCAAACTCAGAAAAATGCACTAAAAGTTTGTATGTGTACGTACAGTATGTGTCTTTGAATATAATGCCAGCACTTTAGAACTTTAGACAACAGAAAAGAAAATGTCAAGATTTTGAAAGAGGAGAAAGCAACTTTTAAAGCCATGTGCTCAGAGCGCTGACAATCAGAATAAGGATGTGACCCAAAGTGCACTATGGGAGATCTGACATGAACTGTGCTCGTGCTGTTTGCTTTGTCATTCTCCAGCTTGCTTTGGTCTTAGCTTCTAGCCAATTTTCATAGAATGGAGAGACATAAAGATGTTAACTGCAGCCTTCTCAATTATAAGTGAGTTTCTCTGCAACAAGGACTAACTGATATTTGATCATACCTTGGTGCTTCATAAAAAAGAGCTGCCCCATGTTGACATGGGCCATATCTGCTATGCTCTGGTAAGCATGGGCCAAACTCGGTCCTCCGTCTGGACTTAATGGTAACCTCATTATTGACAACAGTCTATTGAGGATCTTATCATGCAAAACTACATTTTGATCACAGTATTGTTCTTCACTATTAACAGGGCTTGGACCAGCCAAACTGGGATGGGACAATTTTAGTGTTGATACTGCTTTATGTTTCAAATGAAAAGTGTTTAATTGTGTATGCGCCTTCTGACTCAAGCATCAATAATATATACAACAGAAATGCAAGTTGCCACTTTTGATGTTGCATAAAAACCTACCTTTCATTCCCATCATGGTATTTGCCATCACCAGTTTCAGTTGTGTGATCCAAAAGTACCTGATTTCTTTAAATGCAATACAGAAAAAAAAAATGCTTTCTAATAAAAGTCCTTACTTCACCAATCATTGACTTTTGCCTGTTTGGTTTCTTTTATTCATCAGTACAAAAATAATTGTACATAGCACATTATTAATTAATAAATAACAGTGTGATCTGTTTTTGTGAATATATTACGTTAGTCACGAAAACTTTGTACAAATTTAGAAAATATATTGATCGTGGTAAATATTTTTGATTATTACATCTTACAAAAATACAGAAACATAAGTTACTGTTTTACTGCGTAAAAACACACCTCTCTATAGGAGCCTATTAAAACTCCACATTGGTTTAAGTTGTGGCTCCCACCCCACATTTAACTGAAATTACTTTCAGGGGCAAATCCGGGGGGGGGGCACCCCACGTTATTTTCCAACAGATCTACGGTCGCATGCCGATTACGTCATTTGCGCGGCATGTTTTCGATAGGGAAAGCAATAAATGCGGCTCATAACATATTTATCCGAGTACACGTTATAAACTACAATTAATTTACCCACAGAGTAACAGCGTATCAACTTCAAAATGAGTGACGACGCAGACTCTCCCCCTGAAAGAGAAATGAAGGTAGGCTGACTTATTAGGCACCTTGTTGTGACAGATTAGCTTCAATAAGCTAGTACCTGCTAACGCTGTTTAACTCATCGTGACGGTTCGTCGTAGCTTTGCAATTTAGCTTGACAACGACTAGATCTGGTTCTTGTTAGTTGATCATATAGACCAAGTGTTTTCAGGCCAGACACTTGTGTTGCAATGTCAGGTCCATTCTCTTTTGAAAATGCAGTTTTTATCTTGGCCAATTATGCTAGCATGTTATGTTTAGCATTAGCATACGGTGAGAGGTTATCTTAGTCTTCACGTTTAGGTAAATTTAAAACCGATTTCAAGATTTACCAGGAGGCATAATAGTGTAACGGACCTTATTTTAACAAAGAGTCCAAATTTTAGGTCTGTCGTGTCACTCACACGTAGCTAACCGACGGAGTGATGATTGTTTACCAAGCAACACTGATCCAACCTCCAACTCTTTTCGTATGAGATTAAACATTTCAGTAAGGAAGCACTGTCCATATAAAACATATTATGAACAAAGGGTCACATAGTTTAGTCATGTTCTTGAATGTGTTTACACCACTCAAGTCCCTGAAGTGAGGGGTACAGTAAAATGGTGTTGGTGATCTGAGTGTTTGTTTTTGCTGTTGCAGGATTTTAAATTCCGTCAGATGAAAAAAGCACGAGTTTTTGATTCTCCTGAAGATCTGCCAAAAGATAGGTCCAGTCTTCTCGTCCTGTCAAACAAATTTGGATTAACATTTGTTGGGCTTGCTAGAACATTTAAAGTTTACCTGACCCAAAACATCCTCGATGGTGATAAAGTTGATGGCAACCCCAATGAAATAGGTAGGTTTCACCACTACAAGCTCTGTCTATATTTCCTTGTTTCAGGGTATTACTTCTTCTGTTCAATCTGTCCATGTCGTATGTCTTACACGTGTTCTGATTTTCACATTCCTTTTAGTTGAGGGGATTGCACCCTTGTCGGAGGTAACTGTGGATCTGACTCTGCACCACTTGGCACTGAGTTGTGATGAACTGACTTTATCCGTTTGTGGCATGTCTGAAGAGGCTGGTTTGTCACTGACTTTCTATGATGTCCGTACCTTCATGAACATGGTAAATATTATTGTTAATTAGCTTTATGCATGAGGGTTTGTTTTAATTTAATGTATTTTAGATTCTGCTGCATAACAACTAAAAAAAAAACTAAAGTCAGAAACATGAAGATTTACAAAAAGAAATAAAATTATCTCACAAAAATATTGCCTTAAATTGTAACCTGAAAGAAAATACTGTTAAGATGTGAAACACACCAGGTTTCTTCAGAATTTGAAAAATTATGATAGAGAATATTAATTAAAGGGTTAAGATGAATCAAATATATCTGTGATTTGGAGTTTTTGCATAATAACAAGTTAGAATTTAAAAACTATAAGGTGTATATTATAGTCTGACTTCACCCCATATTAGCAGTTGTGTTGCAGTGACAGCATTTAGCATTTATTTTGAATTAAACAACTTGAATAGTTGTCAGTAGTTGTTGAGTCACATTGTCCCCCTTCCCTACAACAATACAGTAATTTTGCGGCAGTTGTGGGGTGTGGGTGATACTATTTGACTAAAAGCAAAAATTTTATAAAACAGAAATTTATTGTCATCACATTTATATTTTAAATAGTGAACACAGATATCATAGACTTTTTAAAATTATTAGTTTATTATATTTCACAAGGAGGTATTTCTAGTTTTTTTTTTACAGTCATGTAACTGGAAATTAATTACGCCTGTGTGTGCTGTGCTTCATCTGACGGATTTACAGTAGCAGGAAAAATGATTAGACCACAGAAAAAATTATTAGATGACTAGAGCTGCAACTATTGAGTGTTTTAGTATTTGAGGACTGAAGATTCCTTCAATTAAGTGAGTAATAGGATAAAACTGGATTTTGCCAAAATTGGGTTGTGATAAGGTAAGGGAAAATGTTCAGCAAACCATGTCTCATTTTGTCTCTGCTTTTGGGAAATGAACCATGTGCATCATAGGTGCATGGCTCGCTGCTGAAACCTATGCTTGTCAGCATCCTTTCAGCAGAATTGTAGTCTGGCTGGCTTATTGTGCTTAGCAAATTTGCTTTGCCAAGGGAGACTTCATAACATATATATATATATATAAGGCTCCCCTTGATATTTTCTTTGTTTGTCATCTCCTGGTTTATCCGGGTCCCCTTGATATTTTACTGATTTTATTATGAGTTTTATTGAACTACATTTCAATGATGGAAGGATGGGGGTGACCCTCACAAGACAATATCAACATTACAAACCATAATAATCATAATAATAAAATGCAAAACTATTTTCTTCCTCAGCCCGGTATTTATTAACCCTTGTGCGGTCCTTTGGGTCAAAGTGACCCGGTGGCTCACAAATGTACCTTTTTATACGTACTGTAGGATGCCATTGCTTACTACTGAAAACAGTAATATATCTTTGGGGGGTGGGGTGATGAGTCTATGGAACTGAACTTTGGAATCTGGGTTTTTAAGACCCGTTTGTAGGACACAGCCAGTGTGCCTTTTACGAAGGACTGCACAAGGGTTAAAGAAAAAAAAATCAATATAGAAATGGAGACAATAAATAAATTCAAAGTGCATACATTTTATTTTATTTTGGATCCTCCACTCCATTCTGGGTGTCTTCAGAGAAGATGCTACAACATCACAGATGTGCTGTTGTGGTTTGAAAGAGCTGTGTTACAGCGGATACATGTACCATTGTTCACCTGCTGGTCAGTCTTGTTTCCACAAAGCAAGAATGCTTTGCCACTTTTGACATTTTCTCTCTTTTTTTTCATATTTAAATTTTTTTGTCAGTCATTTTTCTTTTCACTCGCCTCTTCCATCCTCCCGCTGCTTCAATTGAACACTTCCGCATCCTCCATTATCTTCTTTTGCATGAGCGATGTAAGCAAGTTGTACCACACTGTGAAATTTTGTGCTTTGAGCTTTACAATTAAGTGATTCCTGAAGGTAGAGGAAATGTTTTGATCATTTTTGATTTTGATTTTTTGATAATTTTTATAATTGAGGTACTCGAATCATTTCACTCCTGTAAATGCCCTGTTCATTTTAATGCCCGGTACAACTAAAGGTAATTTTTTTTTTTTAGAAATATAATGATGACAACAAAAATGGCTCATAAGAATTACATTTACGAGCTGATCTGAATCCATTTTCCATGTTTTGTTAATAATAGCCCAAAGCACTTCATTTATGACATAAATAGCTATAGCATTATACTGCCAAACAGTACTTTTCAGCATTCAGTGGTTTCTTTTCTGTCTTAGTTATGATACACATAGGAGTCAGTACTTGATTGTGTAAGTTTTATTTTTGATGGTTTAATAATTTTTCTGTGACTGTCTCATGTTCTGTCACTGTCAACCTGAATTTGTTTTTCACTCTGAGAGAAAATGTATTTTTGGTGTGAGAGCCAAGTATGGAGAATATGAGTTGAATTAAAGTGAGCACTGACCATTCTCTGTGTTATAAACAAACACAACACAGACCTGTTGGCATCAAGCTTTTTTGCGTAAATCAAATCAAGTTTTATTTATATAGTGCCACATCATAACAAATGTTATCTCCAGACACATTACATTTAGAGCCAGACTCTTAACCCAATTCACAGACACCTTCAGAATTTTCCAGGAGCAAACACTTGGTGACAGTGGAAGGAAAAACATCCTTTAATAGACAGACACCTGGAGCAGGCCCTGAGTCTGTTGGATGGATGTGTTGTGGCAACTTGGTTAGGTTTCTCACTGTACCTGAACACACCCCATAGCGTGCCTCTTCTGCGAACACCCTGGAATGGACACTCACACGTTCCATTCACTGGCAATTAGTGGCAATTTTTTAAAATCACACCTCTGCATTCTGGGTGGCAGTTCACAGTGCAGGAAGCATCAGAATGGGAGTTCAAACCCGTCACTTACGTTCAACCATTCAACCTTATCACTTCCAGATTCACCCAATCTCTGTATTTGTAATTATATCTAGTGAAGAGTTGCTCAGTTCCTGTAAAACCTGATGTTGTACAAAATCTGAAGTTCATTGATCTTTGTGGAGGGGTTAGTCATTGTGTGTCATATGAAGACCATACCATTGTCACGCTCTTCATAAGGGTGCCTTGAGACCTTCTTACATCATACTTGTAGCCACTTCATAATTTTTTGGGTCATAAGGTGGCTGTATGGTACCCTTATGTGCAACTTGTAGCACTCTCAAGTCATCGGTAGCAATATTTTATGTGTTTTCAGAATATTTACATCGTTATGTAAACAGTGTTCATGTACGAAAAGTCCCATGTCGTTATCATCACATTCACGATGGCAATAGTGCTTACATCACTGAAACTTCTATAGTTACAGCCGCAAGACGAAGAGAAAGCTCCAGCAGTTACGGCTGCTGATGTGGTCCGGCAGTAGCGGAAGAAAAGCAATTTTCTAAAACGCTTAACATAAAAAAAACAAAAACAAAACTTAATGCAGCCTAATGCTTGAGAACAGTTATCAATTGTCTCCAAAGTTCTCGTGGACATCTCTGTGCATGTCCACCTTCACCTCCGCAAAACCTCGCCACAGGTTTAAATAAAATAGTATAGTTTAATCTTAGAGTTTTCCTTCATTCACTCATTCATCTTCTTAGCCACTTTATCTGTCTAGGGGTGTTGGAGCCTTTCCCAGCAGCGGAGATGTCCACGCATAATTTGGTGATGATTGATAGCTGTTTTGAGACATTAAGCTGTGGTACGCTTTTTTAAATTAAGTGCTCTAGAATGTCAGACAGAAGATACAGAGAAGACAGAGACATTGGTGGGTGCAGCCCTCACTCAATACTAGCCTCTGGTTATTTTTCTGTAGGTAACTGAATTAAGTAATAAGGTAGAAGTTTGAGGAACATTGATATATGAAGTAATATGACGTCAAATCAAATTATTAAGATTTTGCAAAGCATGTGTTTTATTTTTTTAATGGGTCATGCACTGTCCATGGTGCTGCATTACACACTCCTGAAATGCAGGGAAACAGACCTCCACTGTTAAATGTAATAAAAGTGAAGAGTCTTAAAAAGACATCAAATGTAGACGTACCTAACCCTAACTGTACATTCTGATCCTCATCACCCTCCAGGTTTTGTGTTCTTGTTTCATGTTTATTTTTCTGTTAATGAAACACTTTCCTTTCAGCACTGTGTGGTTAAGTCCAGTCATTCACTACACCTCGACAGTTTGTATACACCCCCATCTAAGAATGCCACAAAAAATTACATATTACTACCTATCGTGAACATGTTATATCCACCTAAAAAAACGCTGTGCCAGTCTCTATCTGGACGTCTGTTTACGTGAACGCTGTGAGGGACCCTGAATCATATCATAATGTGTTCCTGTGTTCTTCTACTTGCGGACACTACAGGAACAGGGGGTTGTGGAATGGCCTCTTGATTCACAAATGTCATGTATTGTTCTTAGATTGTCCCCAAGGCATTTGTTACGACGCCCTACGAAAGGGGATTACGTAGTGTATTTGTAGAAAATCTTACACACGATCATCCACCTAGCTACAAACTTAAGAAAGGTCTGCAAACTCCATTCTCGGCCCCTGGTTAGGTCATATGAAATGGTTCATAAATCATTTGCATAGTATTCATAGCACTGCGTAACGACATGTGACTGAGGCTTTAGTGTCTGTAAGCTTGCTTGAAATCATACAGCATTGCATTCTCCTATTCAGTCAGCTATGGTGCTTTGAATATCCAACTATGTACATTCATGAAATAATAATAACAGGGAATGTGCTCAAGTGAAATTGATTGTTTTTCTTTGATTTTTATATTTTAATTTGTAATTTTTTTTTTTTAACTGTATTTATATTTACTGTGCTTGTCACTGTTGAACATAACTTTTTTTCCCCCCCGGCTAGGCACGACCACAGAAGTTTCCCTTTACATCACTGCAGCCGGCACTGCCTCCGGGAATGTTTGTGCAGGATCTGAAGTGGAATCCCGTTCAGGCATCAATGTTGGCTATCTGTCTGTCCAATGGCAGTATGATGATTGTGGATGTCTCTGATACTGTCAAAGTGCAGGCAGAGCTACCTGCCTCAAATGGCATCACAAGTAGTAAGTAAAAGTCAAATAAATTACATACATAAAAGATGAAAATTGTCTTTTTTGTGTGTTGCTTAGTCAGTCTTAACCATGAGCATAGAATGATCTTGTCTGTGTTGTGTGTTTCCATTGTGTCTCTAACTTCAGATGCTGTTAATTTGATTTATTTCACACAGTTTGTTGGAGTCCAAAAGGAAAACAAATTGCTGCAGGGAAAATGAATGCCACAGTCAGTCAATATACTCCAGTAAGTAAAACCAAAAAGGTATCATTTAATATAAAATGCTTTTAATTCCCTGTGGATTGTCGCATCCAAATGAATGACTGATTTTCTCTTCTTAAAAGGCTTTAGAAGAAAAGAAAGTCATTCCATGCCCAAATTTCTACAATTCTGACAACCCTGTCAAAGGTGGGATGGCTTCCACATTATTTCCTGAATTAAATAACAAAACCTACACACACCATATTCTGAGTCCCACATCCTGCAATTACCGGAATATCAAAGTTACATAATGGCAGTTTATCTTTTTATCAGTACATTACATATTCTCCTTTGTTTGCTTCTCACTTTCATCACTGTGCCAAGCATATCTGTGACTAATGCCTTTGTGTTCTGGCATCTCTCTCAGTTCTGGATGTGCTGTGGCTCAGAACATTTGTGTTTGCAGTAGTATACGCTGCTGCTGATGGGTCCCTGGAGACCCCTCCTGAGCTGGTAGTCATCTCCATCCCTGTGAGTATGCCAAACATCTGGAGTACTTTTTTAATTTACGTAACCACATTTGGATTTTTATCACATTTTAGTCCGGCTGTCTTCATTTCTTGGCCCATTTTTAGATAGCCTATATACAGGAAAGTATGAGGTTGTTGTTGCTGTTATGAATATATATGTCGTGTTGATTTCAAATACCTGAGCAATGCAATAGTATTGTTATCTCTGTAATATTTTTTATGAAACAGTGACTGCTTAGTGAGAACAGCACTGTTGAAACTTCAGTCTTTCATACGTGTGGGTTTGTTGAGAGAGCCAGACGGCTTTTTAGGTCATTATATGTTTTAGTTGTACTCACTGTCACGAACAAAAAAGAAGAACACTAGATATAGTCTGAAGAGACGGCTCAGGTTGCATAAATGATATAGTCCCGTCAGTGCTATAAAGTGAGCGTATATAGATTAGTAACATGTTGACCCATGGGAATCCACAGGTTCTAGAAGCAGTAGAGTTGATAAAATTGGGAGTAGAGCTAAACTTGCTTGTGTAACACACAGATAAAGGAAAAAAAATACAATGGCCCTCATTTTGTTATGTATTGAAATCAAAAGTCACAGGAAAGAATGCATTCATAGTGGAACCAGGCCACATTAAGAACCAGACCGACCTTGTTAGTCATGTCCCGGTGGTTTCGTTGATCTAGATCCAGCCCCTATGGAGGAGTCCAAGGGTTGCCTGTAAACCCATTGTAATTTTGAAAATAGCTAATAGCTCAAAATGTATTGGCTGTATCAGTAAGACGTTTTCACTTGTCTGATCCTTGACACAAAACTACAGATGTACTCCAAGAGGCAAAGGTTAGCATTCTCCAGTTTTTTTATTTGTCAAGTAGACACATTGAATGTACATAGATCACTTGCTTCTTATAAAATAGATACAAGGAATTCTGCCTCTGTACGTCCGCCCCAGATTTCTTTTTAGCAAACCAGTTTCTCAAAGGCTATTCACGTAATTTTTTTCAGATTCAACACACATTTTCTTTACCACCAAGAGTAGGTGCAGTACACAGTTTAATGGCTGAATTGTTTGTTTGTTTTTTTTCTTGTATATAGCAGGTGTGTGTCTGTCGTTTCATCTGTCTGTCCGTCTCTGTCCATCAGACATATTCATATCATCTTGGCTGATGGCAGAAGATTGAAATGTAATTGATTTTGTACTCGTAACATGTTGTATCCTTGTTCAGAATTTGTTCTACAATTGAGTCAAAAGAGCAGGAAACCTCAGGACTTAACACTTTAAACTGGGCGATTAGATTACATTCTTAAAATACGTATCCATCATTTTGTGTCAGAGAAAAGTTAACAAATGGAAATTAGCTGGTTAAAGACAAAGGAATTTGTTGTATTTACTGTGTGTTTCATTTATTTATTTAATTCAGAAAAAGGATGAGAAAGTGGAGACGAAGTATCTTAACTTCGGTGAGCTGGTGTACGGCAGCTGCTCTGAGAGACAGCACCATTACTTTCTCAGCCACATAGAGGACTGGTAAGGATGAGCATAATTTAAAGGCATTTACAGTTAAGGGTTGGGATGTAATGGTGTTTACTCACTTCAAACCAGTCCATGTGTCTGATGTTGTTTTGCTGTTTGCTTGCTGGTGTAAACTTTGCTTTGCCTCTTTTTTTTTTTCCGTCATCAGGGACCTTGTTTTTGCAGCTTCAGCAGCTTCCATTGAAGTGAGCGTTATAGCCAGACAAGAGGACAAGGTACCTAATTAAACACTAAGCTGCATCTAACACAAAAAGACTTTTCCATTTAAATGACCAAGAAGTAAATCCGTGTCATCAAAAAAAAACATAGTTAGGACTCAAACGATTGAGAAAGAAAAAAGTCCTATGAAATTACTTTGGTTCAAAATATTTTTGGCCGGATCCGTGTTGCTTTTGAAATTGCTAAACCACTTTAAATGGGTCATAAAGTAGCCACAAAGAGTGAAATTCACCACAAACTAAACTGCAAGTCAAATCGTATCATATGCATACAGAATCTGTTTTGTCAGAATGGATGGAGTTTACAGAATATTAATTTATTCTGTGCAAATTTAAAGTATTTCTTTGTTAAAAAAAAAGACACATTTCCACTCACAGTTTGACTGCAGAAAACTGGTGTCAGCTGAACACAAGCTCACTCCTCACTCAGACTCTTCATTTTCTTTCAGATGTTTGCGTTTGTGAATTTTAAATTACATTGGATTAATATGTAATGACATTAGGATAAAATCATCAGTCAGACATTAGAGAGGGCAGGTGGGTTTTAGGCTCATCACAGACTCTCAACCACTTAAAAATTTAAATGTCCTGACAGTGCAGACGAAGATCATAGATGGTCTACCACAAACTCTGTCCAAGCCTGGAATGTGCAGCTACAGGACAGACTATTGATTAGAAACATCCTGACACATTTGTTATTGATGAGGTTATACTGATTAGTTGTTTATACATTTGGATCTGCTTATGGTTGTGGTCACTGTTTGACACTTTGGTACCTGTGAGTGAAACTGAATAGATTGTTTGTTCTCTAATGCTTCAGACATTAACTGAGTCATATTAACAGCTGTAGCCTCTCTTTAAAGACATAGTAATAGATTAGTTTATGGATATGAAATATTACTAAATGAAAGAATCAGAATATATGAAAGTTAGTTGATGATTATGGAGGTGATGTGTGTGCACATATCGGGTAATTATAGTAAAAGTGGTTAAAATGCTTTTGTTCTCTGTAATTTTCCTTATGCATTAGATATTTTTTGTACTATATTGTGTGCACCTGGATATAAGCCGCACTCGCTAAATTTTAAAAGGTAAAATTATTTTACATATATCTAAGCTGCACATTGTAACAAGAAATATTTATACAGATAGATTCTGTAAATATTTATTCATATACCTTAACTGATTGTTTCCAAACAATGGTTATAAAAGGGCTAATGAAACAAAACAGAAAAGTCATTGATGGCTTTATTCAGCTTCCTCCTGTGACTGAAACCACTGAAGTCACCTTCTTCAGTGGCGGAGTCGAACAGCCTCAGAAAAACTCCATCACACATCTTCTCAGTCTCTCTTTCATTGTTCTGTATTACCATCTTGCATAGATCAATTGCTTTCAACTTCAAAACTGCATCATATACATTTCTTCATGTGCTTTCCATGATGAAAGTGTGTGCACGACATGTAAAATGATGGCATCGTGCATTTTGTGTTGTGTGCGTTAAATCTAGTGTGTGCTTTACATTGACCTTTTCCGTCTCACTTTTTCACTTCCTACAAGAGTGTCCCCTGCAGGCCATTAGCAGGGCTCGACAGTGCGCCCATTTCACTCGCATTTGCGAGCAAATATTTCAATGTGCGAACAAGGAAAACAAAACAGTCGCACATGTGCGAGTGCTTCTTGCAGCACACAATAAGGCACGCACACAGACCTGAGGAGCTAATGAAAGTCTACTAGAAATGAATTACAACTGCGCGAACAGCTCCGCATAGTCGAGACGAGCACGGCACATATTGAAAGATTAACCCTTTAACTCCTGATGCGTCGGCGCTGACACGTTCTGAGTGGATGGTTTAGTTTAAAATTTCAGACAAATTAAAGTGTTTTTTAACTGTTATTTTATTGAGAATTTTGTTCATGAAACTGATGTACAGGTGTCGAAAAGCAAGTGATTAAGAAAAAGAAAAAGCCCAAACTAAAACTACTGGAACCAAATTACAACACGAGTTATTTATTCCTTTTTTTTTTTTTTTTTTTACTTCATTTTGGGTTTTGTGTGTTTTTGTTTTTTGCCCTTTTTCCACGTTATTTCTTATTTTGTGAATATATATTAGTTTCTGTTGATGTTGCTTATTTTGTTTATTTTTCAGTTTTTTTATTTTATTATTTTTCTTTGTGTTCTGTTAGTGTCTTACTTTGTTCATGTTACATATTATTTTGTTGGTTTATTCATTTTTGTTCATTTTACTGATCACTTTGACTGTTTTTTGTTCATTGTGTTGTTTATTTTATCTTATTTTATTTTTTACTGTGTCTCAGTCTCAGGAGTTAAAGGGTTAATCATTCTAAAACGTATCTAATAACAAGGCAGCCAATACAACGTTCTAAAATGTATCAAAGGACAAAGCATCCCATAATACAAAGTTATGTTATGGTCTGCTCTAAATTAGCACAAATGACAGAAGTCATACAGCAGTCATTCAAGAATGTTGGTATCTGTGTGCAAGTACTGCACTGTAAATAAATAAACATTTAAAACTAAAACCTACTTGTGCCCCTATTTTTTTGTGTGCTCCTAAATTTTTTAACTTAGGGGCACGTGTGCTCCTAGAAACAAAAGTTAGTGTAGAGCCCTGGTGCACATATCTGGTAATTATAGTAAAAGTAGGGAAAAAAATAGCAGCTTATTGTCTGGAAAACACGGCTATACTGAATTTACAGTTTTTCTGCTTCCTGAAATTATTTTTTTTCTTGGATATAAGTTGATCAGGACTACACAGGGTGCATAAGCATCACCATGTTTAAGACAAACTTAGTAGCATGAAGGAAAAAATAACTGCATGAGTAGGGATCATGAAATGTTGCTGTTAAACCTAGATGTGGGAGCTGTGGATGTTGGAGGACGCCAGCAGAGCAGAACTTCCAGTGTCTGAGACCAGTGAAGACACTTTGCCCCTTGGTTTAGCCATTGACTACACCAGCCAACAGGAAATCTTCATCAGTAAGTTCACTCTACTTTTTGTTCACCTGGATCATTCACATTGATTTACTGGTATATTGGATGTTTACTTTTTCATTAACGGACAAAATGATGCTAAAATGCCTTGAACCTCTCCTTAGGTTGAAAGTACTCGTAAATAATTTAACATTTTTAAGCAGCTTCTTTGCACCAGTGTATTTTAGTACTCAGTTTTTTGTTTTGTTTTTTTTTGGGTGGGGGGGGGGTGTATCAAATGTTATGTCAAATGTTTAATTCACCAGTTCAGTTTCCATAAATGTTAGATTGCTTAAAGAAGTACAGTAAAAGCCACAATATGATTTGTTAAAAATGTTTCTTTAACTGTTCTTTAACTGTAGTTGAGGTTGAGGCAGAGGCTGGAAAGTTTATGAACTCTGAGTAACTGTTGTGTCAGATTAGAAAGTTAATGCAGAACAGATGAAGGATCATGATTGGACATGAAGGTTTATGGGTCCTCTGAAATCCCAGACATTTTATGACCTAGACAGCATCTTAACCGTGAACATACTTTAGTGTAGATAGTAGTAGCAGAACACATAAATATTCAATTCAATATTTAAACCTGCACATGACTTTTGCCACCAATTTTTCATCAAATCTGTGTAACCCGAGGCATAGCCTAAGTAGTACCAATCCAATGCATGTTGCAATGAATTTCTGAAAATATCCAAGTCACCTACCGGATCTGTTTATAAACAAATGCATGTTTTATGGTGGTGTAACTTCAGAATTGTTCACTGTAAGGGAAGATATTCAGGTGAGTAATCACGAAAAGACTAACAGATTCATGATACGGAGCTGATGAAAAAATGGTGATGGAAGTGATATGCAGCTTTAATGTGCAACAAATATTGCAGCAATAACCCCCCCCCATTGTGTGCAGAATAATTCCCTAAAAAAAGTGACACAAAAACTTAAATAAGTTGCAATCAGCAATAACATAATGTTTTTTTTTCTAAACAAGTGCATGAAGTCACTAATGGCGACTAATTTTATGGCCAATTGACTAGTCATTGCTGCCATACTAGACCTAAATGTTCTCATGTTAAACCGGTGATGCACATCCACAGTTTATGGTTTAATTTTTGAGGTTTTGGTAGGCAGAAAAGTCTCCAGAGGATTGGTGTCCATTTTCTGTTTATTCCATGTTCCCATTTTGATTATTAATGCTATACATATAGTTCATTATTGTTGCTGGCTACAATGCTTTTCTCTGTTTGTTGTTTAACATTCCTGCAGACCTTTGATTTGTATGTGATGAACTTGTTTTTAAGCATATTAAAGATATTTTGTAATGGAATAGGACCAAGTGGAATTCCTAATGTACTCAAGTCAACTTTAATTTTGATATTGTAGCAGGTGTTATCTGGTCTGCAGAATCCTGTTGTCTTTGTTTAAGACCCAAAACATTTTGTGTTGCACACTCCATTGATCAGCTGAAATCCATCAGGTTCTTCTGCATATAGCTCCCACTGCAGTGCTCTATTGCAGCATGTGTAAAGAATAGTGATAAGCTAGCGTCTCAGTACACTGTTTTATCTTAACTGGCCCAGCCTGCCAGACATGCACGTAGAGCTGCTGTTGCTGTCTAGTCGCATCTTTCCACACTCACTCCAAGAACTCCCTCCCCAACAGGAAAAAAAAAGAAACCCTGCAATTTGAGAAACATTTTGACATGATTGTAGTCTGATCAAAACCTTTATCTGAAGTGAGATATTAGATAGAGAAAGCGAAGGGAGAGTAACGAAAGAGTTATCTGTGGAAAAGAAAGCACTCATTAAAATGGCTCAGACAAGCTGGAGGACCACAACAAACAACAAAGCCAGACAATCCTGTTGCAGAATGCTGATGAGGTTTACCGTGTGCCTTTCCCTTCTGTTCACTCTCTTTTTCACCCTTTATCTCTCTGTGTCTCACACTTTCTCAAACTTTAGTTTTATAACTTATTAAATAAGAGGCTGTTTTTCTGTTGTTTTTTTTTGTTTTTGTTTGTTTGTTTTCGGCTGTGTTTGCAGTGGGCCTTTTGCTGGGAATTTGACATCACATACTTTCTTAAAATATAGCACTTTACTTAGTGATGTTCCAACCCAGTCCAATTTTTTATGATTAGTTTTACCGATACCAAAGTGATACTGAAATTCTTATTTAAATTTTGAGTCATTATTTATAGGTTAAATAATCACTGAAGATATGAGAGAGAGATGGAGCAGAAGAATAAAAAGGACAGAGTGTTTCTTAAGTGACTAAAAAACCTCTGACTAATGTGTCTTGAAATGTGAGTGTTAATACAGTTTCATCACTTAAATGTTGGTTTAGACTGGAATTGCCATTTTTGTCTGCAGCCCACAGCGCACTGCGTGATTTGTGAAAGTGCACAAAAGTGGGTGTGAAGCGCTGGAAAGAGTTAGCTTGGCAAGAGGAAGAAGAGCGTGGTGGTGTTTTACTAAATGATGCTTTCAAGGACAGTTTGAAGTTGATCTCGGACTGCTCAGTAATTGTTTAGCAAAAGTATAAGAATGATTGTCTTGATGTAATGTTGAAATGATTTCTTCTTAAATGATCTTATTCACATGTGGCATTTCCCCCTTTTGTAGGTGATGAGAAGACCCTGCCCCCAGCCCCCATCATGTTGCTGTTTTCCACAGAGGGTTTACTCTGTCCATTCTCTCTACTTAACCTCAACCCTGGGGTTAAACAGCTGGTTGCAGCCCCCACCCCTTTGGGCCTGGAAGGGGAGAGACTACCCATCCCAGGTAGAAAACCCACAGCAGTTGTGTTTCTCATTAGTGATTCTCTTTCAGATATTGGCAGTATTCACACTCAAAACTTAACTGGAGTTTCTGAGAAATCTCAGTTTACATGTGCAGCAAAATAATCTAATTATTGTTCTACTCCCAGACGCTAGGTGGTGCTACACACCCTTTTACGTTAGCCTTCTTCTGGTTCTTCTGGCCATAGAAGAGCGATCAATAAACAAACACGGCAGATTTGAAGCAGATGTAGTAGAAGGACGACAACACTAAGTGGTGATTTGGATGACAGCAATGCAGCAGTTCAGTATATTTCGGACATACTGCCCACTCTGATTTATTACACGTAACGTGCATGTTGTCATGCCGTGTCTCTGGTCACTTCTGGAAGGGGGCGTGTCCAGTCAGTAGTCGGGCTAAGGTTCGGTGGCCTTTACATGCATGGAGAAGCTCAATTAGACCCACATTATCTATCTTGGTTAGTCAGACTTCTAAAACTCTTATTCGATTCGACTGCAGTCCAATTAAGGTGTTTACGTGGCTTTTAAAACTTCGATATTAGTTCGACTAAGGCAGTAATTCGAATTTCTCTAAGTGTATGTAAATGTACCGAGTGTCGTTATGACCAGAAACGGCTGATTCACAAATTCACTGACAGGGAGGCCAGACCTCCCTACATAATCCTATAGGAACAGAATTAGGAGCCATATTTTCATGGTTTAGAACAAAAAATAAATTTCAAAGGCATTTTATTTAGGGCAGCAATGTCATATGTTCATAATTAATAGATCATTTAAAAATGATTACTCATGCACTGGCAGTAGTTAATTTTGGAAAGATGGAAGGGTTGATGAATGTAGAAAAATATGTGACACAAGATATTCAGTGACATTTAAATTCATCTTTTTGTTGCCATGATTGAAGCATTTTCATTTTCTCTGAATCCAAAAGTAGTTTGAATACAACCTCCAGTCTTTGTTGAAATTTTTGGTGGATATTAAACCTCTATTATTCAGAAGTGTGCAACTGCAACCCTTATTTTCTGCCAACTGGGATCAGAATCTGCACTGGGAATGGAAACTTTCGTGAACTGAATATTTGGAGTGTTTTTGTAATCACATTCAAAAGAAAACATTTGAAGATAAGGTCTCTTTTTTTTCTGCCTTTTTAAGGTTTACGTTCCGATTAAAGTAGAGCCATCTGTTCACGTTCCCATATAAAACAAAATTTGTCTTTTCTGTGAACAGGGTCGATGGGGACTGCCTCCCTCAAACTCGCAGCATCAATCCCATCAGTCCCGGCTACATTCTCCGCCCTCTGTTCTCCCCCTGTGGCTGCTGTGACCCTCCCAGTGCCCACAGCCCCCTCCTCCACTGTCCCATTCAGTATTACCTCCACAGCCCTGACATCCTCAGCTTCATCAGGCTTCACTTTCTCTGTCCCATCCACTGCCTCTGCCCCCACCCCTTCAGCATTCTCACTGTCCACGCCTTTCAGCTCAGGACCCTCTAGTTTCTCTTTTGCTTCCAAACCTCCATCCGACACTCCTTCGGCACCTTCGGCCTTTTCCTTTAGTCTATCCATCAAACCTTCGGTAGCAGTTCCATCTCCAACGCCAGCTACAGCTCCTGCTCCTGCACCTGCACCAACACCTCAGAGTGTCACCCCCCAAAATACTGTGAAACTCAGTCTAAATGAGAGGTACGTACTTACTTTGGACCTATGTGAATTGCATCATTACAGTATTTCCAAAGGATGTTTTATTATTATTATTATTAGGTCATCCGTGGATGAGCTATTCCCGTCTATCGTCGTCATCCACAATTCACTGAAATCGCTTCTCCTCCCACATTTCTTAATGGATTTCAATTGCAATTAATTAATTTGATAGATCTAAGCATTACACATTAAAACTTATCACTTTGTTTGTCAAAAGTTGGCCTTTGTAAACAATTTGTTTCCAACTTTGTTTATTTTTCCAGTTGCTCCCTAAAATCACTACTCCTCCCTCGTTTCTTAACTGATTGGATTTCCCATTAATTCACGGAGTTCAGTTTCAATCCAGATCAAAGAAAGTAATTGCCCCCAATATTAGTTTACACCACCAACTTCCTGTGTAGCATTTAACAGCTTTAACCACAGTAATATGTCATTACCCAGTTACCTACTTTTGTTCAGTCAGATGTTACCCCAGAAGAGCTTTGGGGGCTTCATATACCATTCACACTGTTTTTTGCATTTGTTGATTAAAAACACACAGCCACACAGTGGGATTGATTTTATGATCTATTGAATTACTCCCTTTTTTTGATAGCAGGACATCATAGCTGTAAGGCCCGGATGAGCACAGGGCCGTTGGCACTATTTTTAGTCTGTTTAATACTTTTACACCAAAGTTCCTGCAATTTATTAGATGCATCGAAGTGATTCCTATCTATTTTATCTGTAATCATCTGTCCATGTCACTGGTTATGCTGTTCGTTCTCATTGTTATCTCCAGAGAAAAACAAGTCATTCAACATTTTTTAAAATGTATTTATTCATTCAGAAGCTACTACTGGGTAAACTCAAGGAAAATACACAAACATAATTTAAAAGTAGGGGTGAGCAATTTGGTAAAAATATATCCCAAAAATAAAAAATTAAATCACAATCTCAATTTTATCATGATTTTTTTTACACTGGTCTTTGAAACTAATTTGAACATTTCTGAAGCGTGCAATTAAACACTTTCCCTGTGTAAAACATAGTCCCAAAAAGAAAAGAAAAAACATTTTAGCCCAATGAACCTTCCAGAACAGAATATTTTGCAACATGTGCCAAGAATATAAACATACTAAAATGTCAACAACAATACTCTGATTAAGTGCACTCTTGAACATAATGACTAAAGTGCATGCAATTTTTGAGGTAGCTTTCAATAAACATGAAAAGTAAAAAAAAAAAAAAAAGAAAATGCATAAGACATGGTTTGGATGCTGTCTCTTCAGTTGATTGAACAGGTTCGCAGTGTTGACATACATTATTCCAATCGTGTAATACAACAGACCTATATGTGGAGGACTCCCAAATATAGCTTAAAGGAAAATTAGCTGTACAACCATGGGAGCGTTTAAAGGGTTGTACACAGTCAGCTATACTGTGTGTGTACTGTAAGCAGTGTGTACTCTGCTTAGAACACATAGAACACCCCCCCCCCCATAGAAACTCCCCAATTCCATGGTCTCTCTGCTTTGTCAATTGTTGAGACGCTCTAATCCTTCATAATCGTATCATATCTCATACCCCTATTTACAAGCAATATATTAAAATGTTGTGGTACTGTGGGTTTATACCAGGGTGGAGTTGTACAGTCTAAACTAACTTGTATATATTTAATTTGGGAACATTGAAAATTTAATAATATAAATTTTATCCCTAAATTCGTAAAGGTGCGGTATGAGATCTTAGAAAAACGATTTGAGCAAGCTACATTTTGACAATACACAAGTCAAACGTCCAAACCCTTCTCTTCAGACTTCCCTCTGGAGCCACACCTCCAGAATACTGGCATGCACAATTCTTGCCCTCAAGGGTTCATGAGCACTGCACAACAACAATTCGCCCAGTTCTTGCTCAGACCACAGCTCCAACTCCAATCTATGCATACGTCATCTAGTCTCCTTCAACCCCCCCCCTGCTCTCACAGAATAGCCCCAGTTCATACCTATCTGCCCAATGTTACATATCCTAGTGATTTTATGTTAATGACAAAACCGTTTTCCACTGAACTCTATATCTGAATATTGCTAATATAGCTAACAGAGCTCTGGCTTCATTCCCTGTACTAGTGCTCAAAGTCTCTCAGAATGCAGGATTCATACAGGAGGGGTATGTGCAGAAGAAGGAAGGACAAATGGTAGTTGAATTTGATCGAAAAATCACTGTTAAGTTATTTGGAGTGGGCATTCGTAATGCTTGGATGGGTTTTTTTCAGTTCTGTCCATTCTACAGGTGACTACATTTTTGTTTTTTGTTTTTTTAGCCTTTAATGAATTGGATGTGATCTGGGTGTGAAAGAGATTTTAAGCATCATAGTAAAAAATGTTCCAGGAAAACATCTTGAGCCCCACCTTTGAAATTGAGTGGATTACAGAAAGCAAAAATGGAGAAAACTGGTAACTATAGTAATTGTCAGAGAAACATGTACGTGTCATGACCCAGTGTTGTACTGCATCCACATTAGGACCATCATCAAAACCCAACCCCTGCAAGATGACTTGTGATACAGGTCTTATATAGCATCCAAAATAGCTGGAAAAAAGGTCTTTCAGGTCTTAAATGTAACTGAAATTACAGGCAGAAACTGTGCTGACATCAAACAGGCTTATGACTTGATGCTGGTATATGGGGAAAAATAAACATGTCTGCTTTTTCTTCAGATTTTCATCAGTGGAGAACACAGCTCCAGCCACACAGCCCTTCTCATTTATTTCCTCTACACCCAAAACAATTGTGCCTAATTCTGGTAGTTTGACTGCCCCTCCGGCCTCAGCTATCAAGCCCCCTGCTGTGTTGGGTAAGAGGACCCTGCCTCTGTTAACTTTCCTTTCCTTCATTCTTTAATGTTTTAGTCTGCAGTTCTGATCTTATATTGTAATCCGTGTAATTGTGTGATGACGTGTGTTATGCTTTTAATATGTTGTCTCAGCCCCAGTGCGTCCAGTCCAAACGACCACACCATCCACAATTGTCCAGAAACCTATGCCTGCTCCTCAAGGACACACCCAGACTCCACAGGTCATATCTCTGTTTTATAAAGAATGCTTATCATCAATGGTTTTGGTCATATTTTGGAGAAAATTAGTATGTACCCTTCATACACAAACTTGTATACACATGCACACACAGAGAATTCTTCAGCTGCTAGTCATTAAAAAAGAAATATAATAATATTTAGTTTCAGTAGACCTTTTTTCTACCCTTAAGCTACTGTATTATATTCATAGAACAAGTATTTTTGGTACAACTGTGAGCACAACAACTAGCTGAACATGTTTGCAATATATATTGTCATGGAAAAAAATTATTACACCACCCCTTGTTTTCTTCAGTTTCTTCATCATTGTAATAATGCCTGGTACAACTAAGAGTACATTTGTTTGGAAAAATGTATCGACAAAAATAGCTCATAAGAGTTTAGTTTAATTTGTTAATTTATGGATTAACAAATGATGTCAACTATATTCATAGTGGTTATGTGTTTTCTGCAAATTAGCTGTTTATTAAGTAACTGGGCCTCTTCTCCCAAAAGACTCTATTGTTTCAAATCAGGCTCTAGCCTCCCCATAAAAACCCAGAGACTGTGGGTTGTTTATTCAGCTCATGTTAAGTTTAACCCCTGTGGAACTTTTCTAGTAGGGGTTGCTAATAACAGCTGAAATTCCAGCTGGAACTCAGTGCTGAGGGGAAAAAAAATTACGTTTTTATTATTTTAAAAGTGTGAGTAGATAGCTTGAATATTCTCAAGTTTAATATTCTTTGTGTGCAGGCAGCAGTGAGTGTAAAGGCCCTGGAGAAACAGCTTCAGCAGAAGAAAGACTCTGATCCCATTATGGCTGGAATATTGGAAGAGGTGAGACTATCTATATCATATTTGTTAATTGGCACAGTTGTTGAAAGAGTGTAAGCCTGAGATACTGTTCATTTGCCAAGTACACATACTGTTGGAATAAGTGTGGACTATTTTTCCCAAAATACCTTCACAAGTAACTGTGTCTATAACTTGTCTTCAGATTGCACACTTTCAAAAGGAGCTGGATGATCTTAAAGCAAGAAGTGCAAAAGCAGACTTCAAAGTTGGCACCAATGAGGAGATGAGGGAGTTGAGGAAGGAGTCGGAGGACCTTCATATCTTCACCTTAGAAATTAAGGAGACCACTGAGGTAGGACCGTCACTGAAGGGGCCTCAAGAAACTAGATTTCTGAGTCTGCACCAAACCTCTAGCCTTGCCGCAGTAGACGCCCCTAGTGGCAGCAAATCTAATTTGCTACTGTAGTAGTCCTGTTATGCTCAATGTAACTTTTGGCTAGATTTCCCTGAAACTGTCCGATGAATCACGGTGAAGTAAAGAGTCAGAGGGTGGGCATAACAAAGTGACGCTGTGACAATTCGGAGAGAAAAAACCTAAAACGACCATTGAAGAACAACAACGATAGCTAACTGCCGACTGGGTGGCGATTTCCTTTTATCAAAGATGAGTGAAGAATGTTAGAAAACGCCAGCAGTCTTTAAATTTTTTTTTTTACTGAAGCGACAACAGTCATTTAGGGTTAGGGAACCTTCTGGTGCTCGAACTACGTCACCCTAAAGATTACACTGATTGGTTGTAGTGCCGTCCTATTGCATACAAGGGATTTTAAAGACAACCTTTTAGCCCGCCTCCCCTGATTATGAAGCACAACTAGACCCATACATGTAATGAATGGGGTTAGCATGGCTAGGCTACCAAACTTCTGTTCATAACAACACTGAAGACAACCCAATCCATCCCACACCAGATCTTTAATATAACTGATGTATGATTTGATATGATTTACAGAAAATGACCCATATTATATAAAGTGTTGAGGGTTTCTAGACTGGCTGAACTAAAATGTGGGCTTCTGCATTTCTTTTTTCATGTTGTTTGTGCTTTTGTGGTGAATCTAGCTTATCATAGATTAAGTATCTTCTTCACACTGTCCTAAATGTGTGTTTCTCAGTCCCTGCATGGAGATATTGGCACGCTGAAGACCACACTGTTGGAGGGCTTTGCAGGGGCAGAAGAAGCCAAAGCTCAGAGTGAACTCGGCCGAGACAAAAATTACAGGCAGCTGCTGTACAAAAAACCCCTGGACCCACGGAATGAGGAACAGCTAAAGGTGAGAGACTGTGGACACGCATGTCCTCCAATGTAGCCATGAATGGATATTGGTTCATTAACAATGGGAATACATTTGGCAATCATATTCTATTTTTAATCAGGAGATTCGTAGGCTGTACCAATATGTCGTGTTTGCTGTGGAAGATGTTAATGACGTCTTGGATGTGGAATGGGAGAAACATTTGGAGAAGAAGAAAAAGCGGAGGTATGTGCAAAACATGACAAATATACTGTATCTGGTAACTGGAGACATACAATATTTGATCCAAAAAGGATATGGAATAAGTGTGTGATTATGCATGTTTTTTGTTTTGCGTGAAATCCTTTTCTTCTTTGTAGACACATGGCTGTGCCTGGCCGTGAAGATCTCTTTACCACACTGTCCAACAACCTGTTCATAATCAACCAGCAGAAGAATAGACTGGAACACCTGGTTAAAGAACTTACTTCATTGCACCTCTACAACAAGTCTCAGACCTTAAGCAGCTGTATTCCTGCAGCAAACACAACTGGGTATGGACCTGAGGCAAAGGAATCTCAAAACCTGAGTGTTGAATGATTAGTAATGGTTATTTTTGACTTTGATCCAAGTGCAAGTCCCTGCTGAGTAGGACTGGAAGTCAGACATGATGTTTCCAGTGAACTCATCTGATCTAACTGAGCACAACAACTCACTGAAACGCTTGTAGTATGTACCGAAGACATATAGATATATAGATATGTATATGTATATATATATATATATATATATATATATATATATATATATATATATATATATATATATATATATATATATATATAAATATAAAAGTTATGGATGGATTTGGATGAAATAGTCAGGAAATGTTGGTACTGCCACAAGGAACAAATTATTTAATTTTGGTGGTGATCATTGGAGGTGGGAGTGGGTGTGGCGGGGTATGTTAAAATGTCCATTTTTACATATCGATACACATGATTTTCCCAGTGAAAGTGTTTTATTTTGTGTTTTATAGTGTTGATGGTGAGCTTGAAAACTTAAGGGATGCACTTCTGAACACCAAGTTGGGCTCTTCTTCTCCTAAGTCCAAATCCCCAGGTATTTTTCTAAAAATGTTATAGGTATATTTGGATGACAAATGTAGCTTAAAAATTTGTGATAATACATGTTTTTTCCAGGAGTTAAGATATCACCAGGCAAACAGTCCCAGCTGCGTAACTTCCTCTCAAAGGGTCAGATGCCACCTGTTCGATCAGTTGCACCGGGTAAACACTTCGTGTTAAAACGCATTTGTTAAATATAATGTGACCATATCAGGTAGTATTGGTTGTCTCACTGACCTGAATTTGTTGTCTTCCAGCCAACCTGTCTCGCTCAGCCTTCCTTTCACCCAAATACTATGAGGATTTGGATGACGTCAGCTCAACGTCATCCCTGTCCCAGTCCCTCGACCTTCCCCCACCTCACCTGGAGCTGGAAGAGGAGGAGGAATTACAGCAAGAACCCCTTCCTTTGCCTGTCATGCCCCCGACACTGGCCACCCCTCGTCACCCGACTGTGGTGAGGACTCCGTCTATCCAGCCGGGTTTCGGAGCCATTCAGTCAACACCTTTGACCAAAGTTCACTCAGTGCAGGGACTGGGGTTTGGACTCAGCCCTATTGCCAGTCCTAGTAAGTATAAGGCTTTTATTTCAGGAAGTTGGACCTTAAATACACCTACTAAGACAAATGTATAATATTGGATGATGTAAGATTTGACTTGACTGAATCTTGTTAACCAGTTGAGAACATATGTACAATATATCATAACTACAGTTTTGGATGTCACATGGTATGGAGCAAGATGCAGCTACAACAACAAAAATACCAGCTCCATTTTGGAATGTTGTTTGTTTTGTTTTTTTGTTTAGTCCCAACGAATAAGATCAACCTGAGTGGAGCTGAGAGCACTGCACTGGCTACAAAGACAGTAAAGCATGGGGCTCCACCATCAGAGAGGACAGTACCTGTCACCATCTCTGCACAACAGGCTGCAGCCACAGCGGCTCTGCGCAGGCAGATGGCCAACCAGAAAACAGGTACAATGAAAACACCCCTGCTTTTGGCTGTTGGTGAAAGTGTGTACATAGCTTTCGGCACCCCCCTCCCCTTTCTCTCTCTCTTTCTTTTCTCCTTTTTTTGCCTCTCTATTTTATCCCAACCGGTCAAGGCAGATGGCCATCCTCCAGGAGTCGGGGACTGCCCAAGGTTTCTGCCTGTTAAAAGGAAGTTGTTCCTCGCTACCTTCATCCATCACAAGTGTTTGCTCCTGGAGGATTCTTTTAGGTTTCTGTCAATTAGAGGCAGATTTTGACTGGGTCTATATGTGAAGTGTCATGTGATAACTTCTGTTATGATTTAGTGCTATATAAATAAGATTTGATTTAATTTGATTACTCACAAACAAATCCTAACAACCAGTCCCTCAATCCATTCAACCTTCTGCTTTATTGAGTCCAGTTTCTCAGACAACCTGGAGGGACAGATTAACTATTTCATATGAATGCTGTGTTTTGCTTTGCAATGCTGCCTTTAATTCACCAGGGGGAGACATAGACCTCCAGATGAAATGACATATAGCTTTATTGAACTGAACTGTGTATAATTTTTTGTTTTACTGGATTCATTTTTTTTAATCTTTTGTTTAATTTTTGGTTGGCTGCAGTTTAAATGCTGTCTGTACCTTGATATATTCCACAGCAGGGTTGGCAAACTTCAACCAGGCTCAGTTTGCAATGCTGTGTGTTCAGTTTCATTAAAATTAAATAGAGAAAAAAAAAAAAATAATAATAATAATAAATATATATATATATATATATATATATATATATATATATATATATATATATATATATATATATATATATATATATATATATATATATATATATATATATATATATATATATAAAATACAAATACTGTATTATGTGTCTGGATTTCTGTGCCTCTATACATCTAATATATGTGTCTGCATGTGTTCCAGCTGTGGCCAGTGCTTCATTGACAGAGTCCACATTGAAGACTGTACCTCAGGTCGTCAATGTCCAGGAGCTCAAAGACAAAGGGCATCCTGCACCTGTTACCACCGTTATCGGGTAAAACACAAAGATTAAATGGATTTTCTTTAACTGTGCTGTAGACTTTAATGAAACTCTTTTGTGTCAAATTCTACACGATACCTTTTGTCTTCTCCAGCTAATTTATCACCATTTATTTTATTATCCTCTGCATTTTTAATGTTTGTGTACATCAGGTGTTTTCCTGTTTGATTCACTGTTCATGTAGATGTTCATTAAAGCTCAGAGTAAATTAAAAAGTTATTTGATCAAATCAGATCAATCAATCAATAATTTTTTCAACAAAATATGTCATTAACTGAACATGAAGCAAACATTTACAGCACTTTTATTTCCCAACTCCGTGGGTTTTACTGGTGAATCAATGTTATTGAAGATGATACTGTTTCTACGTTCACTACAGAGCCTCTAAATGTCCTATTGGGTCATATCTGATGACCATGTATAGATGTAATACTATATTTTACCCAAATTATTTTGATGTAGTGATTGAATTAGTGTATCAACAAGCATTAGACTCATTAGCTCAGGTCATGCCAGGCCAGCGGTAGCTGTCTGGGTCTTTATGGGTTAAGTAGGTTACAGATTTCTAATGTGAAGGCTTTAATTTGAAAGTGTTTCAGTGTATGAAGCCATTTTATTATCTTATTTCTGTGATAAAATGTATGTTGTATATCTGTTCCTATTGAAATGAGGACAGTTTTACACACGCACATCTATTTTCTGTGGAATTGATCTCTTGGTGTCATGGGTGGGGTGGGGGTGTACATAGGTTGGTCAGTTTCAGATCTGCATTTTCAAGGAAAGAAAGTAACTACATTGCAACAGTATTTCATAATTTAGTGATAACATGGAATAAAGAGTCACAATCCACTCATTAACATAGAGCATAGCTTTGGCTATGCACTTAATTAGGGTGCCGAGAGCCTGCACATCCACAGATTCTCTGAAGAATCTCTGAAGAATCTGTGGATGTGAGTGTTTTGAATGTGCGATGTACGGTTTGTGAGTTATAGCCCCAACTGCTGTTTTTTCTGGTATAGTGCCACCTTCTCTTGTACATGTGTGAATTTTGTGTCTGAGTTACGTGCGATCTCTTTTAAACAATGTATGGTTTAGAGTGCAGTAACAGTTTTAGCAGAGAAGAATAACAAATTAAAAATAATAAAAATCAGAGCGATTACGATAGGGATCCAGAGCACCTCTGTAACTGTGGATGCTTGTATTTCGCATCCCACAGGACCACTGGCGATGACTTCCCTGGGTTCCGATTTGCTCATTTTCTGACAGCAAGGGTCTCACCACCTGATTATAACCGCTTGAAGTTCCAGTTCTTCTTGGTTTCTCATAAAAGAGCTGTAGAACACTTCTATACAGAAACTCTGCTGGTGGTTGCCCACCTCTCGTGGTCCATTCCACAGATTAACACTATGATAATTTTATTCAAAATATTCACCTTTCGTTGTAGCAGCTGCTCAGTGTAGGGAAAAATACCTTTACACACTGATCTTATAATATGTTATGTGTAATAAGCTTAAGGAGATGGGGATTTTTATATATATATATATATATATATATATATATATATATATATATTATGGTGTAGTGGCAAGGATTTTGCCGCAGTGGTGCACCATGGGAAAACCTTACCAACAGAAATGCTGATACATATACTGTTAAACCATACCCAGTGCAGACTTGCAGAGATCAGCAGTCCTGGTCCATGTTATTAGTCTCTACTTGTTGTCTCAGTGTCTTCAAATCAATTTTAACTGTCAAGGTTTTTATTTATTTATTTAATTTATTTATTTGTTTTATAAAGTTTTATCTTCATTTCTTTTCCTACTGTGCTTGAGAGTTTTAAGTGCTGACTGTCAGTTTTAAGAGTAATGTTGAGATCTTCGTACTTACTGAATTAAATGTTTTGGGAGACGATTCAGTTATGAATATTGGATGCATCTGAAAGTCAAAACTCACCTTTAAGAGTTTGGGAGAACAGTAGAACTGGATATAATGGTTTCATTTCATGCATTTACCTTCATTTCTGGCTTCAACTCTCTTTCACTGTCTTGTACACTGTATTTTTTTGTATGTCTGTATATTTCCTGGTCCCCAAATAAGCCACTGAGTGAGATGATTATGAAAGCTAAGTTTTTATTCTGAATATAGTTTGTTTGTTTTTTTCAGCTAAAGATGTTATATTTTTAGGTAAAATGTTGATTGTCATCCAATAAGAAACATGCACTTAAGAAAAGTATTCACAGCTATACTGTAAGAAATGTTTGCACAGTAACATGGCTAACTCACTATAACCATCTCTTCTCTCTGACTTTGCCTTCTTAACAGATCGTCGGTACCCGATCCAGCAGCTCCAGTCATTCAGCAGGTGTTTGCATCAGTTTCTTCAAACCAGGCTAAACGAGTGAGTTTTATCTATTCCAGCAGCTGCTGTCATCCAGATCTGACATATTTTTATTCAGTAGTCATTTTAAGGTTCAAGGTAGCTTTATTGTCATTCAACATGTTAAAAACAAACATGAAGGACGAAATTTGTTCCTCAGTCCAGGCATAAAATAATAATGAATAATGATAGTAATAAAAATAAAATCATGAAATTACTAATCACTAAAACCATGCTAAAAAGTGCTAAAAGTGAGTTAAAATACAGACGGTATGTCAAAGTAGTTTAACAGAATGCAGAGGACAGTTTAAAGCCTCACAGCCTCAGGAAAGAAGCTGCACCTCAGCCTTGTTGTCCGGGCTCTGAGGCTGCGCAGCCTTCTGCCTGAGGGGAGGAGGGTGAACAGTTCATGGGCTGGGTTTTTTCATTTCATTAATATTGCTGTTCTCCATTGTTATTGAATGCATTGTTCATTGGTTCTTTTTTTTTTTTTTTTTTTTTTTTTTTATTGGAGGGTAGAAAAATGCAGAGTTTTCCGGTACTTCCTCATACATATCCATGACGTGGTAATGAGGTATCTGATTGGCTCAGAGAATGAATCCATGAAGGAACCCCCCCCTCCCCTCCCCTCTCCTCTCACTCTGTGTGTGTTTATCATCCGAGAGTAGCATCTAGCTAAGTTTCGTGCCGTTGCTTGTTTTGAAAACTTATAGGGAACCAAACGAGGCTTTATGTCCACAGACAGCACATGAACCAGTTTGCTGCACCATTTTTTTCAAGTTTGTGCAGCAGCTACTGTGGCGCCATCTTCTCTTGTAGATGCTAATGCTACTTCAGATTCACTGCAATGGGGGGTGTGTTACCTGCATTCCGTGAGCAAGCTTTACCCCATGTGGGTGATGCCAATGTCCACATTATGTATTGTGGACAGGCTTTTTCGCTCGTTTCTCTGTGTTGTTTTCTATGAATGGATAGTACAGCCAGTGGAGGTGACACACCACTTTCAAACATGGCATGTCCTGGTAACTCGGGGTGACCCATCAGATTCCAAAAGGAACATGCAAAAGTGGTTTTCAGTGGAATGACACCTTTACGTTAACTATCTATGCTGATATGCAGTCATGTGTAAAAGTGTTATTCCACTTCTAAGTTTGTTGTTTTGTAGGGTTAAAATGATCATACATACTTATTTCTCATCCTCTTGTCTTTGCATACAACAAAAAATACAGGACATATGTATGAAGCCTTGTGCTGTAAAGGTTAAAATCAGGATTTTGTATGACCTCTTACCTCATGACAAAAAGCCAGACAAACAATTAGAAACATATGACTTGTGTTGACTTAAATCTGGCATGAAACATGACTAAACTAATGCCATAAATGTCATATTAGCTGAACCAAAAGTTTAGACACTAAATACAACCACTGTGGGTTATAGAAGCTGTTTTTCCCTGGAACTGTAGTTTTTGCTGCTGTACACACTTCACATACATAAATCGGCAAACTGAATTTTGGACAATGACTTTTGCACAGGACTGTATAGAATATACTAAATGTTAAACCTATATTATCAATGCATATGAACCGAAGGTTAAATATTTTATTTGTTATTATTGTTATTACATTGATATTCATATAAAATAATGATTGCTATACATTCATCATAGGGAAATATTTGAGGTATGAGTATATACGTTTTTACTACTTCCTACTCCTTTTCGAGCATGTTTAATTAAATTAAATTTAATGTGCGTTTTTCTTTTGTAATATGAACCCTTTATATTTGATGTTTTGTTGCTTGATATGTTTTGATTAAATTGTGTTGTTCAATTAAAGATAAAATAAAATAAAACATGTCAGCTACCCTAAGAGTAAATATAAAAACATAACTATGATGATGTTAAGTCACTAATATTATTGATGCTACTCCAAATTTTTACTATTATATAACAAATTAAAAAAAACAACAACAAAAAACAGTCGGTGTTGATGGAGCCCTCGGAGTGCAAATTTAAACTCCACTGAACATGTGAAAATTCTCAGATGACTGACAATTTTTCACACGAAGACACACCTTTAAGTGTAGAGTTGTGAGCTCCAGTACTTTTCATATCAATGTCAAAAATTGCAGCTGGGTGACAGGGGATGTTCTCGTACAAATCTAATCATTGCTTCAGCCACATTTTTTACTTTTCCCAATATTTTGATGCCTTAAATACAAGTAGTGTTTCTTCATTTGTCTTAAATTATATTCCTCTTATATAGACATTATATTTTTCACATTGTACACTCTTTGCAGAATTAGAAAATGATATTAAAGTCATGTATTCTGAAATTGTCTCTGCAGAATCCTACTCACGTTGTCCAGAAGTCGTCCACTGAAAATGTATCTGCCCCACAGTCAAGCTTTGTCTTTGGTAAGCACAGATTGATGCCTATTAAGCTCTGGATTTGGACAGAATGGGTTACACACAAAAATCACAGAACACTGATTCTCAGTTTTAGGTAGAACAGGATAATATGACAAGAAAGGTAAGACTGTACTTCCAAAGTACATAAATATATATATATATATATATATATATATATATATATATATATATATATATATATATATATATATATATATATATATAATCTTGCACCTTGAAATTGTCAGATATCAAATGCTTAAAAACATTGGAAATACTTTTTTGAGTAAAGAATAAAAGTCTTTGAACTTTTTTAAACTAAAATATACTTTTTGATCAGATAAAATGATAAGGAAATGTGAGAACTGATGATTGAGTGATTAATTAAAACAGTTTAGATCACTGTTGGGAGTACAATGTAAAATGATTGATATTTGACACGACTAAGATGAGTAATTTAGAGTAACGGCTTGTTTTGCTTTGGTTTTTTTTGTTGTTTTGTTTTTTCTCTCTTGTTGTGTTCTATTTCTTGTGTTACTGATTTAGTGGGTGCTTCTATGGATTGTATAGGATAGACAAAATAAGCATAGGCTTCTGCCTATTCCCTTTTCGGTTACATAACTAGTAAAACTAATTAATATTGGATATATGTATGTATATAGATGTGTGTGTGTACAGTATGTGTATATGACTCATACACACACACTGGACATAACACCACACGTTTTAAATTTAATTAGTATTTTTAACAAATGGATGTTCCATGGGTGTGGATCTCTCCTTCACTGTGGTTCTATCCGAGGTTTCTCATTTCCCACTGGGTTTTGGAGTTTTTCCTTCCAGAGAAGGAGGGTTAAGGACAGGGGATGCTGGGGAATCTATTTCTGCTATTGTTTGTATTTTTTCTATCATTTGTTTATTTATTGCTGTTGAATAAAGGGTATTTATTATTATGAGTTTGTATCAACCAATCTGATCATTATACGTTTGAAATTTGGATAAATAAAATGTCAATACCTTTGTTAATGGTAGATGTAGTCTCATAGACATTTGTCACTTCTGTTTTTCAGGGCACTCATCCAAACCAGAGGTTTCTGTCGCCCCCGCTAACACAACAGACCAAATCAGCAGTAAAGCATTCTCCTTTAATCCAAGGTGGGTCTGCTACAGAAAATAATATAAAACTCAAGACACTTTGACATTGAAGTCTAGTTTTATTTCCAATCATAAAGGCAGTTAATAGTAAAATGTCATCTACTGTTAACACTGTTTGTCTTTTAGTTTCCACCTGTTTTTTTTTTTTGTTTGTTTGTTTTTTTACATATACAAATTAAAAAGTTACATGAATGTGAATTTGTCAAAATCTGTCTGGAAAAACAATTGAGTCAATTCATACATACAGTTCTACATTTATATAAAAAAAGTAAAATCCTTCTTGATAGATATTTAAGTCCTTAACTTTGAAATATATACAATTATTTGGGAAAACTTGTTCAGTTTAACTTTGTTTTACTTTGCAGCTCTACAAGCTTCAGTTTTTCCTCAGTAGCACAAGGAGCTGGAAACTCCCAAGGTAAATGTGATGCTGGATATGATTGGTCTGTAATGTGATCAGTGGAGCAATGTGCTTTTAACTTTTTGTGTCTGTGTGTCTTTTTAGGAAAGGATGTGAGTAAATTCTCCTTTGGAAGTGGTAAAATGGTTTTTGGAGGTGCAGGTGAAGAGCCGTTCTCCCTCACCCCAAAATCAACCTCCCCGGCACTCGGTGCCAGGTCGCCCACTCCAAATGAGGCGAGCAAAGCCACAGCTGGCCAGCCTCTCAAAACAGCTGGAGGAGAGACTTTGGGCTGTTTCTCTGGACTTCGCGTGGGTCAGGGAGAAGAAACTAAGGACTCTTCATCTAAACCCACATTCACATTTGGTGACAATGGACTTGGAATGAGTAAAAGTCCAGCACAGTTCAGCTTTGGTCCAGGTTTGCAGAAATCTGCTGAAGACCCCCCACCAACAGATGTGTCTAAGGGCAGTTTGTTCAAGCCTCCTGAATCCAACACAAAGCTAGCCTCCTCTGTACCTCAGCCCAGTTCTGTGTCTTCAGTTTCCCCTACATCTTTCAGTAGTCTTCTTACTGCCCCCTCGGAGCCTCTTGAGGAAACCAAAGCCCCACCACCACCATCAGAGCCCACACCACCTCCTGAAAAAGAGCCTGTGACTGAAACTGTTGCAGACAGTGGCAGCCCCCCTGAAATACCCGAGCCTCCACCATATGTAGCCCCTACAGTTAAACCGCCGTCACCCTCAGCTTCACCCCCTGCACCTGCACCTGCTCCAACCCCGGACCCTTTTTCTTCGATCTCTGCTCCAGCTGAGGTGACTCTTCAAACAGCTGCCGGTGCTGCCCCCGCATTAGAAGCCCCCTCTGGTGTCACCACCACGTTGGCCGCTGCTGTGCCCAGTTCAGCTGCTGCCACTGCTGCAGTACCTCCGGTCCCCCAATCGGCTCCGGCACCATTTCAGGTTCCTAGTTCTGACAAGCCAGGTTCCATTTTTACTCAGCCCCCCCCTGTCACAACAAACAGTAGCACCATTGGGGTTCAACCAGTTATCAACACCGTCGCTCCTGCAGCCTCTACCTCCACCCTTACTCCTGCAAACAGTGGTGCTACCACCTCTACAACCTCTGTGTTTGGACAACCGGCTGCCACCTCAGCTCCTTCAGCTCCTTCAGCTCCTTCAGCTCCTTCAGCTCCTTCAGCTCCTTCAGCTCCTTCAGCTCCTTCAGCTCCTTCGGCTCCTTCGGCTCCTTCAGCTCCTTCAGCTCCTGCATCTACAGGATTTGGCTCTGCTGGGTTTGGTCCATCAACAGGAACTGGATTTGGCAAATCTGTATTTGGCCAGGTGAGTGGTTTTGGTCAACCTGCCAGTAATACTGGGACAGCTAGCGGCTTTTCTTTTGGCCAAACAGCATTTGGAGCAAATTCTAGCAGTGCAACTACAGGAGGTAGTGGCCTCTTTGGAGCTCCGACTGCTAGCAATGCAAGCTCTTTCTCCTTTGGGACCAGCAGTGCCAATACCACCAGCAGCACCGGAACTGGTCTGTTTGGACAAAGCACAGCTCCAGCATTCGGACAGAGCTCTGGATTTGGACAAGCTCCTGTGTTTGGCAGTAACACCACTACATCTTCATCATCAGGATTTAGCTTTGGACAACCTTCAGGTGAGCTCCAGTCTGAGTTCTGGTTAACATCTTATGGTTCTATTGATTAGTTACTCTATTTATTGGAAAAGGGTAATGGAATAATTTTGCTTACATTGTGCAAATTTTTAAAAAAAATCTATATTTCTAGTCATGTTTTTGTCATATCATCTGGACTTGACCAATAGAGTCAAAGCTGCTATAATATAAAAACATAAATAAATAAAAGAGCTCCCCAGACTTATGTAAATTAAGAACAAGTTAAAAAACAAAAAGTTAAGCAGGTTTTCAGAGTGCCAACTTCCCGCCAGAGCCATTATTCATTTCATAGTGTTATGAAATCATTTACTGTTATTTCTGTTTTGTTCATTTGGTACTATTTGTTTCAGTGTGTTTTAATAAACGTACAGGTCTAATTTAACCAGTTAACAACTCTAAAAGGCTGTTGACTTTAATAATGATTGTAGTTAAGGATGGACAATGTGGAAAAAATGCATATTCAGGATTATTCTTCTGAAGGCCTTTCTTGCTTAACCAGTTAGCCTTATCTTTATGTTAGTGTGATTCTTTCAATATAATTATGAATGTTTTTCTACAGTTGTATATAACTTATACAGTAGTTTTAATAGAGTATATTTTTAAAATGATGCAGATTTAAGTTTTTTATTATATTGTCCACCTTGAGCTGCAGCTAAAGATGTGAGATTATGTGATTCATTTATCAGACAGAGTTATGGTCATTTATCAGACAACTAGCCCTGTCTGATAAGTGAATCCTCTACAATAATTATATGTAGACGACAGTATGATCCTTTACCAGACAGAAAGCTGTGAGAGTCCACACTATAACAGTTATATTTTAAAAACTAAAACTCACCCCAAAGCCAAAATGGATTTATTTCCTATGTAACCTTATTCAAAAAGGAATCTGCTGAACAAAATATTTCAACCCAAAATGTTGCTATGTGTATTGAAAGGATCCACAAAGACCTATTAATCCACAACAGCATCAGAAAAGTATCTGTCCTCTGTCCTTACTCACCGATTGCTCTTTAGTGTTTAAGTTTGCTGCCTGGTTGTTCTCTTTTTATTCATATTATCAATAAGAAGATAAATTAAACTATGTCAAGGGATGACACTGAACAGGGACCAGGGACTCCTTGAAAATGTATATATTGTTTTTTCATGGATTTACTATAATATGGCTATAGCCTAGCAAGCCCGACTATGATATGAATTCATAATCTGGAGACGCTCCATAAACTGAGCTTAAGCGTACGGGTGAGATCAACGGCTGTCTTTCAAACTGCTCTGCATGTAATAGGCCAGCCCTATGACCAATCAGAGCAACAAACAATGTGATGTATATAGAGCAATGAAAACAAGTCTAAACTCGCATCTATCTGGTTGTTTTAACACCCTATAGGCTAGGCTAATTAACGTTAACACACCGGTAACAGTGGAGGAAAAATATCCAACCGGGTCCGTTTACATTCTGCTTCTCCGACCATAGACCGTATATAAGTTTGTACTTCTTCAAGTACTACACCCTCAATCTCGCTGCATAAATGGAGCATTGTGATTGGACTTTTGAAATTTTTACCAATCCTGACTGAGGTTCTGTGGAGCATCGTTAGACCAACGAGTCAGGCAAAAATATTTTTTGCCACTAGAGGCGGGCTAGTTTACGAGGCTATAATGTGGCCTGATTGATTGGCATATTTTACAAGTTAAATATAGTGAATACTTAATATTTTGTTTAAAAAAAAAAAAAGGAAGGTCTTTATTAGTAATTATAAAATCAGTGTTTTTGCAGTTTTAATTTGATCACATATTGGTTAGAATTAAATTCTGAATATCAGATAATCAGCCTAGCTGACCTTAGTATATGTGAAAGGGATATTGGTATTCTGTTGTTATTGACTAGTTAGAAAAATACACTTTGAGCTTTGAATACAGTGGACATGTGAAGAAGTTTTATTACAGAAAATAAGACAGCTCCAGTCACTATTCACTGGGAAAAAGGAGGAGAACAGTCAACACGTCAGGGAGATGTTTTAATCAGGTTGGCTTTCCACACTGGTTCACTGTGGCTAGACGACAAATGTGGCACTTATTTGTTTTAAGGGCCGTCACCGTGTTTGAGAGAGGGTATCTGGTTTTGTCTGGGGTGGACTGGAGTGGATTTAGTGGGCTGGCAGTGGCTGTGAGACTCAGAATGGGATGGCAGGCTGCGAATATATAGTGATACAAGGGGAGCTGTCCCATTCCCAAACATTCCCTACATTCTTCACACAGTATGTGGATGGTTTTGTGGACAGCTGATGTCGCTCTGTCAGCTCAGCAGTTTCACAGAGCACCTCATTTCATCTCCAGACTTCATGGGAGTCAGGCTTCCATTTTAATTGGCTGTGACAGGACATAGCAATGACAGTATTTTAGAGGCATCACCTGCTACATTTTTCTAGTGTTGTAGTACTGATTAGACACAACATTGTTCTTTTCTTGCAGGTTTTGGCTGTTCTTCTGCCACCCCTGTGTTTGGACAGCAAGGTGGCAGTGGAAGTGTGTTTGGCCAGGTAAATGTTTGATTACTGAACATTATTTTCATGGCGGGGGTAGTTTAGCCTATTAAATAAAATGTCACATTGGTGAAAAATACAGGTGTTGCCCAAATACCAATGACACCCTTATCCATAGAGCAGGGGTGTCAAACTCATTGCAGTTCAGGGGCCAATTTGAACTGAAATGGGTTAGACCCATAAAATAACATAACCTATAAATAAAATTTGTATGTGTTCTAGAGTGAAGAAAATGTACATGTTGAAAATATTTAAATCTATAACCATTTTTTTTTAAATGGGAATAATATGAACAACCATGAATTTCTTCAGAAAAATAACTGAATTTCTAATACTATCCCTCATTTTATCATTTGCACATTACAACTGACAGATCATAGTGGATCTACAAATACACAAGACATTTAATAACCGGCAGAATATTGAGACAATATGACATACATTTCAGACATTTTATGTGAACATTTTCATGCAATTTATAATTTTTACACAAAAAAAGTGAAAATGTAGTGTTGTCATTATTTATAGTTTATAATGATGGTATTTTACTGGTCTAATGCCACATGGGCTGAATGTGGCCCATGAACCAAACTTATAAGGTCCTCAACTAATATCTGTTAATATCTTCAGTTAAATTTCTGTATTTCAAAATGTATTCCATAGGCCAGAATGGACACTTCAGTGGGCTGATTCTGGCTCATAGGCCAGATGTTTGACACCCCTACTATAGAGGCACAGAGAAAATGAAAAACATTGCAGCTGATTAAAAAGTTGATGAATTACTTGAGTAAGTGTTGCAGTTCCACATGAATTTTTATGGACTTTCCATTTTTGTAAAATAAATGTTCTCCTGCAGCAACAGCAGCAACAGCCGTCATCTGGTGGGAGTCTGTTTGGTTCCACGTCAGCCAGTGCACCAGGCTCCACCACTGGAGGGGGGTTCTTCAGCGGTCTGGGGGGCAAACCCAGTGAAGATGCTGCCAACAAGAACCCATTTGGAGCGACCGCTTCCCCCGGGGGCTTTGGGCAGCCCTCCCAGACAGGTATCCACTGGGAACATAATATTTTTAAAACATAATGAGTTTCTTAGATTTCAAGGCCTTTAGGTTCCATAAATGAAATGAGCACAGAACGTTACTGAGAAATATAGTTTTATTAGAGCTGTGTTGTTCAAAACAAATTATCGATCGATGGGCACATGAAATAAAGAATGTGGCTGCTGGGGAACATGCAGTTTTAATATCAGGGAAGGAAATACTTTGTCCTTCTTGTTCACTGTCTGACAACAAAAAATAAGTAACTGGTCAGAGTTGTGGATGTGAGCGTTCACAGGTGAAGGGAGCTAAACACCTGTCAGAATGGACAGACATAATACATGAAGTTTATATCACTTTTTCTTTGAGATATTCTTTGGAAAAATGTGAAAGATAATTGAAAACTGTTCCTGAATCAGAGCTTATAGTAACTGCTGGTTGCATTCTTTTTGTACTCACAATGGCAATACTAATTATTTGTTATGTAATTTAGATCTGGTGAACTGTCTCGCCTCTAACAAGTTAGCCTTTTTTTTGTCTCCATGCCCTTGTCAGTTTATTATTACTTTGTTTTTGTCTCTTTGGTATAAAAATTCAAAATAATATGAACTAAAAAAGCTGTTTGAGAGCCCCAGACTCTGCCAAGGGTGCATCAGCCCCCCCTCCTCAAAGACGCATGTGCGCCCCTCCACCTCCACTGATCACCGCCAAATATTACTCACGTGTCACTTGTGCCAGTATCCACACATCCTGAAAAATTAAGCTAAATCCCTCCATACTGTTTTGAGTTATCTTGGTAACTAACAAACAAACACACAAACGCTGGCGAAAACATGACTCCACCAATTTCTAGCCAGAGTAAAAAAAAGAGTATTAAAAAAGAGGAACTAAACCTAAGTGTTAACATGTGACATTGGACATTGACTGTCTACACTATTGTAATGAAAGAGTAAAAGAGAAAAAACAAAACAAAAAAAAACTTAACATTTGTTCTTATTGTGGTCCATTTTCTGCAGACCTGATATTGTCTCCGTTAGAATCCTGGAGCATATACTGCACAAGTTTTCACTTTTCACCATTAATTTTAATTTAAACCAACTAAACTGGTTTAAAACAACAACTGAACTCGGTCCTGGTTCACTTAACAAGAACTCATTTACTCTAATGATGCACTGGGGTTTATTACAGTATGTATCTATTTGTAAGAAACATGGGGAATCAGAGTCACAAAAGTGATAGTAGTTTTGTATGTTCTGTTCTCGTAGTCTCATTAAATGTCATCAGTCCGGGCCCAAGTACTGCTCCATTTCAAAGTTCACACAAACCAAGAATGCATGGAATTCACAGATGTTCTTGTGTGCTAGCTTAAACCAAGGATGCACTGGTTAGTGACTCCTGTAGACTTGGTTGACAAATATCCTGAGATCTACTTTGTGTTACTCTTGAATGCAATAACGACTTTTGTGACAACTTACTTCCAAAATGTTTTATTGACCAGATGACCGCCATCAGGTGATGTGATACAATTTTGGAATGTGCATGAGAGGCACAATAATGACAAATGTATCTTTATTATCATATGGAATTCAATGACATTTGCTTGAGTTTTGAAAAATATACAAAATGTATTATGTATAAATCACATGTAAATAATATAGTACAAATGCTTTGAAATCAAATTGAGTGACATATTGTAATGGATGGAGGCTGACATACAACAGAACTGGGAGGAACGTTCACAAGCACAGACTGTTCCAATTGAAGAGAGACTTGTGTTCTTAAAAAGTTTGTTCTTTGGGACTGTTCTTACCAAGACCATACATGCAGTGTTCACAAGACTATATTCAGTAAACTGAATATTGACAAGTGGCTGAACAGATGTTCATAGTGATCCATCCCTAACATTAACTGTGCTGTTGTCCCACCTTCTTGCTCTGGTAGGTGCCAATAATCTGTTTGGAAATAGCGGGGCCAAGGCCTTTGGTTTTGGGCAGCAGACGTCCTTTGGGGAGCAGAAACCTGCTGGGACCTTCAGCACTGGAGGAGGAAGTGTTGCATCCCAAGGCTTTGGTTCCTTCTCTAGTCCAGCAAAGCCAGGTAAACTTATTTTTTTTACTAAATAATAGAACACGTAAACACAATAAACAATAATATCTCATAAGCACTAGACCTATTTCTTTATGTTGGTTCTTATTTCCTTTGGGGAGAGATTAATTCCTTTAATTAGAACTCAGTAAAGTATCTAGTAAATGTAAAAGGTAACATTAGTAGGAATTTTCAGATTAGTATTTTATTTGCATACTCTTTACCTTGGCAGTTCTATTTTGACTTTCTCTGTTTTCTATTGTTTGAGGGGATTTTTGCGGGTTAATGATGTGTGACATTTAGTGATATCATGATGGGAACCTTGCTAAAATGTGCACCATTTCCCTCAGCAGCCCACTCTAAACATGGCTCTGCTTTATCATTTGAGCTCCAGCGAGGGCCCTTATCTTGTCGCCCCAGCAGAGCAGAAACTGAGGGAGTCAGATGCTCAGTCATTACTGCCAGAATAAAGCTGATGCAATATTACCTCTCAACACTGCTCAGTCACAGAGCAGTGACACAAGCTAAGATGCCTTTATGTCAGTATCAGCTGTATGTTCGTCATATAATGAAGCAACTGGTTGTTGTTTGTTTTCATATTCATGTCCTGTCCAAAAGAGCACATTTGAGGCCACAAATTAGCATGTACTCTATATCTTTAATTAAAGTTTTTCAAAACTGACACTCTTTAATACCATTAAATCAGATTATTGTAATGAACTTTATTGCAGACGCAGGTTCATATCACACACACCATACTCATACAATACAAAATATAAACAGTATAAATAAGAATAAAAACACACATTATAAGAAATACAAGATTTTGCACCAATGCCTCCTTAGCCTAGAGGTAAATCTATAGCTGCTTGTATTATTTTACAGACTAACATTCATAATATACTGAGGAGTACAGGTTTATTTTAGCTCACTGGCAATAGGCCATGAACTATTGAAGGCGCTGTGTCTGGCATCTTCGTCTTTATTAATGTTGTCATTTCCAATTTCTTCAAATGTCTTCTCCCACAAAACTACTGTTCTGATTCCTTTACATTTTTTTTATGAAGCTTCCTTGGTATACTGTCTGAAAGTTTGTTCGCACACTTGCATATTGATAGTTTATAACATGTAAATGGCTACATATATCAATATAATTACTACTGAGCACTGATAGGAAGTCATATGTGGACTTGGATTCAATTAGTTGAGTTCTCCTCCAATGAAAGTACCGCCCACTTCTATTGGAGGATTGATCTCCTGCATCCAGACCACAGGACTCTTAACATAGAGACAGGAACTGACAGCCTCACAAATTCTACTTATTGATTCTCAATAGAACATGCTGGTGAGATAGATGAGCGTCAGTCCTATTTTTTTTGTATTATGTAGTCATTATGTTCATGCAGGGTTAACAGAAAACCTTTGGCTGTCGGGCCCAGATTTGTTTTTTCAATCCCAGAATAGGTCGTTAGTAATCAGTTTGAGTATAAAAATGCAATAATGGTTAATTTAAAAAGTAATATCTCTGAGGAGAAAGCATGTAAGATCGAACACAACCGGTCCCAGCCTCATAAAGTAATAATGAGCATCATGTGCGTCATGCTCACAATAACACTAACAAGTTTCCACCATAATTGATCTGTTTTGGTTATTATGGCAGTAATATGTGGAACCAGCATGAGGAAAAGTATCAGTTGTTACTATGTGTTGTCCTTGTTGATTTGTTATTCCTCTGTATGTTTTATACACAACACTTAATATTTGTGAGATAACCATCTTTACTTTTAAAAATTAAGTACTCAAGTGTCAGTCAGTGATAAATAAGAATGGTGGCTTTTATTCCTTTTTGATGTAATGGGATGACATTGATCTCTATCCATCTGAAAGGCTGGATAGAAACTGGAAAGGGTGTAAGTGACCGACATGCTGCATATGGCTCATGGGCTGAATTTGTGAAATACAATAATTACACTAAAGATAAACAATTATAGAGGTACCATGGTGGTACAGTGGATAGCACGGTTGCCTCATTGCAAGAAGGTCCTGGGTTCAATTCCCTGGAAAGGACTTGTCTGTGTAGGGGTTGGGTCTACATCACTTTCTTCCAGGTGTTCTGGCTTCCTCTCACCATCCAAACACATGCACTGACAGGTGAATTGGTAAAGCTACGTTGCCCAACTTTATCTCTATTTTAATGTGAAAGAAGGAAAATTATATAAAAATGTTTACATTAACAAACTATCCTTTCACAAAAAAAGTGGATAATCTAAACCAGTTTTAAATATCTTAAGAGAAGTAAGTGCAGTTTGAACAGTATTTTGTCTGTTACTAAATGTTTTGTGTATTTGTACCTCCACTGTGAACTGTAAAACACGTGTACATGAGAAACTGAGTCATAATATTGATAAAATGGCAATTAGTTTTTTTCATGGTTATTAATGTTATTCACATTTTAAAAACTTAAACATATTCATGATGTGATTTTACTGTAGGAAAAAATAATAAACAGTAATATAATACAGTTGTTGTTGTAGTGTAAGATTGTATATAGAATAGAATAGTTTGTCCTGCAGCTTCTCAAACTTTCATTTGAGGGGGCAGGATGTTTGTCCAGGCCTATTATATATTATGAGTCAAATGCTACGGTGATTTTTACATTTTTTTTTTATGTTGTCATGGCAACAGGAACCTTACCAGTAGATTGTACCAGATTGTATTAAAGTACCTTTAAGTTTGATGCTTTTCCATCAGATTAGACTGAATTGCTTTAAAGTCTGTGAACCTTCTGTAACTACCGTCTCCATTACAGTCATCAGTAATGACAGTGGAGTTTTCTAAACCTTTAATCATTTAACAATGGCTACATTTATAGTCAGATAAAAGTATTTGAGTCTTTTACAAGCTAGTCCTATTTTATGGGCATGCTAGCAAAACCTGGCTTACCTTATAACCTCATATATCTATCGCTTTTTCTTCTTTATGTATTTTTTTAACAATACAAATCAACACCAAGGGTTAGTTCCCATTATTAGTCAAGTTAAGTCTGAGTGAAGAGGTGAAATGTAAGGGATCCGCTTTTCCCAATATCCATCAAATTTAGGATTTTCCAGTGCAATATACAAAATATTATTTTTCCATTACAAATATAGTGTGTATTACTTCAACCCAGAACTCTTCCTGAGGTATCCGCTGTCAGTCATTTTTTGGTCATCACCTTCTTACTTGCCATCATCAGTTTTACGTTTATATTTGTGCACCATACTTGTTACTATTGTCAGTGTGGCCAAGTAGATCACCTTAAGGGAGAATGGGCGGCATGATCCCTCGTACGTTCTCGATGTACTTCTGAGCTCATGCCAAGTATTTCTCATTTCTAATAGTTGTGAGCAGAAGCAGTCGTCCGGGCTATCCCACTCAACACCCTAATGCCAGTGCACCGGGAATATAATCCTGTTACTTCAGCTCAATCAATTATTTACTGGGCCATGCTGCTGGCCAGGCTGTAATTTCAGTACCCCTTTTCCCCTCCTCGTATTCCCAACCATCTGCAGAGTTGGGTTAGTGTGAAGTGTTCATTCTGCCGCTAAGCTGTCACATTATGTCGTTCAGTTCTAAGAAGATAATGTGTTCCATGTCGTACTGCTGAGCAATACACCACATGCACTGCCAGGTATTCATTTCCCCTACAGCTGACTTTCTCAAACTTAGGGTCAAAGTGAGTCGTCCTCCACTGGCAGAGTACATGTCAATACCAAAATAGTCTTGGAATAAAAACTCCGCACAGAGTTTTTATTTTGGAGTTTGACATTTCACATTCATGTGCACCTGTTTAACACACTGATCTATCCTGAACCAGATAGCGTTAACCTCATGTCATAACCGCCTCAGTCATCCACTATATGGACAAATTATTTGGACATGTTGAATTCAGGTGTTACTTTTCGAACAGGTCTGCGATACAAAACAGTAATGACAAACCTCATAACATAGTTACCCTGCCCCGAAGGAGAGGCAATAGATATTGTTACCCCGCCCCCCCAAAGAGAAGGTAAGGGTACTATTGGGTTTGTTTTTGTTCGTTTGTCAGCAACTTGACCGGAAAAACTATGGAACCAATTTCCTTGAAATATTCAGGGAAATTTTGAGGTGGTCCAGAATAAATCGCATAAAATTTTGGTCAATGTACGTAGGTCAATGTCACCAAACATGTGTTTTGACAATGGTAAGAGACGGGCCAAATCAGGTCAAATGTTTGCAAGGGTGGGGTTTGTTGTGCCTGGTTTTTGGTTTGATTTGTATGTCTGATAACATTTTAGCAGCAAAACTACTGGTTGATTTATACCAAATTGCATTTATATATTCCCAGTGACCCAGAATAAATTTTATTACATTTTGGGAAATGTAGGTCAAAGTTCAAATTTTGTATGAATTTTTTCCCATCATTTGCTAATAAGTTCTGAGGTTTGTCTATGCTGTCCATGTCTATGCCCATGTCAGATTTATGACAAAATAAGCTACAGTATGTGCGAAGGGCGGTGTTTTTATATTAGGATAAACATGATTGCTTTGGTTAGTTTAGTTTAAATTGTTATTTTAGCTTCCTAAATGCCTGAGATGGTTTTTACTGGTAATTAATTTCAAATGTTCGACCTCTACATTTCTAAAATATCTTTATACTCTCTCTTTATACTCTAAATCCAAATTTTGTCCTTCAACTACCCATCTACTTTGGAAATAAATCTTTTTAAATTACACTTTAAGGAAATATTGATGTTTATAAACTGCATGGACAAATATTTTGGGACACATGGTGACATCTGTAAGATGTCCTATTCATGCTGATTTGACATATAAACATCAATATCAATAATTAATATATTTAGCACAAAATAAAATTATATTATGACATTTGTCATTATTGTTTTGTAGTTAGACCTCTGTTAGAAAAGCAACATCTGAATTCAACATGTCCCAATGTTTTTGTCTGGGACATGTATGACAATTATGCTATGAGGCTGTTGCTATGTGAGTTGTTTAAAAGAGCTACGTTTCTATTTTCTTATTTGTCTTGGTTTAAATACAAAGGTCTACATCTGTTGCTTCTTTTAGGGTCTTTCATTCCAGCATTTTAATAATTAGAGGCTTAAATCAGAACCATCTTCACAGGCAGATTCTAGGCGTTCTCTTTAAAAGAAAACAAAAGCAGCATGTCTTTTAATACTTCTGGTCCTCTACCTTGTTTTACTGCAGTTTTATCTCAAACGTAGTGCTTGAATCATGTACAGCATGTGTCCATATGATTAACGGGTCAAAAACACTGGTCCTTGTTTTTCAGCGAAATGTAAGAATAAACAGGAAATTTGACTTTTGCTTCTATGATGAAAAGAAAAATACATTTTAAGGTGCTAATTGAGTTTCATAATTTTGGAGCTGGGAAGTCAACAATTTTGATCTTTTGATGTCAAGAGTCTCCTCGCCTAAGTTTTTTGGGAACCCTTGTCCTACATTATGACTTCATCACATATTTTTAATTTTTTTTTTCTAGATTTATTTCGAATATGAATGTCAAAAAAAGTAAAATAAGTAAATAAACAAAACAAAGAAATATAAATACAGCTGAAATAAATTTACAAAACAAAATACAAAAATACAACACATAATACATATTCGAAAAGGAGTGAGAAGAAGCATAGCTTATGAACTCCCACCCCTTTTCCCTAGAAATTAATTATGATAAGGGTCTTCCAAGTCCATACATATGTAAACACACATTCATACATATGCATACATATATACATACATGTACACATACATATACTGAACATACATACCTGGACACAATATATACCCATATATATACACCACCATTAGACCATTTAAAAGGAGAAACAACCATAATACTTGACCCACTATATGTTTTACATTTTGAGTAATTCATTTAAGTTCAGGAAGCATCAGTACAATTGCAGGCAAATCTACTCTGTCTTTCGGTGTTTCTTTTATGTTGCAGTTTGCAGAATATAAATTATGCAGAATGTGCACATTCATCAACTTGTCTGATATACTCTCCTTATTGCACATATTGACTCGGCTAAATAAAGGCCTTGCATCAAATCCATTTTGTTTGTTTCCTGTTGTTCAGGTGGCTTCGGCAGTGCCCCAGTGTTTGGAAGTCCTCCTTCTTTTGGAGGTTCTCCAGCGTTTGGTGGTGCAGCGGCATTTGGATCAGCCCCCTCGTTCAACAACTCAATGGGTTCATCAGCCGGTAAAGTGTTTGGAGAGGGGACGGCAGCTTCCAGCATGGGAGGATTCGGGTAAGAACAGTCTGGTGATTCTTTCTTTTTTTTTTCCATTTCGTAAGATTTCTCTCTGCAGTGTGGTCTTCATTAGCATTTTCTCCAAACATCTTCTGTGATGAAACTACTCGTCAGATTCACTTAAACTTTTCTTTGTATCTTCCTTGGAAAAATATTTACAAAGTTTGTTCAGTTTTGAGAAGAGTTAAATTTTTTTTAAATATTAAACATTTGGATTAAATTTTGATGTCTTAGAACATGGAAATAATTCCAGATATCAATATAATTACTATTGATTACTGATAGGAAGTCATTCATTCACTTTTATTTAATTAGCCAAATTAGCCTCCAGTGAAAATACCATCCACTTGTATTGGGAGATTGACCTCCTGCATCCAGGCCACCGGACTCTAACATAGAATAGAACCTGACAGCCTTGCAATTCAAGTTGTTACAGATTATTGATGGAGCATGCTGCTGTGATACAAGGACATTGGTCCTAATTTTTTTTGTCTTTCATTCTGAAATTTAAATAAATATTTTTAAAGAGTGTCCCACCTCCTTTTAGGTAAGATAGTAGTGTAACATTAGAGTAACTGTTTATTTTTTTCCCTTGTGATATTGGTGCAGTTGCTGAATGTCTGTCCAGATGTGCAGTTCTGATAATCACAGTAGCAGGACTTTGCCTGCAGCACAAATCGGCTTTTTGGAAACATCTGTGTTCTCCCTCACTCACTTGTGCAATCACACAAGCACAATACATAAAAGGACTTAACGGTAGAATTCAGCACTTGTATAACGTTAAAAAGATCAAATAAAATAAGTCATTTTGAAGGCTTGTATTTTTGAAAGCCTCTGTTAAAACCTGTCTGTAACATTCATGTGTTCAGTGGAGGACAATAGATATATTTAAAAGCAGATGGAACTCATTTTAATCAACATGGCTGCATATAACCTACTCTTCACTAAGTCTGGTGCACAGCTTTCTCCATCCAACCCACAATTTGTTTTTTCTGTGATTTTTCTTAAATCATAAATAGAAGTATTGTTTATTTCAATCCTCTTGGTTTTACCTGGACACCTTGGGTAAATTGTAATAAATGCAAGAGGTTTCTGCCCTGCTCTTCACTGTTTTCCATGTTTTTTTGTACGAGCCTTTATTCTACTTTTTCCAGTTGAGTGTTGGTCATTTTTTGTGGAAATTCATCAGAGGAGCAGAAACTGACAAAGGTGATGAAGTGGATGACATGGCAGCGTGTGTTACAATGGGCTCAACAGTCACTATGTGGTAGCTCAATAATAATAAACGTTGACACCAAATCTGGGGAATAATGACAAAAATTTGGGGTAAAACACATTTTACTTCTCCCTTTTAAATTAAAATCATGAAACACAGGCCTCAGGTATTACTACACATAGGTGGCATTTCTCTGAGAATCAACAAGACGTTCTACATAATAGACAGTGATTCAAAAAACATGTTTTCTTAGCTTTCTAACCAATATTACAGTTTGTGTGTACTGGCTTGTGCAGCTCCTTTCTCCTTCTCAAACTCCTAGGCCTCCATAATTTAGGTTTCATTCATAGAATACAAAAGAAGAGATTCATTTCTTCCCTATCCTTCCTATTTAGCACTGCATGTTACATAACTTCACCTTTTTCCAAATGTGTGCATCTACTACATTTATGTGTTTTGATACCATGGCACTGAGCCAACAGCAATGGAGCTGAGCAGGACTAGATTATTCCCTCAGATAATCTCACTCAGAGGTCATTCTGCCTGCAGATTAAACTGCCCTCCTCCTCCTCTGCCTCTGTTCGCTCTATTCTCTCATTTCTCTGCAGTGGGAGTCAGTGGGCTCAGGTCCTGTGGAAGGGATTACTGCTTAAACCCACGTCTCTCAATCCTCTTGTACCCCCCCCCCCCCCTCACACACACACACACACACACACACACCATCTGACACCTTCTGCCCAGGTTGTGTATATGTATGTACTCGGAAGAACTGGCAGTATATCCTAAATACTTAAACCATTTTTCATCCTTGTCATTGTTCCCATACCATTCGTTGAAAAAAATTGTGGTGAGTCACATGTTTCTGTTTCGAGGTTACTGTCTAAGACTTTTGACATTAATTTATGACAGAAATGACTAAACATATGGTTGGATGTTTTTTCATGTGCCATTTCTGACCACCCTCTCATATTTGTCAGATCTGTGCTGCACATACTCACATACTCTCCATCTCCTTCTGTTTTCAGCTTCGCCTCACCTCCCAATGCCCCCTCTTTTGGTGGTCTGGCCAATCAGAGTGCACCGTCGTTTGGGGGCCTGGCCCAACAGAGCCCCGGGTTTGGAAGTCAGCCCAGCGGTTTCTCTGGATTTGGACAACAGCCACAAGGCGGAGGTGAGACCATTCTACTTCAGATGGCATTTGTTATTTTTAAATGTCATCTTGCTTGCATATATAGCAGAGTTGTTCTAGAATAATGACAACAAAGTCAATACACTTCAGTGTCAGTCAGTTTACTCTTTGTTCTTTGGGTTGTTATGAGTATTGTAATGTGCCCATTCAGTTCTTTGTTACTGGCAATTATAGACAAAACCAGTTCGGCCAATAGATTGTGAAATGTCAGATTCAAAGATTCTTTATTGTCAATTCACTAAAAACACAGAACATACAGAGAGTTAAAATGCAAGGATTCAAGGAAGGTTTATTGTCATTCAAGTCAGAAGAAGAAAGAAAATAGATTCCGAGGACCTGCATTTGCCATGTAAAATAAATAAATATTAAATATTAATTGTGATAAAATGTACTAAAATCTCAGACTCATCATTACAATAATTTAAAAGAAATAAAATACCATAAAATGTACGAATATATTCTATAACCTAGAAGAGAGACCTTAGAGAGCAGTGGCTGAGTTCAACAGCCTCACAGCTGTTGGAAAGAAACTGTCCCTCAGACTGGTGGTCCTGCTACGGATGTAGTATATGGCAGTGGTCCCCAACCTTTTTATTACCGCGGACCGGTCAATGTTTGGCAATTTTACCACGGACCGGGGTGGGATTGCGTAGATTGTTTATATTAGTCGCCGCAAATTATACAGAGCGCGCTTGGTCTGTGGGAATCACCTGTCACGATAAATCCAAGTACAACTCCTGGTACTGTTTGTTAAAAGCTTTCCTCTTCTTGTAAGTTGGAGGCTCTTCTTCTGTGTCTTCAGTGGCCTTTTCCTCTTCGAAAAGAAACTTTCCAAAGACATCTGTTTTTTTACTAATTTTGCTAACATGTGGGTTACATTTTTGGCATTCATTTGACAGAGATTTAACCGAGAGAATCCGGTCATTTTTCAAAATAAAAGATTGTTCAGACTCAGATAATAAATACAAGAGAAATAATGAATGAATGAAAGAATTAATTAATTAATAGGCGGTCCGGTACCGATTGATCCACGTACCAGTCCGCGGCCCGGGGGTTGGGGACCACTGGTATACGGTTTCCCTCTCACCTTGTACAGTATTGTGCATTTTTTTAAATGTGGGAAAAATACAATAAGAATGAATAAGTGTTATAAAGAATAAACTATAGCTATATATTGACATGAATCAGGATAAACTTTATTGTCCTGCAGAGAAAACTTGTGTTGGACATCAGTGCTACACATTCACATTTGGACACATGTAATAAACAAAATGCATAAATGATTATGTAATGCTCCCAATCTACGCATTGCACCTTCCTCTCCAAGATAAAATAAAATACTCTTTTCTATTTAAATTACTTTATTTTATTGTAAGAATATTCAATCTGGTCTCGTCTCTAACCTTGACCTTTAGCCTTTGACCACCAGATTGTTTCAGTTCTTCATGTTCATGTGAACAATTGTACTAAATTTGAAGATCTTCTGTTAAACCATTCCACAGATATCATATGTAAAAGTGATGCATGCACATTCAGTATAATTAGTTGTGGATGTTTTCAAACTTGCCTCGTATTCTGCTGGTGCATGTGATAGATTTGTATTTTTATTTTGCAAGTGGAGTAAAAACTCAGTTGTTTGGTTGAGTGGTATTTCTTATGAATGAATCAAGCATACTCATGTTGGGTGGGGCTACAAGATGACATTAGAGGACAGTCATTTGTAGGCACTGTAGTAAAATGACTAAATCCCCACACAAGAAAATGCAGCACAAAAAGAAATGTCTTTGTCTTTCAGTGTGTACTACAGCTCAGGTTGTGCTTGTGTTGTGTTTACTTTCTGTAGGAGACTGTGGAAACTGTTAGACCCAGATAAGGAGTGGTAGGATTATTCCAGAAGAGTGCATCCTCTGGGCTAGATTAAAACACAACACACAATATACTGTTAGTGTAGACGCTGAAGATGATGGAGGTTTACTTTGACAGGACGAAGCACACTGTGTTATACATTATATGAAACTCTGTAAATGAAATGTGGAACATCATGTTAATGCTGAATGAGATGACATTTATAGAAATGTGTTATAATCAGTGTAGTATTTTACAACCACTATAGTTTTACTGTTCCATCTGCTCCCACTCTGCTTTTCTGCAGATGTAAAATGCTTTTGGCAAAGTTGATGTGCATGTATTCATCTCCACTTTTGCATGCATGACCTAAATGTAATAGTACATCAGCGTTCCGGTCCATCTACTTGTATAGTGAAGAAAGTACTTTATTTGTCATTAAACAACTGTACAATGAAATTTGTCCTCTGCATTTAACCCATCCTTTTGACGCCATTGGGGCAACCTTGTAAGGAGCAGTGTAGTAAGATGATTTTGCTTCAATCCTCGTGTGTTTTCACTTGTGAAGGGTTTGTTCTATATTTTTCTGAATCGCCACTGTGCCTTACAACATACACTAGGTCACTTTTTCAGTCCTTCCGCTCTTCTATATTGTTAGCCTCATAACATAATCACCTATGTCATTGATTTCCAAACGTTGTATCGCAGCACATTCGTGTGCTGTGAGAAATCATCAGGTGTACCGTGGAAGATTATCCAATTTTACCTGATCAGTACTCTTAATATTTACCACTGCACACCTACAGTCTTCTGTTTACCTACCCCCCAGTGCTATGAAGGACCTCAGTCCATAAGCCAAGGGGTCACTGACGCATGCCTCTCATCTCTCTCATTCCAAACGCTCCGTAACAATGTTGCCCCTGAACCCACACCCCACCAGGGGAGTGTCCAGTGACTGCTGCCAAGGATATGTGCTGTGGCTCAAAATGTCTGGGAAACACTAGCCTTTGCCATGCATTATATAGACAAAGGTATTACACATGTTGAATTCAGGTGTTTCTTTTCTAATGGGTCTGGGCTACAAAACAATAGTGATAAATGTAGTAATAGTGGGGGGAGGCCCAGATAAGTGGCTTTGTCTCAGGAGGTAGACCAAGTCATGCTTCAAAACACCTGCTTAGTAAAACCTCCCTCCTTCCGGCTATTAGTTCTACAATACTGTGATGAATGAGCTGTTATGATGTCGGGGGTCACAACAAGAGGGCTCTGAAAATCATCTTCTAGTCCCTTGTTGGTTGGTAACTGGGACCCCCCGGGATGTCTGGACCCCCACTTTGAGAACCCCTGGTCTAGAGGAAAACCCAAGGCCAGATTTATTGATGTAGTGAAAGAGGATATGAAGGCGGTTGTTATGAAAGAAGAGGACACAGCGGCTGGGGTTAAATGGAGGAAGGTGATTGGCTGTGGTGACCCCCTGAAGGGAAAAGCCCACATTAACAGAAGATGTCTGATCAGGATAGAACCTGGTTTTTCCTCTATTTCCCAGTCTGTGTCATGATTGTTCATGTTCTTTCTGGGCTTTGCAGGGTTCTCGGGAAACACCTTTGGTTCTTCAAACCAGTAAGTATGGCCGCTACCCCCCGTGTGTGTTCGTGTGTGTGTTTCTGCCCACTGTTCCATTTGTTCTGTTCAGTATGAGACGCATTTCACTGCTCCCTCCGGTGCTTGATCTCTGCTCAAGCTTACATCTTTTCTTCCAGAGCATCACCCCACCCCCCCACGTAAAACCTTTCAGATTTAATGCCAGTCCACAGTATTTGCCTGCGTTTACTTCATCTCGTCGCTGCATCATTTCAGTTCACACACTCAATGTCACAGCCTTTTCTCTATTTAATGTGGGATAAAAAATAATAATAATAATAATAATACAAGAAATGAGTAAAGACAATTATGTTATTGCCATTACCATTGAGTGTGTGCAGGTATGTTGGTATGATACCCACCCACCGGCCGTCCTTGAAGTGGGCGCTGCATGAATTACTGCCTCCTCACTAATTACCCCCATGTGGTCAGTTTTTTTTGTTCCATCTCACTGTCTCAGCCCCCCCCCCCCCCCATCTCCCCTCAGTCCAGTATCCTACCTCCCCTGCTCTTATGCCGCCTCTTCTTCATTTCTTTCTTCTTTTTCCCCGGGGTTCATTCCAGCAGAATGCTCTCTGAAGTGTGCATGAGTGTATGTGGCCCATTCAGGACATTCACTTGCTGTTAATAATCCACCTCCCTCATTCTTTGTGCTGCTTTCCTTTGCATCCTACTACTCGTTGGTTTTGTCTTCAGGCTGACTTGTGAGCCGTTAATGCCACATCTGCACTATAATTCAACTTCCCACAAGTACCACGTGTTCTTAAATCTGACCAGAAGGAACTGAAAATTTTTCAGGAAGAGCCCAATCCAGTATTTATTGTCAGAGGTTTGACTTAAATTCACATGATTTTTACAGATTCTACCAATTCCTGTCACATTTAGCAATGACAATAAACTGAAATACTCTGAATCGTGCAGCAATAAATGCAAACTAAATGGACACAGAACAGCAATAATTTAAAACCATATTAAGGAAAAGAGAAGCACACGAAGATGGAGCACAAGAGTGTTTGATTTCTTAAAAAACTTAAATAAAATAAAACAGAATGGTTACTCAATTTACTAGTAATTAATTAATTACATTTATTGAAAAACCCAAATTCCAGTTATTGTGGGAAAATCTACACTTGGTGATTTGATTTGACTTAATTTGATTTTCAAAAATATGCATGTTTCTTATCCTGAAATGTTCAAGTCAAACCTCTAAAGTTAAAGTGCATTAACAGGGTTTCTGCAGGTCATTAATAAGCTTTAAAAGTCTCCTAATAGAATTGGTGAAAATTGAGGCCCGAAATGTCACCAAAAAATGTTATACACTTAATGGAAAAAAGCAATTATTCACAATGTATTTAGATTATATAACATTTAATAGCTTTGATTGGAAGTTTGTTTTGATGATTGACATGTAGAACCCTTTAATTGTCTTTTGTTTATGGTCAATACACCACATCACAACACTGGGTGCTTTTAATGCAAAATGCTTTGAATGTGCTCATACTAGGGCGAAAGAGTGGAGGCAATATTGGCAAATTCTGGACAAAATGCAACTTTCTGTCAACAGTAAACCATCAAAACAATGTCTACAAGTGTGTCTGCAGTCAGACATGGACATTAAATTGTTTTAATCTGGCATTAAAATGCTTTAAATTCGATTTGCTGTTACCTGCATATACTCTGATTAAAAATACTCAATGTTTTTTAGCTCATGTTAAATCCTCCCACATTTTGATCTATTAAAGTGTGATGGTATAATTCCAAAGGCTCATATTGTGTCTATGAGCGTTTAATTTAATTTTACAGTTTAACCTTTTGACACGTTTTTACACATTCAGTATTTCCGCTACAGTACATTAAGTAGAGGCGTCCAACAGCTACTAATTCCCCCTCACTGCTTCTTCAAATTTCTATAAATGTTATGTTTGTTGCAAATACACCATCGCGTCGAGTATGTGAGAACTAAAGTAGCCTGAACTTACAGCTAGGATATTGAGTCATATACTCTTTAGGGGGAGGAGGTTGAATTAGTGAGAGCGCATCTTTGAAGTGACGGATCAGATGATCAGTCAAAGTAGGAGAAGAGGTAGACTTATTACAGCAGTTTGAGATAACTCATCATTTTAAAAAGTTAAATAGATATTCACCAAATATTGACAGCCAGCTAACGTTACGTAACATAACAGTTTAACTTAATTGTGCGTGGTAGCAACTAAGCTAATTTATAATATAGCATTAAGCTAATATCTACACGAGATAATGCTCTATTTTCAAATGAGTCTATGGAAATATTTCTCAAAAAAGAGAGAAACATCTGACGAGGATGAGCCTAGACAGGTATCATTAACCTTTTACTAAGTCATAGATTGTCATAGGTTATGTTCACATTTGTGGTTAAACGCGGTTGTAAATGATCTAACGTTAATGTTTTATGAAATCATATAAGACAAGTAACGTTAGTCAGGGAGGAGTGATGGAAGAAAGTGAAGGAGAGGAGAGTGGAAGGAGCAGGTGAGGAAAGTGAAGGAAGAAGAGGTGGAAAGGGAAAACAGCTGTCAGGCTGGGACTCTAAATGGGTGGAAAAAAAACAGCAGATTTCATTCACCATACAGACAATGGTGAGTGTTGAACTTTTTCCCCTCATTACTTTGCATAATATAACTACATGCCAAGATTTCTTTTAAGTCAAATTAATTCAGTGTTACTCTGTCCCTATAGGAATGTTCTGTACGCTGCTCAGTATCACTAGGCCAGGCCTGGCAAAATTTGACCAAAGAGCCTTAAAACTTTTCTACAAAAACCCTAAAAAGATCTGGTGTTCTCAGGCTGGGTGCAAACTTTGGCACTGAGCTATTTATTTCCATTGGTATTATTGTTATTATTAAAATTTAGTTTGAATTATTTTTTGCTTGTTTTCATTATACCATTTGGTTGTTAAAAGTCTAATAAATCAGTTCTAGAAATAAAATCTGCAATGAAGTGTCATTTGTTTATGCCCTGGTGCGCCTGCCCCTGCTGCAGAAAAAAATCCTATAGGAAACACTGCACTTTATTATTATGTAGTGATTTTGTATGCATTTCTAAGTTTGTTTGTTTCTGTAGATTTGCATGCAGGTTTCCTGGTACTTTTATATCATTGTATTTATTTGGCCATTTTCTTTTCATGTTTTTCAGTATATTTTGATTGTTGGTAGATTTTCTCTGGTCTAGGCACCAAATAACCCTTTCAGTTTGAACCCTTTGATGCAAATAAATGAATTATTAGAACCTTAGTCAATATTTTTTTCATAAGTGTTTTTAGTCCTTTTTAGGCGTGAACAAAGCAATGTGATTGAAGTCTTTATAATGAACCTATAGAGTTCCAAAAATGCCCACTGAGTTAGACAACCTGAGTTTAAGCTTTGAAATGAAGAAAGGTGTATTCAAAATGCAAACTCAGAACACTATGAAAGAAACCTTTTTAATGCAGTTTTTGTTAAAGAAGACTGTTAATTATAGTCTAATGGACAACAAGCAATTGATTTACATGTTAGTGAAGATCAGGTATTAAGAACAGTAATGGTATGAAGTGACTGATATGGAACTAAAACGACAAAACCCATGAATAAGTGTCCACTGTCGTGACCAGTATGCATCAAAGGGTTAAAGCAGGCACATGTTTGTAGCTTCACACCCTAAAGAGATGGAGGTGAAATGTGTGGTGTCCTTTGACTAATACTATTAATAATAGTTATGGACTTTTTAGTCATTGTATGATTAACACCCAACTTTTTGCCTTGTATTCGTTCTGTTTTTAATGTATACTTATAACCCAGTCACGCATTCATTACCTAGTTTTTTCTCCAGAACGTCTGACATTGTTTGATGTTATTCCTTCCTCATCCGTTATTGTGATTGTGCTTTTATTATGAAATTTGTTGGTGAGCAGGAGGAAATATTGGAATTGAATACACCTTGTTTTCTATTTAAATATTTCAGATATTAATTTGTTCTCTGCTGACACTGCATGAAGTCCAGTTCATGGTGAAGGAAATAATCTTATTCTTAAATTACTACCACTACTAGTGCTGATACAAGAAATGAAATAACGCCTCCTCCTCCGCTTCTGTCTTATATCCCCCTGCAGGTCATCTTCTCAAACATTTGCCAGTTGGAGAAGCTAGCTTTCATACATGTCACCACAACAGTTCCCTCCACAATCGAGTGCTTTGTGCGACACAAACGGACAAGGACAAACAGGGACATTGTGTGACATTGGGGTGGACGAGCTGAAGAACGGGACGTGACATGGATTTCCATGCATTTTCAGAGGAAACTCTTTTAATATGAGGAAAAACTGAGAGTTCATGAGACTTTTTGTGCAGTGCATTCAGGGGTTGATTATTTAGAGAAACGTGTTTTCCTGAATTGTTCTAGTTAAAGGTTACAAGTTGACCTGTGAGCGCAAATGAGTTATATTTGGAATAACATTCTCTGTACGCTAACAGATTTCCATCTTACTTCCTTATTAAACGTCAACAATATATACATTTGCAGCTTTTAATTAAGTTTTATTTCTGGAATCAAACCACAATATGGGCCAAAACACTTGTGTATGTGCTTTGACTGCAGAAAAAAAATGACTTTTTCTGTGTGAAATTTGAATTATGCTTTAATAAGTGGTTCATTATCAGTTCATGTTGACGTATCTCTTCAGGTGTCAAAAGTTTCACTCTTTCATGGGATTATTTTAAGTGGGTTTTTTTTTTTTTTTTGCTCAGCCTCCTAAAAATGACTCCATGTTTCTGATTTCTGATGTGTAAAAAGTTTGAACTGTAGTAGGGAGAAAGAAAAGAAAGTCTTTCTTGGTTTTTACAGTGAATCCACTTATGTATATTTTTACATGAAAAACTCAAAATAAATCCTCAAGCAAAATATTTGAACAGAACCATTTGTATATTAATAAATTCTAGTTGTATACAAACCTTATCCTGGAAAATGTATTGTAAATGCAGATTTTTTTTTTTTTTTTGGGGGGGGGGGGGTTCAGTGTTTATTGTGTCGTGTGACTATGTAAATTTTGTGGAAACTGAACAAAGAGCTTTTATTTTCTGATGACAGGGTTCCTTCACTAATGCAGAGGATATTTACATCACTTGTCAGTTCTGATCCCATATACTCAAAATTCAAACCATAATGTTCGCAACATGTCAGAGGGTGAACAGTAAATCTGTAGCTGTATATGTATTCCTGCCGAACCGTTGAAAATAGATGTTCGGTTCGGTACAGCCCTATACCGAACAAATACAGTCAGTCTCTAAGACTTAAGGTCGAACAACAACAGTTTACCGGTACTTCCGCATAAATGTCCATGACACAGTAAGGAGGCGTCTCTGATTGGCTCAGAATGCGTGAAGGAACACTCCCCCTCCCCTCTCGGTTTGTGAGTAGCATCTAGCAGTAGCAAAGTAGCATCTAGCTAGTTTTCGTGCCGTCGCGTGTTTAGAAAACGTGCGGGAAAAAACGAGGCTTTATTTCCACACACGGCACATGCACCACTTTGCGCTGCTATTTTTTTCCAGTTTGTGCAGCAGCTAACGTGGCGTCATCTTCTCTTGTAGATGCTAATGCTACTTCACATTTGCTACAATGGAGGACGGGCTTAACTGCACATGGGTGACGCCAATGTCCTCGTGACTGTGCTGGACAGGCTTTTTCTGCGTTGTTCGTTTCTTTGTTGTTTTCTATGAATGATAATACATCCAGTGGAGGAGACACACCACTTTCAAATGCAGCATATGTTGGTAAGTCGGGGTAACCCATCAGATTCCAAAAGGAATGACACCTTAAGATGTTGGGAAAATGTTTTTTTTTACTCTTTAAAGGATTTTTTTTATTTCAACATTTGGGTAATCATTTAAGAATATATTTAACTTACTGGTACCAAGCAGCACTTTTAATTATTTGCCGTTTCCACTTTTATATTGAAAAAGTTTTTGGTTTAATAAATACTGTGCTGAGGAAGAAAATATTTTTGTATTTTGTTTCCATACTGTACCAAAAATGAACCGAACTGTGACTTCAAAGCCGTGCGTACTGAACCGTGATTTTTGTGTACCCTTACCCCCCTGGTGAACAGACATTTTCATGTGTATTGCATTCGCTTCCGGTTTTGCTTTCCATGTTTGAACTAGAAACATGAAAGGACAGATACTGCATGGAATTTTTGCATTTATTTTTGTGATAATTACGAAGCAGGAACTCGACTGAATCAACCATAGAAATCAACATAGTAATGACGGCAGCGTGAAATATGTGTATCATCACGACAAGACCAGGAGCATGTTCAGAATGACAGGAATAATGTTAAAGCGGAATTAACTGTTTACATATCAGAGGAATTTGGAATAAAGATCGGAATAGACCAGTGACTTTATTTGGAGTTAAGTTTAAGTCAGAATTATTTTCAATGACTATTCAGTGTTTACATGGTCATGTTAAAGCAGAAATAACTTTGATTTGGAATTAATCAGGAATAAAAAGTCTTGTGAACAGAGCTAATGTAATATATTACAGATGCATGGGGTTTCCAAAAAAAAAAATATTCTACCACTTTATACTGTATATGCATGTTTGTGTAGGTTTTCTAATCTTGAAATCGTGAAAAAACTGTCTGCGTGGTATTTATTTAGGACAGAGGAAAGAAAGATTGGAGTATTAAGCCTTAAAAAAGCAGTTTAATATGAGTTGGCACAAAAAATAAAAGCCCCAGGCCATGTTTAGATGTTTAATTTACTAATTAATGCTAAATCCTGCTTTATATGAAACTCCTTCTTTAGTTTTTGAATTCCCTGACTCATAAGGAGAGGAACTGAGCTGTGGGCGAGTGCTGATGGGGAGGCGTTCATCCAATCGGAGTCTGACTTTCTTTACCCCCCCCACCCCCAGGCCTGTGGACCATGTCACCATCACTCTGTCTACCCTTATCGCAGGCGTCTCACTGAGGACATGAGGTGGTCCACATCCTGCTCTGAAGGGTCATAACGTGACCTGCACCAGACGCCCACTCGGCTGCTACAACACACTTTCCACAGTGGTCTGGAGCGTTTTATCTGTGGACTCTAAATAGACGGTCAGCAGCATATGTTTGAAGAATAGGGAATAAGATTTACTGTCATTGTGAAAATACAACTGTGCAGGGAAACAAGATAGGTTTTATGCTCTGTTAAGTCCCCAGGAGGCAATTATAATAGCAGCTGAGAATAAAAATATAAAAGAAATCCAGGAGAAATATACACACAAAAAAAGAGAATGTACAGATCTTATGAGTGCACTTAAATTTGTAAAATTTTATAAAGTAATGGAGTTAACTTGTTTTATGTTTGGGGGTGGGGGCTATAAAATTTAATTAATGTGCACTATGGGATTAAGTCAGAAGTGGTCATGCAGATGAATTTTAGGCCATAATGAAATGTTTATTTTTTTAAAGTGGAGAAAAAGGTTCATTAAAATTAAACTGTAGTCGTAGCTATTGATACTAAATACTGTTTTTTTATCCCTTTTGTGTTTACATGGCTAACATGAATGCGTCTGCCACTCAAACTCCTGTTTACATCCAACTGGGCATGCTACACTCTAAAAATAAGTTTTACTGGTTTTCCACCCGTGGCAACTCGTCCCTTCAAACAGCTTTTTAAAGAACTCATCTTTTTCATATTTCGTCAAGGCCAAAAAAAAAAATGTTTTCTCACTATAGTCACAGTAAAGTCACCAGTGTTAATAAAACAAACACTACTTCAGGGAACACAGTGTAAAATTTACACTAAACCTCAGGTCACATTTCCAGAGTTAACTTTAAGTGTTAATAATTTACACTGAGTGTCAATGTGAAAAGTAACACCTAGAGCAGGGGTCGGCAACCTGCGGCTCTTTCATCCTTATCCTGCAGCTCAGACTGGCTTGGGAAAATAAATTACAAAAAAAACTGATAATAGTATGTAATTTAAGTTTATTTTATTTGTTTGTTCTTTTTATTATTTAGTACTAAATTGAGATCTTGATATATTAAAATATTAAAATAAATGTTTTTCGTTGCTCGAAATAAACGACATACTCGTGGAAGCTACTGTACACCTGCCAAAACAACCCCAGTAAGGATAATTATGGAGAAATGTAAGAAAAGAAAAATATCTGACGACCTGGTGATGGACCTGTAAATGATTGCTAGATTTGGAAAGATCTGGAGAAAAAAAATGGACTCACACCATATTTTCTCACCTTTTAATTAGTCAATATAAGAAAAAAAATCCCAGCAGAACATTTTAGGCTCAGGATTTAAAGCAGTGTTTTTCAACCTATGGGTCAGGACCCCACATGAGGTCACCTATACATTATATAGACTAAATGTTATCTAAAATTAACATTTATTTACAACATAGCATAGCAAACTATTGCATCGTCAAAAACAAATACATTTTACCAAAGAAAAAAAAGGCTCTGTTTTGAATGTCTGGAGTTGCTAGAAATGTATGACGTTAAAATGGGGTCAGGAACCAAAACATGTTGAAAACCACTGGTTTAAAGGGTTAACAGATGTGAAATCTATTGGAAGATGTTTTTGCCTGAAAAACATGTTTAGTTACTGTTAAAACAGCTTCATCTTTTAGTACAGACATGAGCGAATTGACCGTAATGACCAATAAAACCTTGAAAGTGTAACGTCTCAGGTTTCAGAAATTGTTGGAATGTTTCCAATTCCACAGGCGGTGAAAGAGTTACAGCCGGAGAAAATGTAGTGTATGCACAGGGTGTGTCAGCGATGACACGTTAGGATTTAAAGAGTTAAAGAATTACATCTGGAAACACTGGTAGGTTAGACAATAAGGTGTTGGACAGCTTCAGGTCTGTGATACTGTGATCTAAACAGGATGAGCTGATGGGATTTTAAAACATTCAGTCTACAGTTATGAAAATGATAAGAGTCCAAATGTTTAATTACTTCACACATGTCAAGAAAATAATTGAATAAGGGGAATGTGTATATATATATATATATATATATATATATATATATATATATATATATATATAGAGGCATGAAATATTTAATTTATTCACTTATTTATATATATATATATATATATATATATATATATATATATATATAAATATGAAAATATTTAATTTATTCACTTATTTATATATATATATATATATATATATATATATATATATATATATATATATATATATATATATATATAAATAAGTGAATAAATTAAATATTTCATGCCTCAATGATGAAATGCAATAAAGTATTTTATAGTGAGACATGTCTGAGGCAAAAGAAGAAAAAACTATTTTTTTCTTGCAATTTCTTGCAAATTTCAGCCAAATCTGTGTTTGTATGTTCGAACTACAGCCATTTTAATAAAAGTACATATCTAGGGGGCGCTATAGTACAAAATCAGATTATCTTTAGCTAAATGAGTGTAGACCTGGAAGATAGACGTCTGTGTCAAATTTCAGCCAAATCAGTGTTTGTATGTTTGAGCTGAAGCAAGTTATGTACTGGTAATTTTTCCCAAAAACTTTGCAAAATTTGCGACGTCACAGCACAAAATCGCTGCAACTTTTTAAAAACAAAGTTGGATAACTTTTGATGTCCCACTTGTCTAGATATTGTTCACCGATTTTGAGCTCATTGGACTCAACGGCCAAGGAGGAGTTTGTTAAAATCCAAAGACGGTGAAAACCATGACTCAGAATTTTTAAAATTTCAATCCAAGATGGCGGACTTCCTGTTGGTTTATGGGCGTGGCCATCGGAAGGTTTTTTGACCGTCTCGTCATGATGAACATGTCTACTGATTTTCACTTCACTTGAGCGTCGTCTGTCCTAATACAATATATTTGACTATTCAAGGGGGCGCTGTCGAGACATTTCTTTACCGACTTTTACGAAACCTCTATATATATATATATATATATATATATATATATATATATATATATATATATATATATATATATATATACTCACAATTTTTCCCACTTCTGAAGTGTGCAAATGTTTTAGTGCATGTTCAGGGGGTCAAATTAGGGCTCAAAGTGCTGACGTCATTGCGATCACAGGGGACTCAATAACAGGATCCACTTCATTCTTTGTTTCTCATGATAATTAATTTTTTTTTTTTTGGCTGATGACGTGAAGGGAAAGGAAAGCCTCCCAGACACCTAGGAGAATTTCAGCTGTCTTCATGGAATCCAGATAAATATAGCTTTGGTCAAAAGTCCCTCCACACCTCCCCCAGCTCCACAGGCCATCACCCACCCACCCACCCACCCACCCACTCATGACCACTAGCTCTCCACTATACTCTGCTGATTTCTGTCAACATATTCATCATCTACAGACTGGTTCAGTACTTATGAGTGATATATTTGACCATATTGTGTCTATATAAATGTATCAGGAATGTAAAGTTATGCAGATATCATTTTGTTTACGAATATTCGGATGTGTAAAATCTCCATACCAATTTTTGAATAAGAAATGACATGACATATGGGAAACAAAAGGGTACTGTATTTTCTGGACTATAAGGTGACACTTAAAATACTTTAATTTCCTCCAAAAACCACAGTGCACCTTGTATATGGATTAATTATGGTTAAGTTTAGTGACTGGGAAGTTTGTTTTGACTTTTTATCTGATCATTTTCACTTTTTAATCAAATAATTTCAACTTTATCTCATAATTTTGACTTCACTTAATGCACTTTATAATCTAGTTCACCTTATATATGAAGAACTTAAAAAAATAAACCATTCATTGACAGTTCGCCTTTATAGTGATTAAATATTGTCATTAACAAATCTTTATCACGTGACAAAAACAAGACAAAACTCGACGTAAATCTGGCTCTTGTGACAATAACTATAATTAAATATATAATGCCGTTATAGATGACCAATAAAAAACAGACAAAATGTGGCTTAAGAAATAAAAAAAAAAACATTCCTAAAATGTCTCTTAGTGTTTGTTGACAAAAACAAAATGAAACTTTTAAAAAATTATTTTAGCTGTGTTGTTGTTTATTTTTTATTTTTTTATTTTTGTTGCTGTCTCTCGCAAGGAAGACGTCAAATTATGTCCCCACCAATGTCCACATCATGATTACTACAATTTAATGGATGCATATCCACTGTTGTTGTGAGATGAGACACCAGCCAATACCTCTGCAGCAAATGGAAAGGCTATGATTCCCCCTAATGGGTCATTTAGTCCACACACAATCCAAATCCAATAATCCATTAAGAGACCTGGGAATATGTCACCCTGGACACGATGGTGCCACCAATAGTTTCACTGATGTGAAAAATGTTGAAAGATTTTAATAAGATTATTAAACATAAATGTTGACATTTTTTAATGAGGTTCTTACAAAGTCTAAAATACAATAATCTGAATTTTAGGCCTTGAAATATGTCATTATCAGGGTGTCAAACTCTGGTCGTCCACGGCCAGTATCCTGCTTGTTTTAGATGTTTCCTTCTTCCATTACATTATTATTAAGCTTCTGCTGAGATGATGATTATTAACTATTAAGTGTCGGTGCTTGATGAATGGATGGTTTAGTTTTTAGTTTTTTTTTATTCATGGAACAAGTGTAAAAAAGAAACCAACAAATTGAGAAAAAGGCCAAAATGTCAAATACTAGTTTTCTTTTTTTGCTTTTATTTTTCTTTTTTTGCAAATATTTCCATGTTATTTCTACTTTTGTAAATATTTATTACTTTTTTTTTTCATTTTGTTACTTATTTTTTTGTTTAGTTTTCTACATTTAATGTTTTATTTTATTATTTTTTCTTTAATGTTGCTCCATTTCTGTCTTTGTTCATGTTACTAATTATTTTGGGGTTTTTTTATTATTCATTTTTGTTAATTTTATTGATGACTTTGGCCACTTTTGTTCAATTTCTTGCTTATTTTAATCTTTTTTTTTCTACAACTGCTAAAGTCACAGGAATTAAAGGGTTAACTGAATCATGTGTGATGGAAAAGGGAAATATCTAAAACATGCAGGACACTGGCCCTCGAGAACTGGAGTTTAACACATGTTCTAGAACTTAAGAACATGTTTGGGGGGGGGAGTACATGTGAAGGAAATGGTTCATTTTGTCAAACTCATAAAAACACAAACAGCAACTGGCCACAATAAACACCTATTGATCTAAAATATTTAAATTCTGAGCCACTAATCTTATCAATGCAAATAATTGATGTAAAATACAGTTATTTATAGTTTCATGGTCATTAGACTCATTATATGTTCAGACGCTCCTTGGAAACAGGCGACTTCTACAACAGTGATTCACCAGTAAAGCCCATGAAGTTTGACAAAAGATAGTGGATGGAAACACTTTGTATTTGCTGGAAAAATCACTTTTTCTTCAGTTTTCCCTGTTTCTAATATGGTAACACTCAACGTTAATCTAAGCTTCTATGAACATCTACATCTACAGTGGCTTAAATTAAAAAATAAAAAAAACCTACACTTTTACTGGAAAAAGACAAAAGAAAGAGAATAATATTATAATTAATTCTGATGAATCACTTAAGAAAAGTGAAATATAAAGGAGAATTAATTTAGGAATATGGTTAAAGGCAGTAGAGTAGAAAAAGCATCTTCTAGTTTTAGAGTTCTATTGTGTTCAGATTTGGACAATGTCGGGTCTGTCCAATGGGATGTACAAAGTCAAATTTATTTTTATTTTAATGGTTTTTTTTTTACAAACGCTATATTGATGAGATCAGTTCATCAAATGTGTTCTATGTACTCAGTGGTTATCTTAGTTTTTAATCACATCGTGGATCACGTGCAGTTGAATCATTGGTCCATTTTTCTTTAACCCTTTAAACTTCTAAGGGCCCACATACAGTATCGGCCGGAAGTAGTCGCTCAAAAATGTTAAACAACCTACCCAAACCTGTCCCAAATGGTCACATGACCAGAGATTCTCACACATCGTCAGTCTCCCTTTGTACGTACGGTAAAGCCCAACACTGATCAACTTTAAAAAGCAACTTAAACTATGACTGAAAACAAACCAGTCATGTGACCACTAGACTCCACAGATTTCCTCGCGTTGCTTGTATGTAATGTTGTGTTTTTATGTATTTTCCTGCCTAGGGACTGCAGATGAAAATTAGCTTTGTAGCTAAAATCCGGCATATTTACGTTCGTGTCATACTTATGTTCATTAATGTGCACTGTCCCTATCAAATAAAGATATAAACCAGTTTCCGATATAACCACCACAGCAGGTATAATCACTCATTTGTTCAAAATACAAATAACAAACAGTAGATCTGAACCTTTATGTCTCATAATTATCCACAGAGGAACCATATTCCAACAAACGCAGTCATAGTCCAACAAAAACATCCAAAACTAACAAAAAAAAATCTGCAGATGTAGTCCATATGTCGTCCAAAACACATCAAACCATTAATAAATATCTACAAATGGCTATAGCTTCATTTAACGGTCCCAGTTTTCATCTTAATATTTTAATTTATAATATTATCAAACACCAATTGGATGTTATTAAAATGGTTCAAGAACAGCATTCAATTGACTTTATTAAGAAATGTAGGTGAAATTGAGTGGAAGTTTAAAGGGTTAAAGACAGATCGAATAAATAAATATTGACCTTGACATTTAGACTGAACATGCGTCACCACAGTTGACCTTCCAGACATCATTTTCCAGTAGATGGTCACCCACCACATTGGGTTCTGCATGTTGGTTAATTCTAAATCTAACATTTCCAGACCGGTGGGTTGGAAGGGAGGGTCCGATTCATTCATGGACACTTCATTTACCAGATTTCACTGCCTTGGAATCAGTTTCTCTGGAGTTGTGTTAACGATACCGTTCAGCAAATAAAGATACGAGACATCAACGACTTGAAGCAGAAGATCACCGATGTCATTGATGAGCCTTTAATACAAACATGGATGTGCCTCATATAACTAATGGTCCCATATAGAGGTGGATTAAATGAGGCTGAAAAACTTCAATGTCTACTTTTCATTTGGTAATAATTTCCACAAATGTGTCTATTCATTCATGTGTTAAACTATAAAGAGACTTTATGGAAACCCTGTAGCATTAACCTTAAATTTAAGTCATTATGGTCTTAAACAGCTTTAAAGGTAACAGTAGAAGTCCAGAGTTAAGGCCAACAGATGTAGATTCTCTTAATTTTACAACCACTGCTAACTGTCCACTGGAATCATGTCCATAAATGACAAAAAGTACAATTCATGGTACATTTAAATAGAAACATCTGTGGGTGAAGAAGATAGTACTAGTTCAACAAACAGAAATAGTCTATATATGTAATAAAGTCCACCTTCATTCTAATGTGAAAATAATGTTTAAGCAATAAGACTAAGTACTATGATGCTAGTTCGATAACTTGGCAACACTTTAATTAACAGGTCAGTTCATAACACATTCATAGCAGCTGTTATAAACTGTACATAAATTATTCATGTATGTTTTATGAGACATGACTCAACATTCCTACCAAACCTTTCACAAATGTGGAAGACAGAATGACAACTTTTCAAAATAAAAGTCTTAATCACGAAGCAGCACTGCCATTTTTGACACTTTTCAAATGCATATTTAAATAATTTTATGAAATGTATTTCATGTTTTGTGGGACTCCAGGTTGTCAAATAATGACCTACACCGCATCTCGTGGGTCTTAAAGAGTCCCGTCCTGTTGCAGACCTCTACCAAGAACGGTTGGATAGTCCCGTAAGCAAAAGATAAATCATCAGCAAAGGTTATATTATTAAATTTTCACTGGACTGGACTAGAACATTGACTAAGATGTGATGTGATGGTAAGAGGTTTGGGGGGGGGGGGGGGGGGGGGGGGGGGGTGGCAGTGCTGCTTTGCGATTGTTGGACTTTTATTTTGAAAATGTGTCTTCCACATTCATGAAAGGTTTGGTACGTCAATTAAAGTGTTACAGATAATTTTAAGTAGCCTAATGACCTGCTAACTATGCAGTTATTGTATTAGCTTAGCATATGGAGCACTGCTTAACTAGTAGCTTACAGCAAGGCATGGTTTATTTGTAAAGCACAATTCATACACAGGGTAATTCACAGCACTTTACTAAAATGGAAAAGAGACAAGTTCAAAACAGAAATATCAATTAAAATCAAGTAAAAGGTCAAAGTGCAGATAGAACCCTCTACTCTGAGAACCCAACATTGTCATAGTACAGGTATGTGTCACTGTTCCAGAGTTTAGCTTCACTGTTTTTACTCCAGTAAAAAGTCTGACCCTAAGGTTTACAGAGTCTGAGGTGGTTCACTGCAAAAAGATAAATCTTACCAAGTGGTTTTTTTTTTTAATTTATACTCAGGATATCTCACATTTAAGATAAGACATAATAATGCAAGAATGGAACTCAGTGCAGAGTCACATTAAACAATTATATAGTATATATGCTTGCAAAAAGGTTCTAAAAGAATATTATTTAAAAATGAACTTTCATTTATAATGATTAGGTACTTGATAGAAAATATGGGTTAGTGTATTATTATTATTATTATTATTATTATTATTATTATGGGATTGTATAGATAGTTGTTATAGTAAAATCAATTAAATAAGTATGATGATATTATGGAAACCCGGTTGGATCTGTCTTGTCTAGTTATTGTATAGTGGTGTTGCCTATGTAGTGAATGTATGTCAGGTTGTTAAGTCATACTGTATATGGTTTGTATTTGTCGATCTGGTTGATTGTTTGTGTTGTTTTATGTCTAAGTCTATATTGTTCAATGTGAATGTATATTTTTTTTTTATTGTCTCCATGTATTTGGACCCCAGGAAGAATAATGCTATGCAGATGCTAATGGGGATCTGAATAAACAAACAAACAAACAAACATAATCACCTACAGAGTGAGTTTCAGTGAGATACACTAGTGTGAAAAAGTATTTGCCTCCTTTCTGATTTCAAATAAAACACATTTAAATATTGGTGAAATACAACACAAACACAAAATGCAGTTTTTAAATGATGGTTTGTATTACTAAGGGAGAAAAAAAATCCAAACCCACATGGCCCTGTGTGGAAAAAGTAATTGCCCCCTAAAGCTTAGCAACCTTAGCAACCTTAGCAACAACAAGTGCAATCAAGTGTTTGCCATAAGTTGCAATAAGTCTGTTGCAAATATCGATCTATTGATTATCATTCTCAGTTTAATCGGGGGATGGGATCTACCTTCATGATTATTCCCATTACAAATATCACTAAATTCTTATGAAGTTAAAAAGCAATAGTTTATTTAGTAATACTTGTCCATTATGTACATTTCATAACAAGAGTCAAATTACTTTTTCAGAAGTCTGTGGTGAATTTAATATTTGCAGGGACACTCTCCTTCCTTCTGCTGCTGTTTGTTCAGGATTGCTCCTGCATCTGAATGTGAGTACTTTAAATGCTATACATCACTTTGAGCCTTCGACCTCTTGTATAAATGTAATGTGGAAATAATTATTAATCCATCTGTAGTTTTCTTAAATGTTTTGTTAATTTTAATACCTGGTATGACTAAAGGTACATTTGTTTGGTCAAATATAATTATAAAAACAAAAATAGCATAATTTCAGAGATGATGTCTGTACATTTTCCATGTTTTTTTTTTTGATAATAACCAAAACCATTTCAGTTTTTATGTCAATATACTGTATGTCATTGTAGTACTTTTAGGTATTCCATGATTTCTTTTCTGTCTTTTTAAGTCACATGATACACACAAGAGTTAGGACTTGATTGCAAAACCATTGTTTTTGATGATGTTTGTGACTGCACATGATGCAGCACAAGGATACAACAGTTCACACTGTGGCGCACATACAGTATATGATATAAATGTATATGTGTCTGTGCATAAAAGTGTTTTAATCCTAAACAGTAGTGGGACACTTGTCTATCTGAAGCTCCAGTCTTGCCTCATAGATTTTAATGACCTCCCTTAGTTGCGTCTTTAGCTCCCTGACAGGGATTATACTCTTCAGCACCATCACTTATCCTAATACATTCAAGGAGCTTTCAGTTCACATTTTGATTTGAATGAAACTGGAGTTCTGCGTCAGTGTATATGGACAATGATGTGAGGAGCAGTAGTGATGTTCCTGTCCTACCCTCTCCTTCCATTTACCCGTACATCATAAACAGACCTCTGCAGCCACACCTCAAACTCATCACTTCCTACTTTGCATGTGAATGGATTAAGAGAATGGGATTAAAGTCTTATCTAATAGACTTGATCATGGATGTCAGACTCTATCACAGATGTCAGAGGGGGAGGATCTGATCATCGTGACAATTTCCCATTGTGGAAGGAAGACTAAGGGGCTGTTTGAGGGTGATTGTGGCTAAATACGACTGTATATTTTACAGGAAGTGCCTTTTGTTTACACGGTGACAGCGCCATCAGGGTGTGAATACGCACAAATCTGAAGACTCTCTTCCAGAGTTTTGAAGACGCGCCAGGTCGCATCTCCGTCTAAATGGCAAGAAAAACAAAACATGTTCATGTTGCGTGCATCTTTACGTCACATACACTTTCACGTTTCATTCATACGCGAAGCAGGTAAAGCAACAAACATGGATCCCACAGAACTTCCAGCTGCACTAGCATTAGCATTAGCATTAGCACTAGCAGCTCTAGTAAATGTATAGGAGTTGCTTCACCTATTGTACAGACATTACACACATGTCATATCCGAACAGAGACGGGTGGACAATGACATACGTCAAAAACAGAAGAGGACATGTCAGTGTTCTATCACAGTACCACCTTACGGCCTGGCATGATTATCCAGTTGTATTTCACCTACTGTTGCATATTCATGTAAACAAGGATTTTCTCCTGAAAACGCTCGTCTAAACGTGGATGAAAAACTGAAGACGAGACGACACTTTTGCACCTTCTGTTTTCATCTTCTTTGTATAAACGTAGCCTAAAAGTAAAGTTCACCCCTTTGCCCTGCGCCTCTGTTTTGCACGTTCACATGAAGGTATATATCGTCTGGTCCCAATTCTCAATTGGACAGAAACAAAGGGCTGGAAAAGCCTTGAAATGGAGACAACTGCTACGTTTACATGATGTTTTTTTAATTCCCTCACTCACTCTCTCACTCATTCTCTGAACCCGCTTTATCCTCACTAGGGTCACGGGGGTCACTGGGGGCTTATCCCAGCTACAATGGGCGAAGGCGGGGTTAATACACCCTGTATGAGTCGCCTGTTCATCACAGGGCTGAACATACCGAGACAAACAATCATTCACACCTGTGGACAGTTTACACTACTGGTCAAAAGTGTAGAACACCACGATTATTCCAGAATTTCATTGAAAATTCAGTGAAAAAAACGTAAAAAAATTAAAAATTAAACGTCCTTAAAACACAAAAAAAAAACTCTTTTAAAAAACCTTTAAACACCCATAAAAACACTTTTTAAAAAACTTTAAAAACCCTCAAAAACCAGTTTAAAAACTAGAAAAGCACTCTGAGAGCACAGACCAAGACATGATTAAAACACTTTATGTCGGTCGACTGTTCTGTTTTTGTTTTATTTTTTTTTAGCTTGTAGTAAAATTTTACTCTTTACATTATTTCATTCTGCTCCTTCATGTATTTACTTTTTTAATTGTTATTATTTATTTATTTATTCTTTTTAATTATTTAAATATTTTAACTTGTTCCTACAACTGCAGGATAATGGGGGAGTTTAATGTAAAGAACTTTGTGCTACATACACATGTATGAAAATTACTATATAAATAAAGTTTGATTGATTGATTTAAGTTTATCTTTTTCTAAGGCAGTTTTATTTCTGCACGACAGTTTTGTGAATGCAGTGTTTTACATGCACGACTGTAATTTCTACTCTAGAGCAAAATTTACAAAAATAACATTTGGGTATACGTACATACTATATATCTTTTCTTTAAAATGTTTATTTTTTTAAGTTAAAATCTAAGGCTAAAAGTTTGGGATACGTATCGCGTTGAATACCATGTATTAGGATACACATGTACAGTATTGCAGCACGTATCGTATCATGAGGTTGTTGCCAACACCCACCCCTCATCTGTTTTACCTCCATCATGGAGCTTTGTTCCTTGTCTTTCCGTCACAGACAGTGTGGGTCTTTTTGTTGTGTTTTAGCTGCAGTGACTCGTCTTCATTGATGCTGAAGAGCATTTGAGCTCTTCACCCTGGCATATGCCTCAAAAGCTGTACAAGCAGAGCTACAGTCGACTTTCTATTAAAATGTCCCACTAAGGTGTGCATTCTATGATTTTACAGTGTTTGAACTGTAAAGGTGAAAAAGCCTTCAAGGTTAGTCTCACATGGATTTACCAGTTTTACCACTGCTGACGAACACACAGTCTAGTCAACAGGTATTTGTTCAGTGGGTTTTTAGATCATACATAATAATCTGTTTCTAACCTATAAAGGCCCAGTTGTACTTTTGTGGTAGTTAACACATTTTTTCTCTATTTTTACATTTTTATTGGGTGATTTATCAGCATTTATTATAATATTAAGTTTAGTATTTTGCATTTTTAAATGAAAATCTGATATTTTCCTATATTTCATTTACTGATCATGATTGACGTTAATAAAAGCTAAAATTAAAATTGGAGGTTATTATATCAGAAACAGAGGACATGTGATTTTCTTTTTTTCAGTTAAAGATATTAACTGAACATAAAGCTAGTGTCCCCATCCACTGTTATTGATCCAGCTCCATGGGTTTTTACCAGTGAATCAATGCTGTAGGACATACCAGTGTTTCCATGGTAACTACAGAGCCTCTGAATGTCCAAATGGATTATATCTGACGACTATGAAAAGATGACAAACTGTTTTTTACACCAATTATTTACACAGATTAATAGAAATAGTGGATCAACGACAGGTATTAAATGTTTTATATCAATGAATGGTTTTAGTGGCAAGAGGATATTTGGGTGTTTATGGATTAAAGGGAAAAATGAGATTACATTGATCTTGGTCAACCTACTTCAGTCGACTTCATTAATTCTGGTGTTTGCTGAATCAAGGATTTTCCATCTTGTATTTAGATGCATATTAAACACTCCCAGACTCAGCAAATGCTTTAGACTGTAAATAAATGAAGTGAATCCACAAACATTAGCAGTGTTACAAAATGCTACTGTACTCAAGTATGTTTTGGGACAATTTGTACAATTTTTATTCCGTTTACTTTCACTTTTACTTCACTACATTTCCTCATTTAATTGGCATACTTCTACTCCCATACATATTTAATGCACAGTATCGTTACTTGTTACAGAAGAATAAAATAAATGTGATTTTTCTTCACTGAGATTACCAGTAACTGCAACAAAGTCAGGAGCTGATTTATTATTGTGATAATATCATAGTCCACACTGCAATTGTTAGCAATCACTTTTGTTGTTTTAAATATTTGTAAATTGAATTTTCAAAAGTACAACAGATCATGACAAAACAAATAAAAATACATATATTTGGCTGAACAAACAGGTTGAAATTTGAATTTATACAGGCAAGAGAGATTCAGGAGATACACGTGAAGCAAAATAAAATAAAGTACCATGCATAATACGTCCACATGATCAGAGACATTTGCATAGAAACACCAGCGTAGGGTGTCATTTGTGGAACAATTCACTTGGAGCTATGATACAAATCCTCTTGTCAGAATGATGGACAAATTTAAACCAATATATGAGGGGAAGGGTTCCCATATTTTATGAAAGACAACATCTTTATTTCATCCATTTGGACATTGAGAGTCTCCATAGTTACCGTGGAAACACCATCGTCTTCTACAACATTTATTCACCAGTAAAAACTATGGAGTTTGGATGGATCGATGACAGTGGGTGGACATACTTGTGTTTATGTCCAGTTGTTGATGTTTCACAGAAAGACTCAGTTTGTCTTCAGTTGTCTCTTTTTGTGATGTAACTAGAAAAGTACTGTGAGAGCGCAGACCTCCACCCTCCGAATGAAGAGAGGTCCGCCAAGGAGGTTATGTTTTTGCCAAAGTTTGTCTGTCTGTCGATGTTATTTAGCAAGATAACTCAAAAAGATATGGATGGATCTTGATGAAAATGTCATGACGTCTTGGGGGTGTCACAAGGAACAAATGGAAGAGATCCTGGAATTTTACATTGCTGTAAATAGAGAATAAATTTCAAAGTGATCCAGAATCCAGAATCTCCTCTGGATCATCACCAAAATCGAATAATTTGTTCCTTGTGACACCCCCAACACGTCATGACATTTTCATCAACATCCGTCCATAACTTTTTGAGTTATCTTGCTAAATAAAGGCAAAACATAACCTCTAGGGCGGAGGTAATAACATGTAATAACTTTAATCTGAGCTCTTATGAACATCAACATGATCATTTGGTTCGATATAAGAAAATATTTGCGAATGGAAATGGTGATAAATTACTTCAGAAAGGTTTAATCTAGAGAAAGAAATAATTTGGAAACTGCTGCAAAAGTAGCACTCGTCCTTTATGGGTTCAGATTCAAAGATGAGCACTGATTAAAAAAGACAACAGAAATCAGATGTTAAATTACTAATAAACTAAATGTCTTCTCCAGACAAAGTTTAGTTGTATGACATCACTTCCCTTGATCCCAGTCCAGACAATAATACCAGGGGAGGGGTCTGAATCTGAGGTTGTTTATATAGTAAACAGATCTTTCAAATGTTTTAAAATCAATTTGTAATTGTAGTTGAGAAGCTACTGCATCAGTTAAAGATAAAAAAATAAACCTTGCTTCAGCTGAAACATTAATCTGTGCAGTAATTATCTAATAGAAGGATCTGAACTCTATCAGTTAAATCCAGGTTTTTGTTAAGAATATTGAGCCAACGAAGACTTTTTCACCTGAAGCTCATATATAAAAGCACAATTTGTTGGATAAAAATGTACTAGAATGAAGAAAATGGAGTGTGTAATCCCCCCCCCCCACACACACACACACACACTCATCCATCCCCAGTGTTCTCATAAAGCCTCTACTCATATACATAGATAGCACTTATCATGTTTTTTTTGTCTTTTTTTAAAAGCCATTGCAAGTTTTTCAGCATAAAACAATATTCACTCTCCTGAATCGTGTCCTTTGCAGTTCTGTGTTCTGCTCTGTCATCAATGCAAACACATTAGTTTTTCCTTCATCTGCTTCATGGGCATGATATTCACAAAATAAGCATAATGTGTGTGCGTATCCATGCACAAATCAGCAGAGTGGAACAATAAACAAATGCATTTAAAGGGCTCAGGTATCAACATCAGTGCTTTTATGGTATATTTAGGCCTTCACTGCAGACCACGTCCACTGTAAGGCCTATTGAGTCCGCTGTGATCGCAATGACGCACCCATTTGAACTTAAATTTGACCCCCTGAACATGCAGGAAAACACACCAAATTTTGTGCACGCTTCAGAAGTGTGAAAAATTGAGAGTATATATAATTTCATAAAAGTCGGTAAAGAAATGACTCTACTGCGCCTCATTGAATAGTCAAATATATGAAAATCAGTACACATGTTCATCATAAGGAGACGGTCAAAAAACATTATGATGGCCACGCCCATTAAAAAACCAGGAAGTCGGCCATCTTTGATTCCATTTTTTTAAATTCTGAGTCATCATTTTCACTGTCTTCGTATTTTAATGAACTCCTCCTTGGCTGTTGGATCAAATTCAGTGACACTAGCTAGACAAGTGGGACATCAAATGTTATCCAAATTTTTTATTTTTGTGCTACGACATTGCAAAAGTTGCGAAGTTTTCGGGAAACATTACCACTACATAAATTGCTTCAACTCAGACAAACAAACACCGATTTGGCTGAAATTCGACTCGGACATCTATCACCTGGTCCTACACCTGCTTATCATTAGATATTGTGATTTGGCTCTATAGCGCCCCCTACAAATGCGCCTTTACTAAAATGGCTTTAGTTTGGACATACGAACATCAATTTGGCTCAAATTTGACTCAGTCGTCAGTCTTACAGTTCTACACCCATTTAATACACAACATTTCAAATAAGTCACTCTATAGTGCCCCCTACATATTTTTACAAAACTGTGCATTTCTGGCCAAATATCAAATTCTGCTCATGGTACGATGTGATCTCGTTGCCTCCTGTTGTCGGTGGTTGTCGCGGGAAGTTGGTCGCGAGGGACGGCAAAGACCTGTGAGGCTCATTGCACACAAGTTACAACTAAAATGCACTTTGTGGGGCCACTCTGCAAATGAAAAGAAAAATGAAACACAATAAACAACCAATGGCAGTTTAAAACAATACCATAAGGTTTAAAAGTCTGAGGGGTAACATATGTTCAGGAGGTAGAAATGCCAGTATGATTTTCATCAGAACATAAATAAACTTTACAAATGCTAAACCTGAGTGGAATTCAGTCATTTTGAGGGTAAGTGTAGGTTGTTGCTGACACCAGGAGGTGTTAGATTTAACAAAGTGGTGAGGAATGACAGGACATGACAGGTTATCCATTTGACAAATCATCCATTTATTCTGAACAAACTGAGGTCAAAGGTTATTTCACATACACTATTACCACTTGTTATTAAAAGGAGAGTTTTTTTTCCAATTAGACTATATTTAGAATATGATTATATAACTATGACATATGCAGTGTGTTATCTGTCAACACGACATAAACACAACAATGATCCATTTGACTTATTAAACCTTTTTGGGCCAATAAACCAATGTCATTACTTTATGTTTTCATTATATCTGTGATACTTGGTACACAGTGATACAAACTGGGAACATGTCAGAGACTACAATTTAATTATTTGCCATCAGATACATCCAATATCCTCACATCATAATCTGTTCATGGACTTCCATCAGTTTCCAACAGTGTTAACGTATGGATTTTCTGCTTTAATACAGGTGTTTTTAGACGCACATTTTATTCTCATCCATTTTGGGGGGGAATTGTCCACAGAACTACAATTGATGAAAAAAAAAATTATGTGAACCATTAAAAACCTTCAAATGAACCTTTTGTTTCTGTCAGACTTTAAGCAATATTGGACTGAGTATCTTTAATTTATCTACAAGTTTAGTAATAATACCATGTTAGAAGTTTAAGTTAAGCTTCGTCAACACATTTGCTGTACTACCTCCCACCATCCAAACACATGCACTGATAGGTTCATTGGTTAATCTAAATTGTCCATAGGTGTGAATGTGAGAGTGATTGTTTGTCTGTATATGTTCAGCCCTGAGATGAACTGGAGACTCATACAGGGTGTACCCTCTATGACAGGGGTCTCAAACAAATTTTTTTCAGGGGCCACATTTACTCTGATTTGACCTCCAATGGGCCAGACCAGTAACATTAAAACATAGTAACCTATAAAAAACAATCACTCAAAATTTTTGTCATTGTTTTAGTGCAAAAAAACCCCAATTAAATTATGAAAGTACTTTTATAAATTACCCAAATGCAAAGTTTATCAGTTTATCATTAGTCCATGTGTTTTATTATGGATTGGTTCTACAAAGACATTAAACTCTTAATAACAGAAGCAGAAAATGGTTTAAATTGTGTCTAATTTTCTTTAGACATTTCAGGTTGTTCACATTTGTTCAGATTATTCACATGTTATTGTTACAGGATAGTTTGTAAATGTAAATATTTTCATAAATGAATGTTAGTTTTTCCACTAAAACAAAGACACACATTTGAAGTTGTCATCATTTATAGACAGAGAAAAAAATCTGAGAAGAAAATATAGTATTTTTTTTTTTAGTTTGAATTCTCTTCAGCTCAGGGGCTGCATTGGAACATTTGGTGGGCCGCATTTGGCCCCCGGGCCACATGTTTGAGACCCCTGCTCTATGAGAACCATAGCTGGAATAGGCCCCCAGTGACCCTAGTGAGGATAAAGTGGGTTAAGAAAATGAAATTAGGTATAATTTTCTGACAGAGCTGATTTTCATGGTTTCTGTAACAGTGGTAATATTCTATTCTATTCTATTCTATTCTATTCTATTCTATTCTATTCTATTCTATTCTATTCTATTCACTTGAGTGTGAAGCTATTCTGTTGTAGTTCAACTTTGTCTGTCACACTGAGCTACAGGTCCCAGAGTTTATTACGTAGATTAATGTGAATTAATAAGGACGACACTTGAAATAATTAAAAAAATATCTTCTTTTCCATTTAAACTTGCCCTCATTCCACCTTTTGTAAGCCTCTTAAATTTTTACAGCTCTGAAACAACAGAGGGAATTGTGTGAAATCTTTTATTATTAATATAAATGTATAAATATTCCCAAAATTGAATTTCAGTTTCAGCCAGTACCAGGTGAAGCTTTAAGTCAAAGTTGTCATTAACAGTTTGAAGGTTTTCTGGTCTATATCCTGTCAGTGATGTGTGGGTTTATTGCAGAATCCATGTGGGAGGGGTGGTAATTACACTGATAGGAGTTAATTATTGCCGTTAAGGACCCGTGTCCCAGCTTGTGGAATATTTACTGTTTAATGACTGTCATTAATTTAAAGAGGACATTTCCTCTCACTATTTAGTGAGAAGTTATTATCCCTTTAAATGGTTTGATGATGCTGATGCTGTTAAATACCCCCATCTGTTATAGAACCACAATGGTTATTATGGGATTTAATTTCCTGGTATCGGTGACTGTAACATTTTATTTAATTGTATAATATTTAATTGTTTGATAACTTTGGTGAGCTGGGACCAGTAAAGGTGTTGATTCATAAAATGTACTGATGAGTTTTTTAAAAAAGGGTTTGGTTTCATAAACAACAGACTTCACTTCACTAAGGAAACACCTTCTTATAGTCCTGGGCGAGTAGGTCCTATCTCACCTGAAGTTAATTACATCCCACCTCAAAGCATCCAGACCAGGGGTGCTCAATCCTGGTCCTTGAGAGCTAATGTTCTAGATGTATCCTCCTTCCAACACACCTGATTCAACACAGTGGGTCATGATCAGCTTGATGAGGTTTATCATTTAACTCATGTGTGTTGGAAGGAGGATAAAACATGCAAGATAGGAGGTCTCTAGAACCAGGATTGAGCACCCCTGGTCCAGACGATCCAAAATTATGGAGGACAGTAGATCTAAACTCCTGCCTCCTCCACTGTTTATCAACATACAACGTGTTTTCCAAAGCGTTTGTTGGGTGTTCTCGTTAATATTGGTTGGGAGAGATTATTGTAATCACCGTTTGTGTGTGTGTGTGTTTGTGTCCGCAGTGACATATCATGCTGTAACTCAATGAATACTTGAGATACCACCATGAAATGACATGGTCATATACATATAAGTAATGTGCATCCGATGCAATGATCCATTTGAATAAAGGTCAAAGGTCAAGGTCGCATTTAGCAGAAAGCTCAAAATCACATTATTAATTAGAACTCAACAACGGAGGGTCACAGAACATTCAGATTGGTACCAAAAGATGTGGAATGAAGATTTCTACAATTGTCATAATTATTGTTATCACCTAAAACTAATAGTTTTTGAGATTGCTGATGGTCAAAGGTGACATGTCGCAAAATTAACTTCTGTAACACTGTGTGTGTGTGTGTGTCAAGCATAGATATATCATGATATGACTTAATCAACACTGGATATATTATCATAATATTACACGCACTGACAAATATATACATGTAACGAAATTATCAATATTACAAAAGGTCAAAGGTCAAGGTCGCATTTAGCAGAAAAGTCAAAATCACATTGTTGGCTCTAATTCAAGAATGGGTTGTCATAGAAACTTGAAATTGGCACAAAATAGGGGCGAGATTAGGGATTCTTTGAATACTTGTTTAATATGTTACCACTGATGATAATTTGTGCCTACCATCTGTCTGCCTGCATTATTGGCTGGTTATTGAAAGGGACATGTAGCACAGATGACTTCAGTAGAGTAGTATTTGCAGTGTACTTTAATATTTTACTCTTCATATTTATTCTCACCTCTGTCCAGTAATGGAGCAACACATAATAATGACTGGATATATTTTAATCTGTTAACATCTGCATTTCCAGCATGACCTACGTAAGCAAAATGTTATTTATTACGCTATTGGTAGAGAAATGTTATTACACTATTGGAAAGTTATTACTTTATTGGCTTTATTACATTACAAATTACAGAGGTGGGTAATCCCAGCTCCAAAAAGTAAAAGTCTTTCCATGTATTAGTTCTTCCTGATCACTTCATGCAGGTGATTCCACTAAATATCCATCTACTTGGATGAGGAGTTGTATGGTTGGAACAAATACATGACAGGACATTTACATTACCCACCTCTGCTAAATTACATTATTGGCAGTTATTAGGTTTTGGTTGTAACAGAAGCTAATGCTGCTCGTGGCTGACAGTGGTTTTACATTTTGAGATATTTCCACATTGGCGTCTTTTGGGGGGCGGGACTGTGGTCCTTGTTTGAACCCAGATCAGAAACTCAAAGGCAATGTCTCATCATTTCTGATAAATCTCTGACATGGAGTATGAAGCCTGTCCTGGTTTTCCACCCTGGCTTAAAGAGCCCCGGCAGGAGATTCCTCTAAATCTGTATCCATTAAGCCCCAGTATTATTCCTGAGATCACAAAGAATGAGAAGGGACTATGAACACTGGCACCAGGACACTATTTATAGCAGTGTGTGCAGCAGATCCAGCAACCCAGTGATTATTGGGTATTACACATAGGGACAGGTGGATGTATACAGGGACGCCCAGCCTCGTAAATATAGATGTGAACATGCAGTTTAGGAATGTGACGGGGATAGCATTGACAGAGGAGGCAGCAGATACACACACATAAACCATATCAGTATTTCAACAACTTCCATCAACAGTGCACACACACACACACACACACACACACACACACACACACACACACACACACACACATTCATATTTAGGACTATTTAACTCTGTGATTTTCCTTCTTATGTTATAGTTTACATCCTGAGTGTCTTGTTTTGTTTGTTTTTGTGCATCTTTCTGTCATTGTTAGTGTCTGGGCTTTTATTTTGTCATGTTGGTTCATGTTGTCTCTGTCCTGTTTTACTTCCTGTCACCAGGTGTTTTCCTCCCCACCCCTCTAATTTGCATAATTAAATCCACCTGTTCCTTCCCTTATATAAGTGTTGTGTGAATGTTTGTCGTTGCTTCATATGCACCACATGAGCGGTAATCTGTTGTTTGGGACTCTCTTGTGTATGACCTGTTTTTGGCTATCCTGTATCTTTTATTCCATCTGAACCCATGGAACTGGACCCTGCTTCTACACCTGACTTTCACTTCACAGTTTGTATTTTCCTGGCTTCCTGGACCCTGGCGATGACTCCCCTCTGGCTTTTTGTTGCTGTTTGTGACACAGCCCTGCTGACCGTCTCCCTGACATAAAGTATGAGGGAAACAGGTGTAAAGTGAAACATGTATTTTTCAAAAGTTTGAAGATGTGTTTATTTGTAATTTTTTTAATGATTGTTTTTAATTAAATTTTTTTTTACACATTTTAAGTGTTTTTATTTTCTTATTTTTTAATTTTAATGTTATTTGTAATTTTATTTTGAATTTCTTTAAATATATATTTTTATATATTAAATTTATAGTACTGATATAGTTTGATATTCCAGGTGTTTGTTTCTTCATCTTGTAATATGATCTTGATCACACAAAAACATATAGGATGTCAAAAAAATCTCTTTACAATTAAAAATAAGTACATATTACAAAAGCAAGTGATGAGTTCTATTCATCAGATTTATTCTATGTAGTCAATGATTTTATATATATATATATATATATATATATATATATATATATACACACCTAGTATCAGATTGCAGATTTTCGATGGCTATCCTTATCAACACTAACAGTTGAGCAGCTGTATTATTTCCATATGGTTTCGGTGCGTCATGTGCTCTGTGTATGTTCAGCCTCAGGAATGTTTGTCACTGTTGAAGTTTTCAATGTTTTTCATTTTCTGAACGGCAAAAAAAACTTAGTGATTAGGATGTAGATGAAACCATCAAATACTTGAAGTGAAACAAGTTCAGAGAGAATAAAGAATACTAGAAAAACACGAAGGATAACATTTGTACATTTTATTCATTCATGAAAAAGACCTCTTGTATTTTTTTTTTTTCCTTTTTGGGGAGGTTCCCCATAGGTTGTGCATTTTTCACAGTTTTATATATTTGCCAGAACAGATCCATTTTTCAAGTATAGGTGTAAAAGTCAAAGCGTAACAAAAAGAAAATCCCATCCTGCTCCAACTATATCAGTGCTGTATTTCCAGAAAACAAACAAATACCTTAAATATATATTTTTTTCTTTTCCTTTTTAGTTGTGCATTTAGGGTAGTATTTAAACCACAGGAAAACAGAAAATGACAGAAACAAATAAGCATTAAAACAAAAAGCCATTACAAAAACATGTTGTTATGAACTTTTGGGGCATTTAATGGTTGTAATAGTGGTAAATTGGGATAATATTAATTTACTATGGGGTAAATTGTTCTATAAATATTTGAAGCAGAAGTAGCAGCCCTCAGAAGAACTGTAACGGTGTGGGTTTAGGAAAGGAGTGAAAGGAGCGTTAACCTTCTCTTGGCACAGCCTGATACAAGCACAAAACACTGCACGTTCCCACATGGCTACATTTAGCATTTGCATGTTTCTCTGGAAAATACAAATACAGCAAATGCAAAGACAGCTAAATAAAAGCAACTATTATATGACTTATTAGATGCCAAGAAGACCCACGAACCATGTCCCATTGCATAGTTTTGGCCTGTTTTTGGCACTATTTGCCCTCTGTATGACATGTGCTACTTTGTTTTTGTGTGGCTTGGTTTAAGGAAGCACATATTTTTAATCACATAAAATATCCCATCATCAACACAATATTAATGCACACGGACACAAAGTTCCCTTTTTATTGTTCCAGTGGGGATACCTGACAGACACACGTTTCTGTTTAAAAGCTTCTCATCCTCATTTAACAAGAACAAAAATGTGGATTATTCCATTTGTTATCCAACAAGTGTGTGTGTGTGTGTGTGTGCATATGGCTCTGTATGTTAGTGTGTGTGTGTGTGTGTGTGCACATGACTCTGTATGTTAGTGTGTGTGTGTGTGTGTGTGTGTGCTATGGTCTAATGGATGGTAAATGTACCTCACATAACCATCACCCCCCCCCCGCCCCCCCCAGGCCCCAGGGTGACCGTCTGTCCGCCCCTGGTTCATGACAAGGACAAAACCTCCGACAGAACCATGACTCAACAGCAGCAGACAGACATCAGTGAAACTCTTCTGTTAAATCCCTCCAATGAGCTTTAAGCACACAGGTCACTTTCCATGTCCTGCTTTAATGACATTACATGTTGTCTTGATCACAAGTGCACGCTATCCAGTACTTAAACTACACTTGCCCATCCAAAAAAAAAGTCACACATGCAATATTTCACTGCATCACCTTTGGTTTTGATTTGACTCAATGTAACTAAGCTAATACATAATAATAATAATAATAATAATAATAATAATAATAATAATAATAATAATACTTCCATAGGTAAATACTTCAGTGGTTAATAATGTTTGAGTTGGAACAAGTTATTTAATGTAATTGATGCAGTAAGTGTCCTCTCATGTCTGTAATGTTTAACAGATTGGACACCACCAGAATTGATCAGGGTCAATTAGGCTTGTAAGAGAATATTTTAGGGACCACAAGACATAATTTTCACACACAAAAAAAAAATCCAGACTCTAATTAGAGTTAATGCAGTGGTCTGATTCATCATCATTATCAATAATCAAAAATTAATGCAACTATGGATGGAAAAAAAAATACAATACACCTCATTGTGACATTACATAAGCATTATGTGACAAAAATAGTCAACGTAAATGTTTCCTGTAATCAAAACCTAAGGTGGTGCAGTGAAATATTGCATGTGCCACTTTTTTTTTCCTTTTTTTTTTTGGACAGACGAGAAAACATTGATAGAACCACTTCAGGTTTGATAACAATGTATGAAATAATAATCAGTCCAGCTGATCACCTGTACTTTTCAAATACAACCTTTGCAGCAAAATGAAAAATATTGGTGTCGGTCCTTCAAATATTTGCCAAACTGAGTGAGTTTTCACACTGAAAAGAATCAGAAACAGCTGTTTAAAGAAAACAGCAGCTCAAAAATGACTAAAACACTGTCAGTTTGTTTTTCTTTTACTTAGTTTGAGTTTGATGTTCAGTAATATAGATGTAATTATTACATCCACCAAGGAAGGGCAGAGGTTGTGTTTTCATCAGGGTTTGTTTGTCTCACTCAAAATGTTATTGACAGATTTTCATGAAATTTTCAGGAATTGTTGATACAGGCACAAGAAACACATTATTACATTTTGGTGTTGATCAGGGGGTGGGGGGGCTGATCTGCCCTAGCAGAAGTCTGCGTTCTCTGAATGCTTTTCTAGTTTGGGTTGTACTTTGACGTAGCTGTCAACTGTCATCTGGTCTGTAATAAGGTCAAAGGTCATTCATGGATAATGGGGAGGAGTTGGGTTGGGTTCCTGCTCTAAACGATCATTATTACATCAGTGGAGCCCCCAGTGACTACTTTTAAATACACATTCTCTTCTTATTTCTTTGTTAACATGCTGTTACTTCTGATATGTATCCAGTCAGATAGAATGCAGACTTTTGGAAAAATCAGTTTCAAAATACAATCAACTGGAAAAATAAAATTATGGTAAGTGTCTTAAAGTCGATATTGTATATATATTTCAGTTTGGTATTCGTAAAACTCCATCCAACCTTACTTTAATGTCTAATTGGGTTATGTCTGTTGTCATGTAGTAACCTCTGCTCATCCCTACAGCTGACTGTCTCCACCATTATCATGCATCTTAGAAGCTGCAATGCTTTGACCTTTGAACTTTGCCATTTGGCCTCAGTTGAACCTCTGTCATCACTCGGACTGGCCTTTGCTACAGCTCCTGTATGTTCGGCACAGTTCAGTCCATCTAGGGCATGGAAGTGTGTCACTTCAGATCTAATTATGACAACAGTCACACACACACACCCCTCTCCTCCCCCCACCTCTGGCTCCCTTCACTACGATGCCCACAGTGACCAAGACCCAAGCATAGAGTGTTTCAGTCAGATATGAAGAGATCTGATCCAAAAAACTGAATGTGAACTTAAAATGGAATCGGATTTTTGATGAAATTAGTTATTTCATTAAAAGAGTAGGTTTTATAACTGTGGTTTAACTTAGTATTATTTGGTGTTGTGCATTCATTATCATGGACAGAATATAAACAAGCGGTAAAACTAAAACAGGACCTTGTTGTCAGACGCTCTAGGTATTGTATATTAGACACGTATGAACATAATTTCTTTGGTTATATCCAGAAAAAAAGGACTAATTAGGAATCTGCATGATATTTGCACCACCTGAGCCTTCTGACTGAAACATATATAGGAACATTTTTGACTATTTACCATCATAATTTAAGATAAATGTCTTTACTTGAAATATTAATGGTCAAATGAGTAGAATCTTGCACAATGTTGGTTTCTGTGTGGTTTGTGTCTTACTTTAAGGGGGTAAAAAAATAAAGAGGTCAGCAAGAAGCCCCACATTTCTGTAGCAGAAAACTGCAACTGGCAGAGAATTAGGTTATCTATATGCCAACTTCCTGCTTTGCTTTTCCAGGACCTACAACTGATAAAAATGAACACAAAAAGGAGGAGGGGGAGTTAGCATTTACCGGTGTAGATGAAGATTACAGATGATTGAGGATTAGGGATGAAAAAAAAAAAAAGGACAGAATACTCTGTGAATGTTAATGCATTTAAAAACAATTTAAATCCACCACATTTTAACATTTGGCTCCTTTGTCAGTGTGTATTCACAGGAGTATTGATTGTTCAACATGTCACAGAGTAAAGAACAAAATTAGAAAGTAGAAGGTGGGATGGACCGGAAAAAAGATGACTTTTCTCATTCTCTAAATGGAAGTTGAACAAAGATTTCACTGCAAAATATTTCAAATCAAACAAGGTTAGTGACAGTAGGACTGGGTGAAGCAGCAACAAATATAATCACTAGGTCTTTTTTTTTCCATATTGATCCATATCAGTATGGATCACAACATATAATTTAATAATGCTGCCATTTGGAAGAGTGTCCTGATAATGGTTCTACGCTGAGGAAAGAGGTCAGACCTCTGACTAATACTGGGAAGCATTTCTATCCCCTCAGTGTAATGACAGATGTTCTATTATGCATTTAGCCTGTGGAAAATAGAACAAATAACCACATTTTCCTTTTCAAACCTTTTTGAGAACAGATTTCTAAATCTGCAGGGAGTACTTGTATGCAACAATTCATCTGTCAACATCATGGATGGAATAATAGACCTGGATCTGATGCTGACATTGAACCATTACGAACTCCCCATGTGTATTGAGATGACTGTAAAAGACAACTGCACCCAAGATATTAATATACTTCTCCCTGGTTGTAAGTAAGTAAATACTTCATTTGTCATTATACATTGTACAATGAAATTTGTCCTCTGCATTTAACCCATCCTTCATGCCGTTGGGGCACCTGTAAGGAGCAGTGGGCAGCCATGTGCGGCACCCGGGGACCCATCTCCAGCTATAGAGCCAAGCTCATGGTCAGAATCACCTGACTGGAGGATTTTTGCCCGAACAAACATATTTTTGGGTGTTTAGAATCTGCAGGTTTAATGTGTGTTGTTACATCCTCTGAATGACACTATATTGTAGAGTGAGTGTGGCCTTAATTCTTGTAAGAAAGTGTGGATACTGGTCCACATCTACATTAGTCCACATATATCCAGATCTACAGCATCTCCACAGTATGTTCGAAGTGTACTAGTGCTGTACACCTCCACTATGTCAGTGTTATGTGGACACCTCTGGGAAGAATATAAGCGCAAATGGGAGTTTGATATACTACAGATGAAAATGCCACATATAAGGAAAGAGAAACAGGGCTTTAAAAATGACAATGCATAGAGAGTGGAAGGAGAGAAAGTGACAATCCTGCCAGTGTGTGATGGAAATATTCACTCTTATTCCCAGAGAGTTTCCTCCAGCAGCCAGAGTGTAATAATATGGACAAAGCTCAAAGGCTTGAAATACTGTCACTGAAGAGGACGAGTGTCGTTTTAAGGTTTAGAATCCAGTTTTAAGATAATAAATCCACACTCTGAGTCTGTTCAGAACAGAAGGAGATATCAAAGTTTACAGGCTGCACTTGAACGCACCCTGATCCTCTGTCTGTGTCCAAATCTGACATAAACAGCAGGGAACGAGGCAGATTTTTTACTTAATCAGTACTTTGGTACATTTGCTTGTCAGCGTGTTGGAAAATCTTCCAAAATGTAGTTGCCAAAGATAACGTCTACCTATTTGATGCTTTGCGGGTTTCATGCTGATTTCTATTGTGCACAGGCTGTCGATGCCATTCATAGGAAGTAAAAATGTGCTGTTTTGAGATAGTTTCAAAGCCTATTCCTGCTGAGATGTGCCTGTGAGTATGTTCTGCTCAAGCAGGTTGTTATTGCACATATAATAGACTGTGTTCGAGTGCTGCTGAGAAGGGTTGGCTTTGCTGAATGTCCATTAATAAAGGACAGTCTCCAAATTCTGCTACATAAAGCACTTGAAACACATCAAACGAGTCTGGTTATAACTGTGAGACAATACATATGTCAGGTAAATGTAAGTCCACAGTCATTTTCTTCTTCCTGTCCTAAACCCACACACTCCAGCACCATTGGTCTGGAAGAGACGGGACAAACTGATCAAATATACTGCATTGCACTTTGTTTAAGGCTAAAAAGTTTGCAGTGGAAAGCGACGATGTAAAATTAAGGCAGCATGGACTGAATGTCTTGCATGTTTTTTTTTTAAAAAAAGTACTAAAATCTAACATATCATCCATAGCAGTTTTTCATGGTAAGCACACAACAAACACAACTTGAATGCACTCTCTCCCAGCCTATAAATAAAAATACAATTGGTATTCATATGCAATGATTATGCATATCCATGTATGTAGCATGGTCATATAAATACTGAATCCACCCGCACTCACAAACTCAATATTATTTGGCCCAAAGAGCCAAAATAAGAAAAAAGTCTGGTTTTGTTTTCAGCTTTTGTTTTAACATTTAGCACAGTGAGACCCGACCCAATTTTGAAGGTAGAACGGTTGCAGTTTGTTCACTCCAGTTTTAAATTACCTTTACTGCCTCAGCTGGTCTTTTTTTTTTTCCTCAAAGCTGCTTCAGTCCTACTTTTATTTTTCTCTCTGTTTTGCTCTGTGTCAGTTTTTTTTCCAAAACGTAAGAGAGGAGATAAATGTTGAGGCAAAGAAAGTCAGAAAATAAAAATCAAACGGGTTAAAGCAGCGACAGCTGGTGAAGAGCAGGAATAAAATATCAGAAAACAAAACAGGAGATGATACTGGTTAGGTATCGAAGGCCGGTCTGGTCAGTGAAACAGGTCAGTACTTGGGGGGGATGACCACCACAGGGTCACCGCTCTTTGGCCGCCACATCAGCACCTGGGCATCATTGGCGTTGGGTTTGACCATGGCGTTGGAAGGGATAGGCTCGTTCTTTCCCAGAATCTGAGGCTGTTCCTGGGCCACGGGCTCATTCAGAACTGCCCTTTGACCCAGAGGCTTTTCTGGGTCCACTTTGATATGAAGCCTCATCCTCCAGCGGACCGTCTGCAGTACCAGCGTCTCGGCGGTGGCCTGGTTAATGGCTACCAACCATGTGGTGAAGCTCTGGTCGCGGCAGATGCTGCTGAGCTGAGGCACATTGCTGTCGCTGACTGGGACGCCCCAGGTCACGCTGGGGTAAAAATTGTCATTCATACTAACAGTGAACTTGCTATCCTTCTTGGTGGGGCCGACGATAGTGCATGTCTCTGTGGTGTTGCCGTACCAGGGGTAGTTGACACCGTCGGAGTCGCTGATCGCCGGGATCTTCCCATCACGCAGGTCAGGGAGCTCCCAACTGGACCTGGAAACAGAACCACGAGCAGGTTTTAAAGTTAGCACGTAGACAATACTTTACATTACAGCTCAGAGCACAGCAGGTATAATAAGTGAGTTCCAAAGGGTCATGGGGATAATGGAGCCCATCCCAGAGACTATAACATAAAGGTGCGGTCACATGTTGACAGTTCATCATAGGGCTGACATTTATAAACACCAACAACCAGTCACTGTCACATTCACACATACAGGACACTGACATGTGACCACTTACCCTATTAAGGGCATGTCTTTGGACAATAAAAATTTGTTGAAAAATACTATGTAACCAAAGTAATAACCATGAAAGAACTCCTGTAATGAATGTTTTAAGTTTTCATTAATGGTCTCATGAAGAACAGCTGAAAAATACGGAGAGTCCAACATCTGTTCGATTTTGATGTTGGAATGGAGCTAAATTTAGTTTCTGTTAGTTTGGCTGCTAATGCTAATATTAAGAGGATACATGGAAGAACTGGTTCAGACCTTTTCTTTATTTTACTTGAATTCAATTGGCATAATATCTGACACCTAATATTAGCATTAACTGCTGGACTAGCATCAGCAAAGTACTTTTATCAGGCTGGGATGGAGTCTGTTTCCATGGGACCATGATAAAAAACTATCATTCTGGAAGTTTCTTTCTAATCTTAACATTGTGTGTGGAATGATATTTTGTCATCTTTACTGAATTATTTTCTGAGCGCTTTGTTCATGTTCTCTGCTGTTTGTTACTGTGGTCACATGACACATACGCTGAGCCTCATTGGTCCTAGTGTACAGATGAATAGAAGAATTTGATTGATCCTACAATATGGAAATTCCACATCCTGATTGCCTCTTGACATTTTGTCTAATGCTACATCATATGGTCTTTACACAAACACTATGTGGTTAAGTCACAGCTTCAAACTTTAATAAAGGCAGAAATATTTCAGAATTATAAAATGGTGATCACAGTTTGACCTCAATAATTTACGCTGCTTATTATACAGACATTACTTTGATACTGCGATGAAATTAAATGGTAAATGGACTGCATTTATATAACATTTTTCCACTTTCATGGTGCTCAAAGCGTTTTACATTAGCCTCACATTCACCCATTCACCAGCAGGTTTCTAAGCTTCTGTCAGTCTGGGAGCCTAAGTCAGGGTTCAGTGTCTTGCCCAAGGACACATGGACATGTGGACAACCAGAGCAGGGACAGCTTTAGAAAATTAGAGGTAGAATATTTTAAATCATAGCCATGGATTTAAAAACAAAATTAATTTGGAGAGATTATTTGAAAAAACCCATCGTCATCCCAGACCCAGACCTGAATTCAACACATCACAGTACTATTGTCCTTATCGTATATGACCTAAGCAATTATGCTTTGAGGCTAATTATATGCTTCAATAACTTTCATTTCTATCAGACACAGTAAAATGTTATTCATAAAAGTAGGTGGTTGGATTCCAGAAAACTGAGGAAGTCTGATGAATGCATGAAAAACTGGAAATTCTGAAAGCTTCATTCAGGCACATTCAAAGAAGACATGAAACTCCTTTCCTGTCTAATCCTTTTTTATATAAATAGCTATAGATTTGCATGTCAATAGTATTACAGGCTGCTCCTCATGTCCGTGTACAGTATCCCTAACAAGGGATGACAGAGACTAAAGCCTTCGTGACACTTTTCAACCATTGTGGGAAACACGGCTCCATCTATTTCACTAATAAAAGATTGAGATACATAACAGGCAATAGAACACCTTCAGTGACCTGGTACGTCTGCTCTGTTACCTGTCGATTTTCTGCCCGAAGCAGGAAAAAACATTACCTTTGACTCTGTGAAGCTGAGGATCAGCACAACACAGCAGATAACAGTGTGATCAGCAACCACATGACTTAACGCTACCTCAGCCTGGACTCACATTGTGATTTATGTGTTCACCCAGAGGCTCAGATTCGCATCGCTCAGCCATGACTGTGTGTGCTTGTGTTCACTCTTATATGCACGTTTCCGGTTGCACTTAATACCACAAACTGATGCCTTTGTCACTGGCTCCAGCACTTTCACTTTTAAAACTATTCACATTCATCTATATATGCAACTATTTCACTGATCTATAAGTAAAATGCTCCCGGAATAAAACTACTGTTACTGATAAAGAAAACTCAAGTCTTAAATGATGGTTGGTTCAAGTTTCCAAGATAAGTCTTGGGTCAAAATGTGACATTCTTAGAATTAACAGGAGAATAGGTTTTAGTCTCAGATCTACTTTAAAACACTGTCTGCACATTATGATCCATTCACTTTACAGGTTCTTTCTAGTGGAATATTTACAAATCTATTGTATACATGAACATAAACCAGCATATATGTGGAATAACAGGCAAGGCATACATGGACTGGGATAACATGTTCAGACTGACAAAATGGTGGTCGATAAACATCAGAAGACAGTGGTAGTCACAGGTGTACCACTGCCAAGGGGTAGCAACATGAAAACTACCTCAAGAAAGAGGAGATAAAGACCAGAGAAAATGTGTGGTTTGAAGGCAACACTGGCACCAGTAGTGATGGGGGTAATAGGGGAAGTGACACCCCCCCCCTCATACCAAAACTGAGTGGATATATAGCTCTAGCAGATACCAGGAATAACATCTGAGATCTCTGTCCAAAAGAGAACAGTCTATGAAACAGCTACGATTCTGTGCAGAACCCTCAGGCTCTGAAAGAGAACCCGAGCCTGAAGGTGGCACCACCCCAATGTCCAGGGACTCCTGGGTTAATACTCCTTTACAGACCCAGACCCATCCAGTAACCGTGACTTCACTGAAGCCACCTGAGTGTCTATGGTATAGTAGAAGTTGAGTTCTTCAGAACCCTGTTTTTTTTCTGTCCCCTTTTCCTGAATCCATTGAAAAAAGTTCTATCACGTGACCATGTGTACTACGTCTATAAAGTGTGTGTGATGTCATACGGACATGCTTGTAGTATCTATATCTGTACTGTAATTCCTGGAATCTTGAGCAGCCTGAGAATTTCCAAGAATTTCCAGATCAACAAAGTATCTATTCTATTCTATTCTATTCTGTAACTAGGTGGAAGACCTGTTCTTTTTAATGTGTTGTATATACTAATCATATAAAATTGGGGTACAACAATATAAGCTTGGCTTCTTTTTACTCCATTTCAGACAGAAAATTACCAATGAGGTAATCATACATTATGTTAATAAAAAAAATAGTTTTTGTTGGCTTGTTGCCTTAAATATTCTGTAGTGTTCTGTTTAAATCTATGGTTCACCTTTATGTTTTATTCCTACTTATGTTGAAAAGTAAAGTTTACCATTATATCATTATGTGCAGTGGCTAACGAAGGACAAACCCAATGCGTCTCAGTTACAGAAAACATCTGAAAATACAGAAAAGATCAAATTCATAAACTCAAACATAGCCTAAATGAAGTACAAAAAGAGGAACGTGCTGAGAGAAACAGAAACAAATGCATAATCATTAAATACTCTGCAAATAGAGAAATGATGCAGAGCACAGAATGATGCAAACTATGAAAACATCTGTAAATGAAAAAACAGTCACTACAACAGAAGTGCTCCACACCTGCAGGGGGCGCTGGCAGCAGAACAACTCAATGGACAGACACACATAAGAAGACCAGACATTCAAAAAAATTTGGGACAGTCCCGAAATCTAAGCTGTTGTCCCAAATCCCAAATCTGGCCCTAAATGTCCCAAAAAGTACACTCCAACAGAATACGAAGTAGTTATTTCCTGATAAACATTAAAAACTGGTCATAGAGAGTTGAGTCAACAGCACACTGGCCCTGATAGATACTAAGTGTCTGTGTGTAGCGCAACAGGGACTAACACCCTGTCTGCATGGAGACCAGTTCGCATGAAACCAACATATTTTCTTGACAGATTGGTCTTTCGTCAAAATGGGACCAGTCTCGCAGATACCCCAAAACAAAGTTTTTGGAAAACGGGTCCTAGAGTGGGAAGATCTTGATAGGGTGCTGTTTCCGTGTCCATCCTGACAGATAGCCGTGTGTGTTCACACACCACATGACCGGAAAACAACACAGCCTTGCACTCGTAGCTTTCATTATCATCATAAGACAGTGACAAAACAGTAACAATGGCGAACAACGGCGAAGCAGTGGTGAATGGGTTAATGTTAGGGTGTTAGCAGTGTTATTATCGTTGTTGTTTGTGTCCGGTGTGTGTGACGCGCCGGTAGAAAAAGGGATGTGGGCGCACTACTTCTTCTATTGTTCTCTTGTGGGACTGTCGCTCATAGTGGTGTAGCATGTGAATTGCATTGTTTTCAACAAGCGTTTGGCCCCCATGCTGACGCAGATTTTTATTGAAACAGTTCCATTTTTACGTAATATCTTTTTGACACGGTTTCAAAATTAAACCTGTATCAAACTCATGCAGACGTAGCCTAACTGGTCACAGCTTGGCATTTGTGCAAAAAATTCTAATGTTTAATGTCATTTTAACAAAATCTACAAATCTAATTATTTGTGTTTTCTTAGGCCTATTTAATGACCTATAATTTAGCCATTGTAATAGTTTTGGACAGGCTTTTTATTAGCATTAGGTTATGATTTGTCAGTCATTGTTAATTTTCCATGACGACATTTTGACTTCATGTATTTCATGTTGTTTTCTTGTGGCAGAAATATTAATGAAAGACTTGATCTTTGAATAAAAATATATTAGTGAGCAAGAAACAGGCCTGAATGTCAGCAGCTCTTATCTGGTCACCCTAGACACACAGGATGGACAGAGACACAGAGAACAGCTGACTGACAGTGTTCCACACTACAGCAGGAACAAATTGAAGTTACGGCATAGTACAATGTACTTTTTTATTTGATTATATTTTACACCAGTCTGTTTTCTATAATTATATCATTATGTGATGCTTGGAGCACTTCCATTGTAGTGACGGGTTATGCAGTGATTCACTCATTTACAGATGTTTTCTTCATTTAAATCATGTTATGGTTTGCACAGTTTCTCTATTTTCAGACCATTTGATGATTATTATGCATTTGTTTCTTGCAGGATTTTTCTTATTTGCACTACATCCTACTTTTTGTTCCTCATTTTGACTTGTGCTTGAGTTTGTGAACTTGCATAATTTCTATACTTGCAGCTGTTTTAATGATATATACCATTAAAGGTTGTATTACTCATTTAAAATAACATATTTTGCAACTGGATCCACATTCAGTCTAAAGTAATTGCGAAAGGATTCACACTACTGACAGACGTTGATCACAGGGTGTTCAAAGATCTGTCTCACTTCCTGTTTGTGTCTTCACTGCCAGCTTTGTCACAGTCAAGTGGTCGACGCTGCTGGTGCGAACGTTTGTAGCAGAATGACACGGATGTGAAAAATGATTCACTGACGGAGGAAAAAAAAAAGAACGCTTTCCTGTCTTGCAGTTTGAGTCATGAACATGTCATTTGCTGTAAATAATACATGCGCCCCAAAGCGTGGTTTACATTTGTTTAGCTAATGTTGAGGTTGTGCTGGTGATAAATGCTGTGTTTTACACTGAAAGTCTGACTCATTTATATGTAACTGTGGCAAGAATTTACTGCATGTTTTCATGTATTTGACTCAAAACAAAATGTTATGATGATGATGAAATCAACTTTGCAGGAAAAAAATGCTGAAACATTCTAATCATTGGACCAGTATTGAACAACAGTTGAATGCTTTAACCGTTTTAACCCTGATTAGAGCATTACAGCTGATCTGACTTAGGGAAATCTAACCTGGAGCTCACAGGTTTTTTTCCTACTTCTGAATTAGCTGCCACAGTAATCTGCATGTGAAGTGTATAATGTTAACAGCTGTTTTTTTTTAAACTTCAACAATAGGCCACGCACGTATTTATTAGCTCACCTTTTGTGACAACCTGATTAAATAATAATGTTACACATTTTTTACTTCCATCTGCACAGATCTTATAATTATTTTGGATTGTAAGGCTTTCTGCACTCGAGCTAAAGATTTTTAAATATTTTTCTAATACATATTTACAAATGGTACATATTAGCACCATCAAAATGAATGCATTAACAAGGATTAATCCATCATCATAATTAATATGATTAAACATTTTAACACATTTAACTCATCTGCAGCAGAATGACTCTGAACATCTCTGGCAATGCATTTGGGTCAGTTTGTCCAAGTACTGTAGAATTTGTGTCTCGCATACACAAGTGATCAGTTGATCCATTAGCAACAAGCAGCAGAACCAACCCATAAAGATGGAAGATGTTAAACAGGATGGAAATATGAGGACAAGTTATTTTGTTGAAAATGTTTTTAAAAGTGCATATATATATATATATATATATATATATATATATATATATATATATATATAGAGAGAGAGAGAGAGAGAGAGAGAGAGAGAGAGAGAGAGAGAGAGAGGGAGAGAGAGAGAGACCGACAAGATGGTGATGGCCAATCAGCCTGACATAGTGGTGGTGGATAAACATGGGAAGACAGTGGTGGTGATACAGTAATGTATCAATCCCCAGTGATAGCAAAGAACACAGAAAGCTTGACAAATACCAAGGACTGAAAGAGGAGTGTGAAGGCTACAGTGGTACCAGTAGTGATCGAGGCACTAGGGGCAGTGACCCCCAAGGTGGTAGAATTGCTCTAGCAGACCCTCAGGCTCCCAGGCCTCTGGTAGAGGACCTAAGTCTGAAGGAGACAGCGCCCAGGTGGGACGAGAGGAACATTATTTATATGTTCCCTTTTTTCTTGAGTCTGTTTCTTATGCAAAATGGAACCGATTAATATAGACTAAAGATGAAATTATAATTGTAATTAATCTAAATTAATCCACAGTAGTCCTGTTATTAGATTAAAAATGGTAATCATTTGACATCAGTAGTATCTATACATTACGACACATGTACATTCATTCTAATACCATGTGGTTTAGCAGAGGTTGAGTCAGTGACAAACGTCAATGTTACTGCAGATGTTCATAAAACCTATGACAGCTAAAACACCTCCAGCTGAAAATGTTGTGTTAGGATACACATCTACTAGTTTTACATCATAGGTTGGCAAAATGTTCTCAAATAAATGTTGAACTAGAAAAGCACTCTGAGAGCGCAGACCACCACAAAGGTAGACCCCCCCCCTCGGATCACCACCAAAATTAAATCACTTCTTCCTGTTCACATTTCCAACATATCCTGAAAATTCCATCAAAATCCGTCCATAAGTTTTCAAGTTATCTTGAACACAGATAAACAGACAAACAGATAAACGCCGGCAAAAACATAACCTCCTTGGCGGAGGTAACAAGTGATGCCAGGCACAACAAACCCTTCCCCCTTTGCACACATTTTACCTGATTTGCAGGTAAAATAATAATTTCAGAATTATGAGATTAAATGTCAAAATTATGATATAAGTCACAATTTCTAATGTGCTAATTTACGACTTATTTTTCATACTGTCACACATATTCATACTAGTTTGAAAAAGTAATGAGTCTATTTTGAGAATGTAAAGAGTATAAAGTACAGATATTTATATAAAAATGTAGGCAGTAAAAGTACAAATTTGTCAGAAAAATAAATACTTAAGTAAAGTACAGATACCTAAAACATGACTTAAATATAGTAAAGGAAATACTTCTACTTAGTTACTTCCACCTCTGCTCACCACTTGACTTTTTTCTATCTTAGACAAACGCATTGACCAAACATTTCAACTTTGTCAGAGTCAATACAACAGGTTTCCCTTCAGTCATTTATTCAGTATCTGTGTATAAACGACCAACCATCAGTAAAGGTTTTCATTTTAAAATCATTACACGACACATTTTCCACTCTTAATGGAAACTCTTCTTTCACTTTCACCTTTGCTTAGTTTCTATTTATAACACATTTTAATTATAGCCTGTGTTCTAATCACAATGTCCATCAGTGTGTGTCTCACATGTGTGTGTATAAATACACTCATATCATCTGAACTCAAACTTGAACTCGACCACAGGGCTGTTAAACTCAGGGGCCACGTTCAGCCTCAAGTGGGTCAGACCAGTAAAATAATGACACAATAATCTATAAATCACAGGTAGAAGTAACTAAGTACAAATATTTCCTTTACTGTACTTAAGTAATTTTTTTAGGTATCTGTACTTTACTTAAGTATTTTTTTTTCGGACGTTTTACTTTTATTCCTTACATTTTTGTATAAATATCTGTACTTTATATCCTTTACATTCTCAGAAGAAACTGATTACTTTTTCAAACGAGACAAAAAAAAAGAAAAATACATCCGTAAATCAGAAATTGTGACTTACTATAACATAATTTTAAGGTTTTATCTAATAATTATCCATTTCTTATCACATAATTATGTTTTTTTTTCCTCATGATTTTGACTTTTTAAGATCATAATTTGGATTTTTTTTTTTTTTATCTAATAATTATTGTTTTTTTTCTTTTTATCTGAGTATCATTACCCAATAAAACGCATCATCTACACAATAACTCACTTTTAAAGGTTTTATTTTGGGATATTTTTGACATTTTTCTGGTTTTTAGTAGTAGTAGTAGTAGTAGTAGAAGTAGTAGTAGAAGTAGTAGTAGTAGAAGTAGTAGTAGTAGAAGTAGTAGTAGTAGAAGTAGTAGTAGTAGAAGTAGTAGTAGTAGTAGTAGTAGTAGTAGTAGTAGTAGTAGTAGTGTTTCATCAGCAAAAAAAATGCAGGTTTACTTTTTACTTTATTACAATTGAGAAGTTGTACTTTTTTACTTTCACTTCAGTTGAATCAGTACTTCTACTTTTACCAGAGTTTTTTTAAACACAAGTAGCTGTACTTCTACTTAAGTACAGAATGTGAATACTTTGACCACCTCTGCTGTAAATTAAATTAAATTATAATCCCAATTGTTCTCTTTTAGTGTGAAAAAAGTAAAATTATATTACAAAAATATGAAAAACCTGAACAACTACATACAATGTGAAACTGTTTCAGGAAAATAAAAGTAATTTATGAATACAACAATAAACACTTCTGAGACAGTGGATTTTTCCCTCTGTAGTGGACAAGAGTTTCACTGCCTTACTTAAAAAAAGAAAGTGTATTATACATATTTTTAAATTTATAAAATTTATAAATTTATGTATCTACAACAACTGTTTAATCGTGCTGTTTCCAATTAAGGCCATAATTTAAGGCAAAAACAGTGAAGATGCGATGGAAGAGGGAGTTGTTTTATTTAATTCAATTTAATTTTTAATTTAAAAACTTTTTTCTTTTTAAATCATTTTAAGTTCTTAATTAAATGTTTCTTTTATTTTTATTTACAATTTTTTATTTTTAAATGGATTTTATTTATTTATTTATTTATTTATTTATTTATTTATTTATTTATTTATTTATTTATTTATTTATTTATTTATTTATTTATTTATTTTTAAAGAAGAAGGAGATATCCAAAACATGCAGGACACTGGGCCACAAGGACCGTTTTTGAGAACCACTGATTTCCAGTCATGTGGTCCAGATAAAATACACTGACACCTTGGTCAATTTAACTGTCCATATTTGGGTCCTATTTTTGGCCCCAGTATTTGATTAAAAATTAATTGACTTTGGGATGGCTCAGAGCAAGAGTCAAATTTTTTTTTTTTGCATTAATGTGAGGTTATCATTAGGTCCATCTTGGGGGGAAATAGGTCTATATTTCTCAGTTATTATTGGGTCGAAAAAACTGGAAAAGTATCAGGTAATAAAAAGGAATCCAGTTTCATAGAAGAACCCATTTCACAAATTCATCCCAGGGGCTGGACTAGACCTTAGGTCGTGGCCCGTGGGCCATAGGTTTGGCACCCCTGGTTTAGCTTAATGCCCTATTCACATGGGATAAGTATTACCTATGGACCACTGGTAATTCTGAATAATTATGGAGAATGTCTGAGTCCCATGCGAATGCGCCGTGTCCGTAATAATTCTGCCAGTAATTACCTCCTGTGTTTGGGTGAAAAACAGACGTCCAGTGATAATTCAAGTCCCGTGTGAATGCACATGTCTGTGTTTGTGATTTCAATTGCGCGGCTTTTGTCTTTTACTGGAGTAAATAATGGAGGAAGTTGCTGAAATAGTGTGGCAGCATGTGGCAAAAGGAAGATATGGTCACACCATATTTCTAATATTTATGTTCAATATATATATATTCAATATTTAGAAATATCTGAAGTCGTTGCTATAGATTCAGTCGGCCATTTTCCAGAGGGAAGGCCTCCGCAAAGAACTACAGATTCTGTAATCTGGAGACTGCTTTAATCTGCACTGACCCCGCTCTTATTTTGAAGGCGTGGAGCAAATTTACAGACTGCATCCCTGCCAATGGCATTTACCCCCTTTATTTTTATGCATACTTTGTTTTCATACTACCTTATTAATGTATTGAGTCCAAACAGGATGTCGTGAATTTACGACATATCCACTCATAATGTCTGTACTTTGCGTGAATTACACACTTTTGTTTATCTCGTCTGAATGCACCACACAATAACACAGAGGTACGGGGGTAATTGCAAATTACCAGTGGTCCACAGATGACACTTATCCCGTGTGAATAGGGTCAACTTTATTGTTAAATGTGCCATATGCACAACATACAGCACAAATGAAATGACATCCTCTCACCTCTCGTGCGAACGCGCAATAATTAAAAAGAGAATACAAAAAAAACGGACTAGGTAACAAAGTAATATATACAAGATATGTGAATATAAAAAAGTATAAATATAAAAAGAGAATAAAATATTAAATCTAATAGTGCAAAATAACAAAAAACTCTGGCATAACAAAACAACATGAAATTACAGACAAGACAGAATACAGTAACAACAAACCAACAACAAGACACAGTGTGTATAAACAGAGCTGTTAACGTCTATCCATATATCTGATCTATACTGGACAGAGAACAACTACAGATGAGAAACTGAAAATGTGTCCAGAATGTGGAGTGCATAATAATCCAGAGCCAACAGAGAAACCATCCACGTTTCCATCGTCAGCTGTTCTGTCCAATTACAGAATACTGAAGGTTTATTACCATCAAAGACACTGTTTAGTATGAGAGCCACGTTAGCCACAGTCAGATCCTGCATCTTTATAATACTCCAACACTGACTTAAAGGAACCCTGCCTCCACATTTACTGTTGAGCTTCTATGATCAGTCTGATTATATTTATTTTTACTGAACCGTGTTCACTAGTTTAATATTCATCTTTTTTTTCTTTTTTTTTTGGACACAACATATAACTTTGCAAACGCTGCTGGGAAGTTACACACTGTTGTTTACTGTTATGGTATTGCAGCATAAAACTGGATGAACAAAAAAAATATTAAATAAATACTTTAAGAAATATCTGATTCATTTCTAGCTCCATAGTAGACAGACAAACATACATCATTTTATTTTTTTCTTCCAATGGTTGAGGAGGATTTATGATTTTGATAGAACACTTTATGACTATATGAACTGAAGATAAAATGTGACTCAAAACTTTTTTTGGACTAAAAATATAGCATATATTTGAACAGTCACTCTTAAAACACTGCTGTAAATAAAAGTTGTAATAGAATATTTTTCTCCCTCTTCATGAAATGATTGTGATACTGTGATTTATTGTTGATAAAGTGAAACTCAATATGTAATCATTTAACTTTGTCAAAGAGGATTAAATAGGGGGAAAATTATTATCATTATAGAAACTGTGTATATTACAAAAAATATCAAGTTGCATTATGAGTTTTTGTTAAGAAAAATTTTTTTTAATAATTTTAATTTGCAGTTTGCATGATCATTTCAATGTAACCAGCTCAATATCTTTGTTATAAAACCAAACAGCTTGATACTGAGACACACCTTTTCATCATTTAGGATATTTTGAAACATTAAACAATTGAGAAAGTAATCACTACATTACATTTGTTTGCATTGTTAATTGTTTTTTCCCCTTCTACTTTTTCCTACTATTTTTCTCATACATGTCAATGTATTGAAAAGACATTTTCTTATTACTATTATCTTATGTTTTGTCTTATGCTGCATTTCTGAAATATTGCTCTTTAACAAATGTCTGCCAAGTTGTGACCAAAAATCACAAATCTATCTTTAAACTTAAATGAAATAATGATCGAACAATAATGATGAAACCTGTCTGTCTGCATCATAATGACATATTGTTCTGTCATTACACGTAAAGTTTGTTTAAAATTGACTTTTTCTACATCTTTTCAATCCTTTTATTCTAATAACAATCTAGTATTTCTCTGACTGAGTAAAAATCACTACCCATTCTAACAAATAGCATCTGCAGCCAGTGCAGTTTGCAGAAAGTAGTGATGGGAGTGGACTTTTTTAAAGACAGACGGGGGCTTGTTTGGTTTCCTTCCTGTCTCAGCCTCTGTTGCACACACACTTACAAACATACGCAAGGCCATAGAGGGGTGGGGGGTGATGGTGGGAGGGGTCTGCGTCTCTAATCTTAGACGAGCAGCACTTGAACATCATCTGCTGCAGCAGTGGCTAAAGATAAAGCTTATTTTGGGTTCACAACAGCCTGTGGTCGGCCACGACAGGATATAAAATGAACCCAGATCTCACAGACAGAAACCAAAACACCTGTTAAACACTATCAGAGATTAAGTTAAACCATAATGACACGATGCTGCTTTTGTGGCAGTTTCAAAATAATTGTTCTCTCTATATAATTTTTCTTAAAGATGAAAAACTCTTGTCCACACTCCTTTTGGAATCTGATGGGTCACCCCGAGTTACCGACACATGCTCGTTTGTCACCTCCACTGGCTGCATACCGCATTCACAGAAAACAATGAGAGGAACGAGGGAGCCAGAAAAAAGCGGTCCATGTGACGTCAGATGGACTTTAGTGTCACCAACGTGGGGTTAAACCAGTGAATCTGAAGTAGCATTAGCATTAGCATCTACAAGAGAAGAACGGCGCTACAGTAGCTGCTGCACAAACTGGAAAAACATGGCGGATCAAACTGGTTCATGTGCTCTCTGTGGAAATAAAGCCTGTTTTTTTTCCCTGCACGTTTTCAGAACAAACCTAGCTGGATGCTACTCTGGTAAAGGTAAACACACAGAGAGAGCGAGACAAATGTGTGCCAATCAGAGATGCCTCATCACAGCATCATGAACATAATATGAGGAAGCATGGGCGTAGGTTTCTATAGAGATGGTCGTGACATGTCACAACCAATGTTTGGGGATTGTAAAATAGTCCCTCCCAATATTTGTCATTTTAATTTAATATAGGAAAAATCTACATTCATTCATTTCAATATATTACACATATGGTAGCATTAATAAAAACTATTTTACATTTGTTCACATTTTGTTTTTGCCATGTTCCGATTTTGATTGGCTGATATGACGACCCATATCCACTGTTATTATTGGCTGCGCACATGCGAGTCAGAAGAACAACAGACGTCCATGTGCTCGAAACAACCCGCATCTGTCAAGTGGGAGTCCCGCTTAGGACAATGTTCGCTTCCAGAGAACAAACCAAATCAGAGAGTGGTTCACCACCAACAGTAACCAGTTTTTAAACATTTGTCTGCCACCCTACTCCCCTTTCCTGAACCCTATAGAGTTTCCATTCCAGGGCATGTTTTCTGTGCCTGGCAAGAGTGTGTGTGTGTGTGTGTGTGTGTGTGTGTGTGTGAATAAAGTAAATGAAAAAACATATCTCATCACCCACACGTCTCCTCACCCACTCTCACTCTAGCCATCACATCACTCCCGTCCTCCAACACCTTCACTGTCTCTCCGTCAAACACAGAATTACATTTAAGATCCTCCTCCTCACCCATAAAGCCCTCCACCACCATCACATTATTATTATTATTATTATTATTATTATTATTATTATTATTATTATTATTATTATTATTATTATTATTATTATTATTATTATTATTATTATTATTATTATTATTGCTGTTGTTATTATTATTATTATTATTATTATTATCATTATTATTATTGTTATTATTATCATTATTATTATTATTATTATTATTATTATTGTTGTTGTTGTTATTATTATTATTATTATTATTATCATTATTATTATTGTTATTATTATCATTATTATTATTATTATTATTATTATTATTATTATTATTATTATTATTATTATTATTATTGTTGTTGTTGTTGTTGTTGTTGTTATTATTATTATTATTATTATTATTATTATTATCATTATTATTATTGTTATTATTATTATTATTATCTTTTCAGTGTACTGTTGTGTGCAGTAGATTCTGTTTTTGCATTGAGTCGTTACAGTAGTGTACATGCAGTATTTTCTATAGATGTATACTCTTCATATAAAGTCATAAATCTAAATGCTTAATCCTCTTCAGACATCTAAGAAGATCTGTTGCTGTAAAACTTGTAAAATGATGCATTGGCAGTTATGAAACAAAGAACCTTTTTCACAAATTGAGCATTGTGTTTTCAATTGTTTTGCTGTAGTGTGTAATGGTGTGTATAGTGTTTATATTTTTGAAAGCTTCAAGCTGCTCTTTTAGTGTGAAAGTTTGAGTTTTGAAGCCAGAAAATGTGGTTGTGTTTATGTAGCTTTAGAAAATGGTGTTGTGTTTAGACATTGGGGAACATGGAGGAAACATTTGTGAAATGTGTTTTAGCATTTGAGAAAAACTGTAATCATTTTAGATCAGTAGATGTTTTCATCAGCTGCCAGTGGCTTTTTGTGTCTTTCAGGGTTTAAAGTTAAAGCAGGTTCTAAAGCTGAAACTGTTTCATGAGCACTGGTACAAAACAACTGAGTATCGACATTTTTATTATTATCATTATTATTTTCCATAACAGTGTCCCAGTCTCAGACTAGCTGGGGTCTGGCGTCATTATCCATTTGCAGATTTCCAACCATGACACTAATACACTTTAAATCGATTTCTGGCCACGTTTGGTTTTGAACATTGGAAACTGCCAGAATCATATTTGACAGGATCAATGGGCGCTGGTGACGCACCAGTGGACGGGACAAACGTCAAACAACGTTTGAATCACAGCTCTGAGTGTTGTCAATAGTAAAAAACTGAGTTTCATATATGCTAACAGGAAGAGGATGGTCTGCAATGTAGAATCAGAACTGCTGCTTATCTGGGCCCATGCCTCATTTACATCACAAAATAATCATGCCACAGGATCTACCGTGTTATGTAAAGACCCAAACACAAAAACTACCTACCGATGTAAAATGTCTAATACTGGTTGACCCTCTAATCCTAACAACACATGTAAATAACTGAGGTAAAATACCATTTGTTGTATTTTCCAGTCATCAGATAAGACAGATATGTATGTTTAAAGGCTCATAGTGAACGTGGAAACACTGTCATCTTCTACAACATTAATTCACCAAAAAAAAAAACTCAGAGTTTGATGATGATGAATGGAGACACTTGTTTTATATTTAGTTACTGATAGATGTGACTGAAAATGTCACTTTTTCTTCAGTTTCTTCTATTTTCATATAATACCCTTTGAACTTACTGAGTTTACATGAGTGGGTGGTGCAGTGGTTAGTACTCGTGTCTCACAACAAGAAGGACCCTGGTTTGAATCCCACACCAGACCTTTCTGTGTGGAGTTTACATGTTCTCCCCGTGTCCGTGTGGGTTTTATCCAGGCACTCCAGTTTCCTCCCACCATCCAAACACATGCACTTAATTAATTGGTTAATCTAAATTAAGATTGTGATTGATTGTCTATATATGTTCAGCCCTGAGATGAACTGGAGACTCATACAGGATGTACCCCGCATTCACCCATTGTAGCTGGATTAGGCCCACAGTGACCCCCGTGAGGATAAAGCGGGTTCAGATGATGAGACGAGATGAGTTTACATGAAAATCTAAATTAAATAGAATTAAATATGTGTAATGAAATATACAAAAATGCATGATTTAGAGTAAAAAAAAAAAAAATACAGAGGATAAGATTATAATAAGTGGTGATAAATCACTTAAGAAAGGTTAAATAGAGAAAAAAAATCACTTGGGAACTGACACAAAAGGAACTCTGAGTCTATTTGGGTTACTTCCAGGAATAATGAACAACTTTTATGTTGAAAAATGGGCTCATCAGTGTTTCCAAAAGTCTGTCGTAAATTCAAAGTGTGCCTATACTGGAGCCAAAGCTACATATTGTACAACAAAAATAATGGGGTGTAACTGTAGAAACAAATTGGTTTTCTTCTGTTTATTGCTGTGTTTACTCAGTATTGGCTGAATCAAACTGAAAGTGTAAAAGCTGTATGAGTTGCATCAGTGGAATCTGTACGTGAGCTCCAGTGAGTGACTGATGTCTCTGCTCAACGCTGAAGAATATCACAACTGAGAAACAGGAAGTGGACGCTGTCATTACTCAGCCCTTGAATGTGCGATAAAGCTTCTCCTCAGTAGTTGACGTTTGTCTCTTTGTGAGTCTCCTCTGACTCTTTGGTCTCAGAGTTTATTAACTGGGAAGCACCTCTATAAGTTCCTGACTCAGATATACAACCCTCTGCTCAATAGACATGTTTTACAACCGTATACTGTATCTAACACTATTTTGTCAGTATTCATTTGACGTATACTGACAGTTATGTATATTTCATATTGATAATATATTTTCTAGTATATATTTTACAAGTTGCTGTTCTAATTTACTTTCTTAATAAAGTGTTTCAATATATATATTTGGTACACACACACACACACACACACACACATGTATGTATGTATATGTATGTATGCATTTAGAGCTTTATATACTATATATATATATATTTATTTATTTATTTATTTTATTTTTTTATTTTTTCTGTTGTATATATTATTTCTTTCCTGCAGCTTTTTATTATATTTCAATGGAGGAACTGTGACACCTAATAATTTTCCCCTTGGAAATGATTAGGTATCCCTGGGGATAAGTTATTGTGATTCTGATTCATTTGAAGTAATAACAGTTTATAAAACACTACAATGTATAAATAAGTCTGTGAGATTATTAAAAAAAGGGTCAATATTTAAGAGTTAATTAATTATATCTAGATAACTATAATTAAGGATAACTAATTACTGTTCTGTTAATGGTTTTTATTATTATTATTAAGCGTATTCACACCTGGAGAGATTTATTAACATAGATTTTTTTTTAAATCATATACTTTATAAAAATGTATTAACTGTTGCCTTCTACTAATGTAAATTTAATGTGACAGACATAAAATTTCAGACATTTATTGAAATATTCACATATAAAATCAAAATAGACCACTATGATCTTAGTTCTCTAAAGCAGAAGAACGATGATGATGGTGATGATATTAAAGAGCATCAGTCTAGTGGTGAAAATATATCATTTGTGTTGTTTTTAGCATGTTTTATATCAGTAAAAGGCAATTATTTACATTAAAAATATGTAAAAGCCTTGCAACACTGACAAAATCAAGCTGTTATCAGGCATATTTTTCTCATCTCCAGTCAAAATATCTCATCCCACTTAAAATAAAACAAGTAACTTTTCAGTGAGCTATAAGAAGTGATTTTGAAACAAGAGATCTGGAAAAAAACGTTCAAGAAATCTTCCTAGGAGAATTTTCTCTTGTACCATTGGTGTGTATATATATATATGTATATTTAGTTTTTTTTGCTTGAATTTGGCACAAAATCTTAAATTAAAGAAAGATTTTTTAAAATTATTATTATTCTGTGGTGATATGAATACATTTGTAGAAAATAAAAATAGAAATAGTAAAATTTAAGTAGTGCAAGTTACACCAAAAACAGTGCAAATTACCTGAAAAATAAATATCATAGGATAAATATTGTGGAAAAATATATAATATTAGACTCTGACATGAGCAAACACATGTGGGGTCTCCATGGAAACTGTGGACAAACCCATATGATACCCTTATATGTAGCCCAAATATAACCCTTCTGGGGCTTACATGGACATGCTGGCTGGGAGTCAGTAAACTTCACACATGTCACACTTCATATGATCTTCATAGACACAACAACATCATACTGATACTCACATCCCTTTGTTTCCATATGTGTTGTAGAACTCCATGTGGTTACAGGCTTGAATCCAGCCAATGGTCCAGGTCTCTTTAGCAGACACGGGCGGCACCAACACCCGGGCACAGGCTCGGAAGTGCGGCGTCCTGTAGCGCAGAACCACACTGGAGGACTCGTCGATGCTGGTCGGGTTGGAGTCGATGGATGTGTTGACCTCCAGGACGATGATACTGTCTCGGAAACTCTTCGGCTTACACCTGATACTCTGGATGCAGCCCATTGCATTAAATAGCAACACAATCCACAACAAAGCCCAGAGGTCTGGAGAGGGAGGAGAAAGACGCATGGAAAAGGCAAGAAGAAAAAGAGGAAAAAGGGAGGAAAAGTCACCACATTTGGATCCACATCATTGTTGGCCAGAAATAGCTTATCAGAATAAAAAGCGCGTATTTATAGCAGACTGTCATGCATCTTTGATCCAAAACTATTGTCAGACAGAAGCAGACGACGGGCCTAGAGCATCTCCATAGCGCATGCTTTCCGGTGCGTAATGCAACTTGACTACACAGGTGCAGGTAACTTTACTTAGCCTGATCCTGAGGTGTTCATGCTGTGAAGTTAAAAACACATCCTGGAAAGCGGATTGTCGTTTCCACTGAGGGAGAGGACGGCACGGTTACGCCAAAATGCTTCCATTGGAAACGTGCGTAAAAGGTTCGCGTCAATTAGAGAAGGCTCTGAATAATTCACCAAAAACTACTAGAATTACACCTGGGTGTCAGAGGGGCGCCTGGTGTTTTCTGTTTATGTCATCACAGTCTAATCCTCCCACTTACATGTCCAACTACAATACAAAAAGAAAAGAAAATGCAACAACTGATGTCCATTTAATCCACCCCAGCATCTGCCTCAGCTCATCACAAAAGCAAAAAAAAAAGTGTGATTATAAAATGCTTACTATGCGTTTTCTCACCGGACAATCTTTAGATTAAGGGTTCATGCGGTGCAGTTGCGTGACTTTAAGATTTAGTCTATGAAACAACATGCAAAACTAAAGATGAACGTCTACCTATAAACTATTGACCTGACAGTGTCCGGTTCCGTCAGGGTTCGGACTGGACACACAGTTGCTCGGTCACACGGGGGTAATTCCGTTATCTCCTCACACCCGCTCCCGTTATTTCTCCTCTACTTCTACTTCCACCGCCGTCGCCGTTGACGGTTGTTCCCCCCAGAGGTAACATTTCCACGGGCGTCAGTGAACCCTGGTCCTGGATCGGAACCGGGGCGGAGGACACCGGGTCAACTTCAGCACCCGTTTCCCCGGATCCATTCTTTTAAAAAAAATACACACACAAATAATAATAAAAAAAATTTGTGTGCAGGTTTGGAAGAAAAAAACACAAATGCCAGCAGTCACATAGTCCGACCCCTGATCCGCGTCCCCGGTGCGCGTGCGTGGACCCGGATGGATGCGGTTCAGACTAAATTCCTGTACATTCTGTCATTTCTCAGCTTCAGCAGGTTCACCCCGTACGCATTGGTCTGCTTCAGCCTGGGAAGCAGCTTTATAAGTGTCTCTGAGACGACACTTCCGTTCTCGACGCACTGCATGCTGGGACATGTAGGCCGTCAATGAAAGGGCATTTTCTCCTTTTACGTCCGTATTTGTATTTTTATAAGATAAAGAAAACATTAAATTACATTTACCTAACTGGTGTATATATATATATATATATATATATATATATATATATATATATATATATATATATATATATATATTGCCATTGATCAAGTTACTGATTCTTTTACATGTCACAGTCACATCTTATCAGAGTTAATTAGTTAATTTAAGTACCCTATTAATACAGTGACTTATTTTCTTACTCACATTTTTTTCAAAAAATTAATTCAGTATAAATGAGAGTATTATCATTGTCTAAAATATCTAAAACTAATTGTGATTACAAAAAAACCCTCAAATTATTATTATTAACAGATGAGACCAAAGTGTTTCTAATCATGATCGTTTTCTTTGCTTATTGTGCCCTTAAAGTCGCCCCCCCACACCTGCTGTGTATGTCAATATCTTCCAAATCAGATTACAATTCCACTGAGACAAAATGACAGGAAATGATAATAATATTAAATATTAAGCTGTGAATTAATGTTAGCAGTGGCTGCCATATCCATGTTGTTTATAATTATTAACGTGTTTGTCAAACTGTCAAAGATACAATCCTCTCTTATGAGTTTTTGTCCATATAACCAGTCTGTCAGGATATAACAGTGTTATAAAAGTTATGTTCATGTGAAAAAGGTTAATTTACTGAATGTCACTGAGATGAACATCTGTAACAAAACTGTTTTAGACATAAAAGGGTGGGTAATCTCATAGAATTTAATAAAGCATTTTTGACCCTGTCTTGTTTTCTAATTCTTGGTGGTTTTAATTTACTGAGTCTCTAAAACTTAACCTTAATGTATTTCTTGCTTATTTTATGGAAATTGTATATTGTATTTGTAATCAGTTTATCTGTACTTTTGAAATTTTATTTCTCATTTATTGACATTTTATAATGTACGTATAATCAGTTCATCTTGTACTTTTGTACTTTTATAATTTTGTGCAAACAAATCTTAATGTATTTCTCATTTCTTCCTTGTCTTAAAATTCTATTTTAATTTTTAATCAATGTGAAGTACTTTGGGCTACAGTTTTTGTATGAAAGTTGCTATACAAATAAAGTTATTATTATTATTATTATTATTATTATTATTATTATTATTATTATTATTATTATTATTATTATTATTATTATTATTATTATTATTATTATTATACATATGACAGATCTGAGGTCAGATGTTGGACAACAGAACCAGTGTAAATGAGTGTGAACGGTTTAAACCCAGTTGTTACATATAGTTGTGACTGGTGTGTGTTTTTGTGTTTTCCGTGGATGTGGGTCCTGTCCTCGCTCCTCCTTCTGTCTGTTTAAGGACCTTGGAGAACTCCGTTCTTCGGCAGAACGCACCGACGCAGAATGCGGTTTGTGCGTAAACTACGTCAAATCCTCACGGAAGAACAAGCAGCTCGTGCTGTGTTTGTGTCTGGGTTTACCACATTCTCAAGTGTTTGAACTGAATGACTCTTTTGAGTTTTCGCCTTTGTTCCTAACCCTTCCCCTCACCATGCCGGGGTGTGAGGTGGGTCCTTCAGACTGAACGCGTGGATTTAGTGATGATGATGATGATGATGGTGATGATGATGAAGCTTCGTTTCTTCTGGTGAGATGACAACACTATAGCCTGTGTCCTGCGTTATTTCTTGCCCATGTTTCTACGTTGTTCTTGTTATTGTCAGCACTGACCCCCCACCCCACCCAAACCCCACTCCCTGGCATCTGCGTGGTTCGGGTCTGCATCGTAACCACAGGCTCGTGGTGTTATTTTCTCTTCACTATAGATCGAGTTTCACCGGATTGGCCGAAGCGGATGCCATTCAGTCCACTCCCCATGGTATAAACGGCATGGCCAGCACGCATTCCAGGTGGGCTAAATATATCTAATAAGGCCAAAGGAGGAGGGGGGCTGGAAGTGGAGGAGGAGGAGGAGGAGGGGGGTGTATCCTGGGACACTTCACTGCCGTGCTAAACCCGGACTGTCTGAATTGAGTGGCAATCCTTTATTTCGTCCACATTGAAAGGACCCCCCCCACACACACACCTCTCCCACCCCCCAGAAACACAAACAATGCCCTCGACTCACAACATTAGATCCAGGACGAGGGAGAGGAACAGCGTCCTGAGCAGACCCGAGTTTATGTCCCTGAACCAACAGCCGCTCCGGGGGGGCCCACCCGAGAGCAGAGGCTCCACACCGAAGCGCCCACCTCAGATGAAGCCCCAAACGAGCGAAGAGCAGGCTGACACCCCCGGGAAGGAACGGAGGGAGCCCGGGAGGGAGCCTGGGAGGATGCCGGATGAGGACTGCATGCAGCTCAACCCCTCCTTTAAGGGCATCGCCATCAACTCCCTCCTGGCCATCGACATCTGTCTGTCCAAGCGCATGGGGGTGTGCGCCTACACGTCGTCGTCCTGGGGGGGTTGTCGCTCCATGGTCGCCCTGTTGGCGCTCACGGGCCATGGCATCACGTGGATCATTGGCACGGTCCTGTGTCTGACTAGGAGTAACACCCTGGCAGGACAGGAGGTCCTGGTCAACCTGCTGATGGGTAAACCACACTCAACACAACACAGCCCCCCCCCCCCCCCCCAAAAAAAAAACTCACTATAAAAGTACAGTACGCATGTGTCACATCCAGGTGGACTGTGGTGAATTCAGATAGTGTTTTCTCCTGTCAGTCAGGTGTTGGATCAACACAGACTTTTATGTGTTTCACCTTTTCAGTCACTTAGGTCATGTTCAAAACACGAGAAAGAATAAATAGAACATAAAGCCATCACATTTTTGACAAAACCTTATAGAATAGAATAGAATAGAATAGTGATTGTTTGTCTATACAGTCCTGTGATGAACTGACGACTTGTCCAGGGTGTACCCCTCCTTCAACCTGGGATAGGCTCCACGTGACCCCTGTGACCCTATGGATAAAGCAGGTTCAGAAAATGGATGGAAAACAACACACACAATCTAACACTCATAAAAACATCCAATAAGACACAGCAGTCATTACCCTTATTGATATAAAACCTTATCAATACCTATTGTCATTTATCAGCTTAATTTCATTTATTGAATAATTTACACAAAAACTTACATTATTTTCTCAATTTGGGGCCAATATTATTGTCATATTTAGTCATTTATTTTCAGAGAGTGTAGATAATTCTCTAAATAGTATTTTTGTGCAGATAGTTCCAGTTCAGTCAGAAAATCAGGAGAAATTCTATGGAGTTGAATGTGTCAGAACATAAAGCATTCAGGGTTTGAGGGTTAATCCTCCTGATAAAGCAGTAACATGAAGGTAGAATTACACAGTTCTGTATCAAACATCCAGGGAACTGTTGGTTTGTTTTTTTTTAACCAGGTTATAATGGTCAAGGCACTTCTCAACATACAATCCAGGATAAACAGCAGCTAAACTGTCAGTCTATATAAACCAAATGGTCAAGTATTTACTTTGACCTCCTTCTGAACTGTTCTGTTCTGACAATAGGAGATTAACTACACTAATCTGCTGTTTCACTCATGGCATATTGACATGTTTAACACTGTTTGGTCAGAAGTAATGCAGCATATTTAATTTTCACATCTTTCTGCAGCATTAAATTAAACATTTAAGAGGCTGGAGACACTCTGAGGAAGTGTTTGTATGTGTTTATACATGTGTTTATGCACATGCAGCATCAGTTCAAACTCAGATTATTGACCAAAAACTAGTTCAGTGTCTACTGTTTTGTGTACATTTCATCATGTGACACTAAATACTGACATTTGTCATTCAGTCCTGTAGTTTCACACACACATACATGTGTACGTATATGTATATAAATAAATAGACTTGTGGTACACCATGTAATTAGTTCTTAAAAGAACTAGGGACATTTCCTCTACGTTTTGGATGAAATGCTTTAACCAATATTATTCTCCTGAAGACGGTTGAAGCATTTCATCCGAAACGTCAAGGAAATGTTCTAGTTCTTTTCAGAGTTAATTACATGGTGTGCCGCAAGTCTATTTATTTATATAGAAATTTTCGCCATGCAAACATACAAAAAATAAACATATATGTACACATATATTTATACTCATTGTACAGAACACAAACACTAACGTCTTCGGTCCAACACATCTAAATACTCTCACATCACCAGTTCTACATTCTCTTCATTAACTCCAAGTTCAGTTCAGAATACAGTTCAAAGTTCTATTATTCATCTTCAAGGCCATCAATGGTCTAGCCCAGCCCTACCTCTCTGAACCATAACCATCCATAAACCAGTCAGGACGCTGCACTCTTCAGATCACATCTCTTTGGTTGTCTCCAAATCCAAGTTTAAAAAATATGGTGATGGTTCATTTGCAGTTTTTGGCCTAAGGCTGTGGAATATACTTCCAGCACCATTACTATCAATGACAGTGCTAGCGTTTTTTAAATCTCAGTTAAAAACATATTTATTTAGGCGAGCGTTTAACATGTAGTCGACTGTCCATGTCTGTTTTATGTTGTTGGTTTTATAACTTGTTTTTAGAATTGTTTCTTGTTCTTATTTTTATCTCATTTTGGAAAGGACCTTGTGCAGCTTTTGGTGTTGTAAGGTACTATATGAATATAATTTGATTGATTGATTGATTGATTGATTGATTGATTGATTGATTGATTGATTGATTGATTGATTGATTGATTGATTGATTGATTGATTGATTGATTGATTGATTGATTGATTGATTGATTGATTGATTGATTGATTGATTGTGGACTTAGACCACTGGACAATTCTGTATGTTTCAAATACTATTATAACTTGTACATTTTTATATATACGGTACACTTTTTTCTTAGTTAGATGCTGTTTTAATTCATGAATTGAACTGTATAAAAATAGTGCAGTTTGTGCATATAGTTAGTGTGTATTTTATGCATGTACACACCTTTTGAATATGGTATAGTTTATTGTAGATAATGACACAATATTAGGCTGTGTGACTCTGTTCTGTTCCATTCTGTTATTCTATCGTAACGGTTGTTTCTTGTGTAAAAATCAGTGTTGACATACTTAACACTCTTTCGGTCAGAAGTAATGCAGCATATTGAATTTTCACATCTTTCTGCAGCATCAAATTAAATATTTAAGAGGCTGGAGAAACTCTGAAGAAGTATTTGTGAGTATGTGTTTATACACGTGTTCATGCACATGCAGCATCGGCTCAAACTCAGATTATTGACCAAAAACTAGTACAAATCTGTTGGCTAGTTACACTGAGGTCCCATCGCAAGCCTGTAAATCTGTGGATTTGGGACACAGTTGTATTGTGCTCAGAACATTGTTTGGTCCCAAATGCCAGATCATTATGATTTGTTTTTTATGAGGATCATTTCTTGTGTTTTGTGGTCTGTCAGGTAAAATGTGGAATGGAATTGGATTTAATGCTGCTAAATATGTAAAGAAAAAAATGTGCTTTGACCAGTCTGTCAGGATGTACTGTTTTTATTATGTTTTATGATCATATGTTCAATGCAGGCTGTAAATAGTTTTGACAGCAACATTGTTCTGTCTAAAAGACTAAATAGTGTGAGAGGCTGCAAATGCAGACCTTGACTATGCAGAGGATGTTCCCTCTTTATCAGCTGAAGTCTTCTGTTATTCTCCTGTTATTCTTCCACAATAGGGGTTTTCTAGTTTCTTCTTCCATGCAATTTGTTGTTATTCAGTTTCTGCGAAGCCATCTATCTTTTTCCATTTTTCTTTTCTTGGTTATAGATATAAATGCCCTGTGGATGCTGCAGACATGTAATGTACAAAAAGGACCATGCTGTTGTTTTTTTTTTTTTTCTGACTACAACTGAATTCAGTGTATTTTTGAAAAACTTCCCAAAAACTCTCACCTTTGAAAATATGTCTAATAATAATATCGTTGTTGGTTTATACAGAATTTCACATTTAAGTTTGCAGCCACACATTAAGACACAAATCAAAAGGAATGCTAACCTTTTTTTAATCAGCTCAGAGACAAACAGAGACAGGCTTCTCAACTTTAAATCCTTTACATAAAACCATTTCCTTGTTCTACGTTCACTCTGCCCCTTTTATATGCAAATACAGAGTTAAAATTATGCATCACTGTGCGTATAATCCGGTCATATTAGTTTGTTGTAAAGCAGTTGATGACTGTGGTGTTTTAGCCTGTTGTCTTCATATTTTAGACACTCTACTTCCATTTGTGACTCTCTACCTACTTCCATTGTTCTGACTACAGTCGTAAAACCTAAAACACCTCGACTGCCTTCAGTCTCATCTGACTGTTTCTATTGTTTCTGTTCATGTCCACTCTCTGCCAATCGTCTTTCCCCATCCAGCGCCCCTTCATCTGCCCCTTTAGCCTTTAGATTTCCTTTCTTTCAAGTGGACAGAAATGATTCTTCTTCGCCAAGTCTGTCTTAAAGAGCTGGAACAGAAGTTAAAATAATGGGCCTGTTAAGACAGGGAGTGAGGGACAATGACAATTAGGGCTCCATAACCAATATGTCTGACAGCTGACGGTTATTTAGCCCAGGGTTGGTGAGTGTAAAAATGGATGACCAGAAGAGGAGTTAAAGATGGACATGCATGGAGTATTTTTGGCTGTTGCAAATGCCTGGTATGTAGACTCAAAGCAAATGCAAATGGTATTGTATTCCACGTTACTTTAGTTATTAGTATAATTATTCTCCCAAAGTAGATTAACTAAAATTGCCTTCGTTTTATTATTATTATTATTATTATTATTATTATTATTATTATTATTATTATTATTATTATTATTATTATTATTATTATTATTATTATTATTATTATTATTATTATTATTATTATTATTATTATTATTATCAGGGTTTATATGAAAAACCCCATCAACTGTATAAGTTCATTGCTCATTAACAGGAGGCAAAGTCTTCTGTCATGGTGTATGTAGAGTGTTACAGAACAGTGGTTGTTGTATAATAACCATACCACGGACATGGACTGTGTTCACATGGTGGATATTTTCTCGTGATGTGAAGCACAATTCACTTATTTCACACGTGACGCCATCTTGGATTCAAAACAAGGCTCGTGTGTTGGTTTGTGTTAGTGCAGACTTCTGTAGTTATGTCATTGTACTGCTGTGTGCCAGGTTGTAAGTCCTATAAGAAAAAAACATGTTAGGAACCACATCACCTATAGCTAACATTATTTTCAGTGTTTTGTTCACCTGAGTTTAAAAGCTAATCTGTAGCAACCTAATGTTTACCCTGGAGAAAGTTTAATAGTAACTTGCACTAAATAAGGGAAACACAAAGTATGACCAGATATTGTTGGTTTACAGTAAAAAAATCATTTTATTAATAGCATAATGTAAAGGTTACACTAGCATAATCAACTAACCATTAGCGCTAATTACTGTTTTCTCATGTCCTTACCTTCAATGTTGTGAATATATCCCTAAACGAAGTTACTGTTGTCTTTTTGCTGAACACCCTGTGGGATGGTATTACCTTTATCTGCCCAAAACTCTATTTGTCCTACTGTTATTGGGGGGAGCAGCTCTAAGTTGTCTGTCCACATCTTTGAGATAAATGTCGAATGACGTCGACACGTCTCCACTTGTATTTACAACATTCTGTGTTTACCCCCCAAACCTCGTTTTCCTTTCAAAATGGCCAAGACATGATAAATGCGAATTACTGTTTTCTAGACAGGTAGCAATATGTGTATCGAAACAAAATCACAACACTCAGAGCCACAAACCTGTCTCTCAGTGTAAGAAGGCAGAACCATGACACACCCTTTCAAACTCCCAGTTATCCTTCAGTCCAGATCCAGTCATGATATGAGCTGTCAGTGCTACCGAACTTTAGAAACGATTAAAAAATTTATTTAATATGAGTAGCCTAATTTAAAATACCTAGTCCTAAACCACAAAAGTAGTTTTTTTTTTTTTAACTGTCTGCAAGCATCCTCCAACACCATGTCATGTGACGATCTTTCAGTCATGTGACACTCGCAAAAAATTTCGTTTGCTCCACATTGTGAATGAGATGAATGAAAAATGGCTAGTTCAGGTCCTGCTGTAAATGAAGACCCTCAAAGCACATTTACGGCAGCATTTCGGTTGCCAAGCTGAGAATAAGGATGTATAGTAACTGTGTTGTGGACTAGACCTGGACCATTTGACATAAGTGTTTTAAAAGGCTTCCTTAACTAACAGGGGACATTTATGCAAATGCACATTTTATGGCAGGGGTGGGCAACTCCAGTCCTCGAGGGCCGGAATCCTACAGGTTTTTGATATTTCCCTCTTCCAGCACACCTGATTGAATTAATGATCAGCTCATCATCCAGCTCTGCAGAAGCCTGATAATTATGTAATGGTTTCCAGGTGCGATGGAAGAGGGGAAACATCCAAAACTTGCAGGGTACCGGCCCTCGAGGCCTGGAGTTGCCCACCCCTGTCTTATGGCATCATCCCCTAACTTAAGGAGAGCCAAGAAAGACCAGCAATAACACCTTACTTTAAGAAATGTATTCAGAGGAAAGTTGCCAATGAATTTGGACTGTGCACAAAAAATAACAAGGGAAATTTGAATGTTTATTGCACTGATTATTCACCCCTTTTTGAAGGTCCAGAACAAAGGGTTCCCAAATTTACTAAGGGTTCGCCAATCCCGTTATGACATGACAATCTATACTCCTTTTTCAGAATGTGCTTCCGAAACTTTTGCAAGAAATGAAATCAAGGGTAGAGGAACAATTGATAAGCACCGACTCCCTCGCAGTCACTGCTGATAGGTGGACGTCCTGTGTTATGGATAGTTATTTAACCATTACTGCACATTATATCACAGATTGTTGGCAAATCGCAAACCTGTCATCAGACAATGTGGACATGGTGTTTTTGAAAAATAATATCAAAATATCTTAAATCATCTAATCAGGTTTGGTGAAGGAAGTTGTTTATTTCTTGTTTCAAACTTAATTATTATGGGTCTAGTATCGTAAGAATGAAAAGGAACTATAGGGTATCATTTTGTTATAGAAAAGAGAAAAATTGTATATATTTGTTTTTTAAATTATCTAGTTTTCCTATATTGTTAGGCTAAATTCAAGCCTGCTACCTCAGAATGAAAGCAAAGCTATTTAATCTACTTTGTATTATGGGAATTATTCAATATGGTGTAATGAATCCTTTCCTCAATTAAGTTAAATTCTATTTGTTTTTAAACTTTTTTAAAAATTTTTTTACAGAAAATAGAGAAATATTAGGATATTTGTTCATTTTTGCTATATTTCATATTATTTGTTCTGTTCACATCTATTCAGTCTTCCAAATTATTTGCTATTAAATGTTACATTAAGATAATTGCGAAGTGAATGTTTAAATAAAATGCTTTTTACATTTTAAAAAGATCATGGAGACCCATGGGTAAAAAATCGTGATACAAAGCAAATCGTGAGTTGGTGTATCATTACAGTCCTACTGTTTTCCCAAAGAATAATATCCATCTGAGTTGGGTGTGTGTCTGTGTTGTTGTATTCTGTTCCTTGGTCCTGACCCTGGACTATGGAATAAATAATTGAAGAATCACAACATTACCTACTGGTTTCTGAAGCAACCTGTGACCATGTTGGCTTTTAGTATCATATTTGGATGGATTTTCAAGGGGTCATGGATGAGCCAGTGCTCATTAACTCAGTCAAACTGATGGTCCAAATAAAATACACCAAGGAAAAAGGACTGACATTATGGCAAGAAGTATGTGTAAAATTCAGTCTCTGGATTTGATGTATTAGAGTACACACCTAGCACACCTAGCATTAGCATTAGCATCAGCACTTACACATTAATGTCACTGAGCCACCATTGAAAGTGTCAGGGATGGACTCTAGATATTCATCAATGTCACAGATGACTATTTTCTTCAACTTACTTTTTACCCCGCCCCCCCAAAAGAGGAGAGGGGTGTTGTTTTTGGTTCAGTTTGTCTGTTTGTCTCTCAGCAGCTTTACACAAAATCTACTGGACCAATTTCCATGACATTTTGAGGAAAGGTGCGAGGTGGTCCAGCATAGATCCCATTAAATTTCGGTGAATGTAGGTCAAAGGACATAGACACAGACACTAAAAATGTGTTTTCACAATGATAAGAGATAGGGCAAATCAGGTAAAGTGTGTGTGTGTGTGTGTGTGTGTTGGGGGGGGGGGGTGTTACCACTTGTTCTGGCACCACTTGTTCTGGCTTGCTTTCCAAACCCTAAACATAATCAAACTGTAGCCCAGGCATTTTTAGGCATCTTTCAGTCTGACTAATGTCACAGATTTATATTTAATTACATAAAAACAGAACATTTGTCAAATCTGTCAAACCTTTCACTTCTTTTTGAAAATGAACAGACACTGAATCGTAAAAGTCCAGACATTAGACCTTATTTTAAATGGTAAATGGACTGCATTTATATAGCGCTTTTCCACCTTCATGGTGCTCAAAGCGCTTTACATTAGCCTCTCATTCACCCATTCACACACACACTCATACACCAGTAGGTTTCTAAGGTCTACGGTAAGTCCTACTGGGTAGTAAAACTAGATATTTTCATGTTAAAGAGGAATTGAAACCAGCGTTTGTTCTTAAAGTTGTCATTCCATGGTTATTTCATTAATATTACTGTGTTCTCAATTGTTACTGAATACATTGTGTGTTGGTTCTATTTTAAAAAAACGTCCGGATTGTTTTGTTTCCAGCTGTTTTTGCACGGTAGAAAAATGACTTGAGGTTGAACAACAGAGTTTACTGCTACTCCCTCATACATGTCCATGACGCGGTGACGAGGCGTCTCTGATTGGCTCAGAATGTGTGAAGGAACACTCCCCCCTCCCCTCTCGCTGTGTGTGTGTTTACCTTTACCTAAGTAGCATCCAGCTAGGTTTCGTGGCATTGCTTATTCTGAAAATGTGCAGGGAAAACATGAGACTTTATTTCCACAGAGAGCACATGAACCAGTTTGATCCACCATTTTTTTCCAGTTTGTGCAGCAGCTACTGTGGCGCTGTCTTCTCTCGTAAATGCTAATGCTAATGCTACTTCAGATTCATTGCAATGGAGAACGGGCCTAACCCCACGTGGGTGACGCTAAAGTCCATCTGACGTTAGACGGAGCGGCTTTTTCTGGGTCCCTCATTCCTCTTGTTACAGGAAGTTTCATGTTGCTGTAAATCAACTGTCATGAAGTTGAACCAACTATTATTGCACCTTTTCCTCATATTGTCAAAACTAAAGTAAAAAAAGATAGTGCCAATGGCCCTGTCCTCATCTGGACCTTGCTATCAACAAAAGGGAGGCATTCAATTGATCATAAAGTTAAAATTTAAATCTGTTGAGAATTGATGGAGGAGAAGCGATTTTAGTGAATTCTGGACGATGACGAACGACAGACGAAGCGCGATGGTAATAGCTCATTGCAACTTCGTCCAGATGATCTAACAACCAATTTATCAGATATGAAACTCATTTCTTCCATCATGACTAAACTCTAAGGCTAATGTTGTAAACAGAAGGATAATGTTCAGGATAGGATGTCTTGATAGCATTTATCACCTGATACTATTTACTCAGACTGATACACATGGTCATTGAGCAACTGTTTTCATCTGTGGTGAAATGACATTTGAACTGTTCATCTTTGGTCTGAGTACCTTTGGTAAAATATCACACATGAATCCCAAATTTTCCAAACTCTACTTGTATAAGGCTAAAAATAAAAGCATTTTTAGCTCATCCAGACTAAGTGAGCTATTGCCATCGCGCTTTGTCCGTCGTCCGTCCATCGTTGGCGTCGTCCACAATTCACTAACATCACTTCTCCCTCAATTCTCAATGGATTTCAATTGATTCATTAGATAGAGTTAAGAATTAGGCACAAAACCTATCACTTTGTTTGTTGAAATTTAAAATTGTAAACAATTTGTTTACAACCTTGTATATTTTTTTTCAGTCTGGCAGAAAAATCACTTCTCCCTCAGATTTTAATTCGGATTGATTCATTGGAAAGTTTGGTAACACTTTACTTGACAGGTGAGTTCATAATACATTCATAACAGCTTTCATAAACTGTACCTAAAACATTCATGACTGTTTCATGAGACATTCATTCCAAACCTTTCATGAATGTGGAAGACAGAACAACGACAAATTTTCAAAATAAAAGTAATTGCTCCAATATTAGTTTTGACCAACAACCTCCTGCGTAGTATTTAACAGCTTTAACCACAGTTATATGTCATTACCCAGTTACCTACTTTTGTTCAGTCAGATGTTACCACAGAAGAGCTTTGGGGGCTTCCTATACCATTCACACTGTTTTTGGCATTTGTTAATAAAAGAAACACAGACACACAGTGGGATTGATTTTATGTTCTATTGAATGACTCCCTGTTGATGATAGTAAGACATCACAGTTGTGAGGTCTGGATGAGCACAGGGACATTAGCACTATCTTTGAAATCCTCATCGAATTCTGATTCAGATACGTGTCACATGATATGTAAAAAAAGTGTTGTATAATTTAATTGTCTTTCAAGTTATTTTCTGTTCATCTAGTTTTATAAACTGGATTAGTGCAATGACAGGAAGTCTGATTGTTATTTTGTGGGCTTTTTTTCACAGCCCTAATCCTTGATGTCATGACGGTCGCTGGAGTCCAGAGGCTGGTGAAGCGCAGAGGACCCTGGGAAATGACACCCGGGTTCCTGGACTGCGTTGCCATGGACATGTATTCCTTCCCCGCTGCTCACGCCAGCCGGGCCGCCATGGTGTCCAAGTTCCTCTTGTCCCACCTGGTCCTGGCGGTGCCACTCCGCATCCTACTGGTGCTGTGGGCGTTCCTGGTGGGCATGTCTCGGGTGGTGCTCGGGAAACACCACCTGACCGATATGCTGTGTGGCTTCGCTCTGGGCATGCTCCACTTCAGCCTGATGGAGTCTGTGTGGCTGTCGTCAAGCACGTGTCAGAAACTGATCTCCATTAGCACGTTGCGCTGGAGCCCTTTTTTCTGAGCTTTGACATACAGCTGTGCTCGAAAACAAAACTGATTTGAGACTCTGTGATTCTGCAGTAGCCTTGATTCCAGAAAACGCCAAGAAAATCTGAAGCAAACGCAAAAAAAAAAAAAAAGATAATTCTGTGCATTTCCATGAATAGGTTTGAAGAAAATAGCCTGTGTTGACATCAGAGGATGGCGCTACAGGTTAAAATTAACCCTTTAACCCCTGATGCGTCAGCACTGATGTGTTCTGAATGGATGGTTTAGTTTAAATATTCAGACAAATTCAGTTGTTTTTTAACTGTTATTGTTACTGTTACTGTAGAAAAAGAAAAAGCCCAAAGTAAAACTACTGGAACCAAATTACAATACTAGTTATTTATTCATTTTTTTTAAACATAATTTTGTTTTTTGCATTTTTTTCCATGTTATTTGTTATTTTGTGAATATTTATTAGTTTCTGTTGATGTTGCTTATTTTTTTTTGTTTATTTTTCTATGTTTTTTAATTATTATTTTTCTTCAATTGTGTACTGTTTGTGTCTTACTTTGTTCATTTTACACATTATTTTGTTGTTCGTTTTTGTTCATTTTACTGATCACTTTGGCTGTTTTTGTTTGCATATTTTTTTAATCAAAAATTCGTATTGGTTTTTCAGCATGATGATAAGCATACATCAGCAGTGGTTCATGAAACTGTTCCATTTGGTCAAAAACAAAAATGGCTGCATCTATATTGAAATTGCAAAAGATAGTTAAAACAATTATAATCAAGAAATTTTTTTCTTTATTTCTTTTTTAATTATGCTTATTTTTATCTTCTTTTTTTTTTTTACTGTGCAATTGCTAAAGTCTCAGGAGTTAAAGGGTTAAACACAGTAGAAGAAGAAGCACATTTTGTTTCCACTTTAACTTAAAATTAAAAAAAAAAAAATTCTAATCTTCCACTCTTCAAAACTTCACATACATTTATGGAAATGCACCGAGCATCAAAGACTTAAGGGAGTTATTTGTGCATCAGTCAGATGTCCTTTTTGCAGGTTGTGAGATGATAACATTTGCTTCCAGAGGCTGATGTGCATGTGCAGCACTGGACAAAACATGCAGGTTCAAGGCTTTATTCAATACTTTTAATAATGCTTCACAAATCCTCAGCTACAAACGCACACACACACACACACATGCACACACTCTGCTGCTCTTTTATTTCAGTTAAAGTTGTGAACCTGAGTGAAAACAGATGTATACGTTAGCAATACAATGGTGGTACGTTGGCTGCAGTGTGTGTTCCTACAAACACATGTACATGCACGATGCAAATCATACACAATATAACAAGCATAGTTATGCCTACTGTTTTTAAAATCAGGTCTCACCTTAACAGAAAAGCTGGCTTAGATGTTCCTCCACCAGCCCATGATGTAGAGCAGGGGTCTCCAACCTATTCCACAAAGGGCCGGTGTGGCTGCAGGTTTTTGTTCCAACCAACCAAGAGTTCACAGTTTGACCAATTGACTCTCTGCAGACTAAGATCAGTTGATTCATTGATTGAAGTCCGGTGTGTTGCTGCTTGGTTTCAACAAAAACCTGCAGCCACACCGGCCCTTTGTGGAATAGGTTGGAGACCCCTGATGTAGAGCAGGGGTCTCAAATATGCCAAATGTAGCCCCCTTGTAGCCCTAGTCCAATGTGGCCCCTGGGATGAATTTGCAAAGTGCAATAATTCCACAGTCAAGGCCGTGGAACTCATTATAGTTCAGGTTCAGATCAATATTATCTAGAGTCAAATAACATAAAAACCTACAAAAATAATAAATCCATATTTTCTTCCTGGTGTGATGTGAAAAACATCTTACATTGTGCAGATAATGACAACTTCCAATGTTTATCTTTGTTTTACTTAAAAACAAAACAAAATATGTAAATATTTACATTTACGGACTGTAATGTAATAATAAAATGTGGATAAATCTGAGCAAGTATGAACAACATGAAATGTCTAAAGAAAATTCCGTACAATTTAAAAAAAAAAAAGCTTCTTCATATAAAACTGATGTTGAAATTGATATTGAAATTCATAAAAAAAAATTGAAGTTATAATTCATATGTTGAACATTGTTAAAATTGCATTTATGTTTTCTAGGAAATTAGACTTTTTTTCTGGTTATTCCCATCTTTTTTGTTTGTATTGTTTGTAAAAGAAAATATTTACTTCCACCAAGGAGGTTATGTTTTTGCCAGAGTTTGACTGTCTGTCTGTCTGTCTGTCTGTCTGTCTGTCTGTCTGTCTGTCTGTCTGTCTGTCTGTCTGTCTGTCTGTCTGTTAGGTAGCAGGATAAATCAAAAAGTTATGGACGGATCATGATGAAAATTTCTTGGTGTGTTGGGGGTGTCACAAGGAACAAATGATCCATCCATAACTTTTTGAGTTATCTTGCTAACTAACAGACAGACAAACTCTGGCCAAAAACATAACCTCCTTAGTGGACCTGTCTTTGTTTGGAGGGGGGGGTCTGCCTGCATTGGGGGAGGTTTGTGCTCTCAAAGTGCTTTTCTAGTTTCATAATTTAATGGGGGTGTTTTACAATGAATCAAAGACAAAAATTTGGAATTATTATTTACATGCTATTCTATTATTTTACTGGTCCGGCCCACTGGAAATGAAACTGGGCTGAATTGAAATAAAATGAGTTTGAGACCCCTGAAGTAGAGTAACAATGACCAGATTTAAACCAGGAGATGACATAGGGTTCTGGGTCAAATTTCTCAAACGGATGTCCATTCAGATCAACCAAAGTTTCACTCAGTCTATTCCAGGTCTTACTGTCAGCATCTCTCACACTCAGATGAAGTGGCTGTAAGTCATTTATCCAACATTTTGCTTGGTGCCATTTCCCATCAGAACTCTTCAACTACATCTGTGGCAAATTGTTTGTTTTCACACAGACAGGTGTTTTAAGCACATCTTTGCTCCCTTTCTTCTTCTTTTATAATATTTTATATGTAGCTTAATGTAGGCCTTGGTAGACATTTAACTGGCAGCACTGCTACGCTTCACTGGTCACAGTCGTTACCTACACCATCGTGATAAAGTTAGGCGATGGTGAATTTGTGACCAATCATATGATGATGATCATACATTAAATACATGAAGAATTGTGTTGGCAACAATACACCGTATTTGAAATGTTTAAATTATACAGCAAATCTAAACTTTATAGTCATTATTATAGAGACCCCCCCACCCCAAGAATGGTTAACCAAGGGGGGGTCTATGGCTCCCCCAGACCCCCCCCCCCCACCCCCCTCCCTCGGTTCACACCCTGTTTGGCAGCATGATGGTGGTAAGGTGGCAGCACTAGTTTGTGACACTGTAGTCGATGGAGTCTTCTTTCAGTTCACTTGACCTTTTCTTGAGTCATTGTGCCTCTTCCTCTTTACCAACCCTTCTTCTTCTCTTCCTTTTTCTCTTCCTCTTTTCTTAATTTATGAAATATTTGTGCTTTTACTGTTTAATTTTTTTTTTCTTTCCACTAGCGAGTTTGTGAAATACTTAAAAAGGTGTCAAACTCTACTCAGAATTTACTGCTGAATGTGATGAATTGATGTGTTTCTTTTTTTTTTTTCCCTTGAAGGGTGAAAATAATTTCTTAAACATGCCAGTTTTATTCTTGAACCTGAGGGTCTTTTACCCCAGGGTCTTATACTACATTATGGCATATATATATACGATACTGATTTGCAAATTTTTCTAATAATTAAGGTTTATTTGGCAGTGAAATAACATGTGTTTGTAAGTGTGTGTAAATCTATATGAGCATGCAGACGTTTGAAGCAAAAAATATAAGATGGAAAAAAATATACTGTGTTCTTTTGTGTGTAAATACAGTTTTGTGTATATTAGCAGGGTTTGTTCTGTACAGGAATAGATCATGTTTTTACTTTTTCTTTTCACTGCACTAATAAAATGAGGTGGCTTCTCAGTAAAAACCTTCATCTATTTTTTGTGGGGTACTATTAGAATATTAATACGTTTAACAACCACTTGTTTTTATTTTTATTATTATTATTATTATTATTATTATTATTATTATTGTTATTATTATTATTATTTTTATTATTATTATTATTATTATTATTATTATTGTTATCACAGATCTGTTAACCCATAAAGACCCAAACATCCGCTGGTGACCTAAAACTATCTATATCTATAATATCTATCTATAATATTAGTATTATATTAACTAATATAATAGTAATATTAATTATTAACAATTAAACCAGTAATCCTATTAAAACATATAAATAATTGTTGTAAAATTCAGTTCGTCATCTTTTTACGGTCACTCATTTGGACGTTCAGAGGCTCTGTAGTTACCGTGGAAACACCATCATCTTCTACAATGTTGATTCACCAGTTAAAACTCATGGAGTTGAATCAGTGCCAGAGAATGGAGACAGTTGGTTTTACTTTCAATTAGTTAGAGCTTTGCTGAAAATCCTACCTTTTCTTCAGTTTTCTCTGTTTGTGATATAATAACCCTCAACTATAATCTGTGTTTTAATGAACATCTACATGAGCAGTGAATTAACTATGGGAAAATTCATGATTTACACAGAAAAAAACACAAAATACAAAGGGTTGTATTATAATAAATGCTGGTAAATTATTTAATAAATTTTAAATAGAGAGAATAAATAACTGTGGGAACTGACACAACAGTATCCCTGGGTCTTTATGGGTTCAGCTTGTTTTTCCTGATCGTATGGTGTGTGCTGCTGCTTGACCTCTTGTCCAGGTTGCCCTTGTAAATTTAATTCTATCTTAATGGGATTTTTTTCTGGTTATATGAAGGTTAAATTAAGAAATATATGTACAAATGAGGTTTTTTTTACACTCATTGTTCATTCCTTTTAGACCTCTTTATTGTAACACAAGCTTATTCAATACAAGTCATGACGGAAATGTGAATCCAAATGCATGAATATGTTTTAATGGCAAAGAAATTAATCACATCATATGTTTCTATTATTGAATTCACAACACAATGCTGATTTCAGGGTGTTGACCTGACCTTTGGAAGCAAGGTTTTGCCATGTCTGACTCATTTTCAGCTCAGAATTTTCTTTAAGTCATTTAATATTAGGAGCAGAAAGAGCAAATATTTGTGTTAAAATCCTGGAAGCTTAACTAAACAGTTGTTAGAACAATATATAGTCATCTAAATATTGGTTTTGACTGTCATTTCCTTCACTTCTTATGTTGAAGGGAAACCTGTTCAACATAATGTTATATATACCATTGCTCAGTCACTGATTCCTGGCATGTTGTGGTATTTTTCAGGTCAAGTTGCAGCTGAACACATTCATGTGCAGATACAACTCTCTTATTGTTATCAAGGTGGGGTTTTTTTTTTTCTCTTCACCTTGTTTCTGACACAGTTTCCTGTCACACTAAACAGAAGTATCTCAGAGGAAACAGCATCAACATGAAACAGTTCAGACCGAAGGAACAGAAACTGCCTTTAAAATACAAGAGCTGTTGGAAAAGGAAACTCAGGAAGTGCAAGAAATACATGACAAACTGACGCAACAACTTATGGTTTTAATAAACACATCCTCCATATAATGTAGTTTTTTGTCAATACAGGCTCACAATAGAACACACAAAAAGACATACGAACATCAAATAACTGAAAGTGATGCTTACTGATACTCTTCATCATCTTATTTTTCAGAATATAGCTGTTGTTTGACTTTAAATCAAGGCCTGACAAAAGTGTAAAATAATCCAGGGACTAAATTCTGACGGTCTCAGGGTTCACATATGGGTTATATTAACAGACATGTCCAGCCATCATTGGAGCATATCCATATGAAGTCTGATACCTGACTACAAACAGGTGACTCAACAGCATTCAGATCGTCATCACATAACAATAAACTGATGCTTTTTAATTCTAATGTCTGACAGTTTATTTCAAAATAAAACGTCACTTTTAAGGCTTCAAGTCTTTATGTGTGCATTTTGTTGACTGTGTCGAATCAAATATATCTGGTTTACTCTACTAGGATACTTTTATTATTAATTTTCTCTTTGATATTTTGCATTTTCTGTCCCAACTCAACTGTGTTTTGTCATATGCTTTGTATAGTTTTTGTGAATCAAACACATGTAATGACTTTAATCCTTTTTTGTCTGTCCTCATCTTCCATTGAACTATAGTATAGTATATTCAGATTTGTTGCATAATTAAAACTTATTTTAATTAAAACTTAACTCATAACTAACTGAATTTGCAACTTGGCTCAGCACAGTTGTAAAAAAAAAAAAAAAAAAAAAAAGTAAGGTAGGAGCTCCCTCTAGAGGACATGGCTCCTCTGCACTGTGTCGTGATGAGAATATTTTACTGCTCATCATAGTGGTCATGTTTATGTTGTGTAAAGAATATACATAGTGTAGCTGATCTAATATTGCATGTCATGGCTGTGAAATGTAGTGTCAGTTATCAGAAGTGTATTCCTTAAACTTGAATTATATCAATAAATAATTACATAATATATATCTCCAGCTACCTCAATATATGTATAAGTACTGCTTTTATTTATTTATTTTAACTGTGACTTATACTGTTTTTATTCTTGTGTGTTTTACTGCCATGTGGAGCTCCTAAATAAATTTTCGCAGAATATATTGGCAACAATAATTACTGTGACAATAAAAGATTTATTCTATTCTATTCTATTCTATTCTATTGTATTTTATACTATTCTATTCTATTCTATTCTATTGTATTTTATTCTATTCTATTCTATTCTATTCTATTCTATTCTATTCTTTCTATTCTATTTTATTTTATTCTATTCTATTCTATTCTATTCTGTTATATTATATGATATTATATTATATTATATCATATCATATCATATCATATCATATCATATTATATTATATTATATTATATTATATTATATTATATTATATTATATTATATTATATTATATTATATTATATTATATTATATTATATTATATTATATTATATTATATTATATTATATTATATTATATTATATTATATTATATTATATTATATTATATAAACACACATTCCATCAAATGTAGGGTGTGCATCTCTGGAAATATTCATTGAATCATTGTGAAGAGTCGTAACTGTTTTCAAAGTAGAAGCTTTTTAACCCTTTGATGCATTAATTATGAGAACCTTAGTCAAAACTATTTTCCTAAGTGTTTTTTATTCCTCTTTAGGCCTGAAAATAAAACAGTGTGATTGAAATATTTTAATTAACCTATTTTTTTTGTAGTTACAAAAATGTCCACTCATCTGGACAACATGTGTTTCAGTTTCAAAGCAAAGAAAGCTGTATTTAAAACATCATATCAGAATAATTCATCTCGTCCAACAGTGGTTGGGATAGGTTATTGTAATCACTGTGTGTGTGTGTGTGTGTGTGTGTGTGTGTGTGTGTGTGTGTGTCCGCAGAGACATAGCATTCTATAACTCAATGAATACTTGACACATCATCATGAAATTACATGGGCATATACATATAGGTAATGTGCATCAGATGCAATGATCCATTTGAGTAAAGGTCAAAGGTCAGGGTAAGAATGAATTAAAAGGTCAAAATCACATTATCGATTATAACTCAAGAACAGAGGATCACAGAACTTTCAGATTGGTACCAAACGATGTGGAATGAAGATTTCTGCAATTCTCGTAATTGGTATTATCACCTACGACCAATAGGTTTTGAGATCTCTGGGGGTCAAAAGTGACACGTCGCAAAATTAAATTCTGTAACGCTGTATGTCAAGACATATTATGCTATAACTTAATCAATTCTGGAAATATTATCATAATATTACACGCATTCATGCATATATAAATATAACGAAATTATCAGTATTGCAAAAGGTCAAAGGTCAGGGTTAGATTTATCAGAAAGGTCAAAATCACATTATTGGTTGTAATTCAAGAAGGGGTTGTCATGGAAACTTGAGATTGGCACAAAATAGGGATGATATTAGGCATTTTCTCAACACTTTTTTATCTTGTTTTAAGAGTTAATTACTTCCTTGAAGTGTTCATACATCTGTAGACATGCATTTCAAGAAATCTTGTCAAATGAAATGATCTTGCTGCACCGACAGATATTTCATTTGTTTTAATGCCTATTTTTCCCTCAAGTGTAATATTTGTATCCAGTTAAAACACTATTTTTTGCATACCCCTTTATTGCAGTGTGTCAGCAGCCGAAGTCTTGCTTTTTGTTTTATTAAATTAACTGTTCCGGCTGCTTGTTTTGACATTCCTATAAATGAAAAATACACAAGGGACAGTGTTGGAAAGTGAGTATTGATTCTCCTATTCATTATTACCACCAGTACCAAGTTGTCATGTTACCTTCATACTTTATTCTCTACTTACATGATACTCTGATGCTGTGTGGTGTAAAATATACATAGTGTTTATTGGTTTACAGGAGTTAATACTGAATGATTGTCTATTACATAAAGATATTATTTTGTCCAAAACAGAAGGCCATAACAACAGAAAAATATAATAGCAGAAAATGCTGAAAAAAATAACAAATCTTCTTTTTATATCACAGTGTATTACAGCTTACATTGTTATGCATGTTATTTGTAACTACTTTCATGAATCCACAACTACATTTTTCCTGTTTTATTAATATATAAAACATTTCAACACACACATATATGCACATAGTGGTTTTTAGATTCTTGACAGGTTGGTTTGTTTTGCACAGAGGTGGTCAAAGTAATCACATTCTATATTTCAGTAGAAGTACAGCTACTGGTGTGAAAAAATACTCTGGTAAAAGTAGAAGTACTGATTTGATTCCTCTACTTAAGCAAAAGTTAAAAAGTACAACTTCTCAAATGTAATAAAGTACAAAAGTAAAAAGTAAAACAGTTTTTTTTGTCATGAACCCAATAATACTTCAGAAAATAAAATCAGAAAAGTTTCAAAAGTATCTAAAATAAAGCCTTTAAAAGTGAGTTACTGTGTAGATAATGTGTTTGATTGAGTCACAGTTACTCAGTTTTGTGGATATGGACAGGAAATTAAGGAAAAGTGGAGGAAGAAAAGTGATAATTGAGGTAAAAAGTCACGAGATTTAAAAAATAAATAAATAAATAAATAAAAAAGAGAAGTTATAAATATGAGATAAAAATGCATAATTTTAAGAGAAAAAGTCAAAATGATTAAACAAAAAGTCAAAATTGTGAAATTAGTCAAGATTGTGGGATAAAAAGTTATAATTATAATATATAAAGTCACAGTTTCTCTCCTCCACTGATTTTCTCTCTTTTTCATACTGTCACATCTGTTTAGTTTGTAAAAGTAAGGAGTATAAAGTTCAAATATTTATACAAAAATGTAGGGAGTAAAAGTAAAAAGTAGCCAGAAAAATAAATACTCAAATAAAGTACCTAAAAAATCTACTTAAGTACAGTAATGAAGTACTTTTACTGAGTTACTTTACACCTCTGGTTTTGCACCAGTGTTGAGCTGCATCTGAGTTTCTCTTCACCATTTCAATTGATGTGTAGTGTCTTTTCAGATGAGGGTGATGAAGGCTTCACTGACACGTCTTAATTTTATAATATGATTTATTAACAAAAATATCAGTATCATACAGGCACCATGGTCTGCCATTTAAACTTCTGTTAATCTGAAGCTCATTCTTTTTGAAGCAACAACCTATAACATTTCCCTTATGTTTGGTTGTTTACCATAAACATTTGATATCCACACAAAGGCCATTTGTTCCTTCATAGCTTCACAGAACCCTCAACACTGTTTACCCAGACTCTTTGGAGCCCATTCTTCAGACATACATATTTCAGACCTTCTTTTCAAGTATAAATATCAAACCACTGAAGTTATTTCAGACACTACAGATGCTTTCTTCTTTTTTGTCATGATCATTATAATCATTATCGTTCTTCTTCTTCAACTGGGCCTCAATTTCTGTTGTGTCGATGTAGGTGTAAAAGCATGTCATGATAGAGAAAATGAAACACACTGCAACCAGGAGAGAGAGAGAAAGTTAAAGCTTAAACTGGGCTTTTACTTTGAAATATGTTATGTTTTTCTTTTTGATGTAAATAAAAAAAAAATTGCCTTGTCACAACCACTTTTGAATCAGTGTTAGTGTTGGATTAATTTTCTGTTAAACTAAAACTAAAATAAAAAAAAAAATGACAAGACAACAGATAGAAAGTCGAAATCATCTCTTTTACGTGCAGCAAAGACAGTACAGGCCATGTGCTCCAGATTTACAAAGAGCCTCAGTTTTGTTCTCATACAGACCTGCATAAAAATAAAAAAATAAGACAAAGTTGATTTCACCTGGTCATTTATGAGACAATGGTCAGAGAGAATGGTCAACCTTGAAACTTATGCTCAGAAAAATGCTAAATCACCATGAGACGGAAAAATACTCAGTAAGATTAGATAAGGATAAGATATTCCTTTATTAGTCCCACTAGGGGAAATTCCAGGTTTACAGCATCACAGAACAGAAGAGCACATAAGAACAGCACAGCAACATAAATATATAATACATATAAAATAAAATAATATATAATAAATATATAATATAAAAACTATATTTCTATTTCTATTTACACTATTGCACATGGGAACAATTCCACTGTTGAGGTTAAAAAACAATCATAGAGAGAGAAAATACATTTTACAATATGATAACAACAATATAATATGACACTCACTCATTAGAATAAAACCATTTGTTAGTTTATGGGGATTTACTTTAAAATGTCTTCGAATGGTAGACACAATTTATCACATTTCTCTTATGTTTATTACTAATTCTACAGCCGTGAAACATCATTGACTTGTATTCCATAGTGGAATGTCCTGCCCTGTTCACCAGAAGGCTATACCATTATTTATAAGGCCAAACCTGGACTGTTGCCTCCATAGGTCTGTAGTTTAATAACATGAAGTGTTCATTCTTATTGTCTTGCAATGAAATGCACACCTTTCCCTTTCTGTATAGGGTGACTATATTTTGGTTTGAGAAAACCAGGACATCTTAGCAGAGGTGTGTGTGTGTGTGTGGGGGGGGATTAGGCAATTATCCATTTGAGTAAAGGTCAAAGGTCAAGGTCGTATTTAGCAAAAAGGTCAAAATCACATTATTGGCTCTAATTCATGAACATTGTTGTCATAGAAACTTGAGATTGGCAAAGAAAAATAGTGGCGAGATTAGGCATTCTCTGAATACTTATTTCTCTTGTCTGCAGTCCTGTCTGTTTCACCCTTTACCTAGTTTCTGGCTTTTCTGCATCTCTGTCGCCTTTCCTGACCTAGGTGATCAAGCAGCACCTGATGGCCCAGCTGTGGCTCATCACAGTGCTGCTATTTAACCAACTTCAGTCTGTCATTTCTTTGCTAGATAGTCAAGTGCTTTCCCTTTGCTGTGCTCTTCTGAGTCTCTGTTCCAGTGTGTGAGGTGACCCTGTTCGACCTCTGCTTGCTTGCCTCCGTTCTGCCTGACCATGTTTCCAGTGTTTTTTCTCCTTGATCTCGATTGCCTTCTCCTGACCTACGTACAGAATGCCTCTCACGTGTACTGATGTGGATTCTGCCCCTCGATACCTGAGCCCCAGCCTCTATGTGGCAAGGACCCCAGAACGACCCCGGCCAAGCCCCAGTCGCATTCCCTGGTTCTGGACGTCCTGGGCTACAGACTTCCTGGACCCAGACCCTCCAGGACCCTGTGGATCCTCTTGGATTCCTATCTTGCCCTGTGTTCCAGTAAACTCTGTAAACTTTTACATCTGTGTCTACATTTGGGCTCAGCGTCTGTACATAACAGTGACAGTGAATATTCAGGATTTTGGAATTTCTGCAATCAAACACAGTTGTGACACCTGCCTTTTCCTAACAGTCTGTGTATTGTTGTTTAAATCAGGTTTTGAGTAAATTAAACAAAAAGAAAATAATCTCATCTTTTTTTTTTAATGTAGAACAAGCTCAGACTGACTGCATAGAAATTAATGCAATCCATTCTTGCAATCAATTATGCAGTGCCTCGGTTGCTTAGAAACAATCATTGTCTATAAAACAAATAGACAATGTGGAAGTGCAGAGAAGGTCTGAGTTGGCAACAAACACAAACACAGACAATAATATATTCAGAGTCGATCATTTCAGTTTCCTGCTTAAATATATAGTTACAAGTTATTAAAATGCATAGTTAAAAAAAAATCTAACACACTAAGTCTATAAATATCTCATCTGGGAAAGACTGTAGAGTCTGGAAGGTATGCTCATCTTGTTGAGGATCCATTTGGAGTCTGTTCTTCCACTGTTGAGCCTTTCATGTTATGTTTTGTAGATTAAAGCCCTGAACCACAATTGTGGACAAGCATCATAAGAATCACAAGCTTCAAAAACATAAATATTGCATGAAGTGTGTTTCTAGTTCTGTCATCTAGTTTGCCTCCACATTGTCTATATAATAGGTCTACTTAAAATATATGTTATTGGGACACACACATCCTGTTTGTTCTTTTCTGTTTCAATGTGATCAAATACATGGACATATGATGACAGTGATGTGTATTGTTCTCTTACATCTATTTTTCATCCATAAAATGATTTCAATTAAGTATTATTGTCTTGGAATTCAAATAAGATGTTGCTCATATATATATATATATATATATATATATATATATATATATATATATATATATATATATTATAATGATTTGATTTGATTTGAATGATTTATTTCGAACATGTGCAAAGTGCAACAATAATCAATACAACAATAATAATAATAACAATGACATGTCCGAAAAGGAGTAGGATGAAGCATAACATTATTTAATCCTAACCCTTCTTCACTTCCCCAATAACCTGAATTCATCTTATAGCAATATAGTGCATAGTACAAAAATGATGATAATAATAAAAATAATAACAATACCAATAATCAATAACTGAAGTACTAAACATATACATATATACAAAAAACAAAAAAAACACAAAAAAACCCCCAAATGAGCAGATAGGAAAGTAGGTAACAAATAGAGTTTTTTGTTTGTTTGTTTGTTTTCTTTTTTTTCTTCCCTCCCTTCTTCTTCTTTTCCCTTTCTTTTTTCTTCCTTTTTTTTCCTTTTTCTAATTTGTCTGCATTTTGTTCTTTTTTTTATTTAATTTTTTTTTCTATCCATTCACTTATTTTATTCATTCATTTATTCATTTATTTATTTATTTTTAAATATATCTTTTAACCCCACAGAGGGGGAGTCAACATTGCTTGAGATCAATGCATATTTCAGTCTTGCAGCCATATACTATACTATTTAGTGCATGTGTGTGATAATGCCCTTGTAAGTGGACACCAGGCCCATGTGGAACAAAATGTGTTATTTAGGTCTAGACAACAGAAAATGTGAAGTACACATATGTGGACGCCAGATCCAAGGAGGATAAAACATCAATTGTCAGTCAACCTGTAATTGATAGTAAGCATTTATGAGAATGTATTTACCCAAAATAATCACAAGATTAACAGTATTTGAAAAGCACATTGTCCCTGAAATAAAGTACATTGTGTTATTGTATAATATCACACCAAAATATTTAAAATGCATGGGATAAATATCAAATCACGAGTCAAATATTTGATCAACAAAAAATGCAAGCATATCCCTTTTTGCCAGTTTTATATCAGATGTCTTTGGTTTTAAGAGGATTATTAAAAGATTATTAAAAGACCTGGGATGTTCGTCTCATGGTTGTAATATCCTATTAAAGTTAGTTTATATCAATCCACATCCCATTTTCATCCCATTTCTACTTTTTATTTTACTTGAGTGAAGTGACTGTGCCACCCAATAACTTCAACCTTTGGATTAATAAATTCCCATATTTCACTGATTGAGACTGAGGCTGTGGCTCAGTTGGTAGAGCAAGTCATCAAATGACTGAAGGAATCTGTGGTTTGAATCCTGACTCAGTCCATGTGTTGAAGTGTCCTTGGGCAAGGCAATGAACCTCAAACTGCTCCCAGTAGGTTTGGCAGCAACATATAAGTACAGTTCATTTACTATATACCTTTTTTTTTATTATTTTGAAAGATAAGTATACAAGTCAGAATTCAGCAGTGTAAAGAAAATGTGAACTTCTGCATATTTATATCCATTGCTGTTGTGTGAATATTAGAAGCTAGTGAATGGACATAACAGTAGGTGAACTGGTTGTGTCCATTCACTAGGTTATTAGTCCATTTGAGCGAAAAGACTAAAACCATAATTAATAGGTACTCATCTTGAATTCCCCCCCTGAAATTTCCCAATTGTGGGATCAATACAGTACTGCTATTCTATTCTATTCTATTCTATTCTATTCTATTCTATTCTATATGAAAAAAAAATGATAGAATACTTATAAAGGTGTGTTATAACACCATACAATACATGAAGCTTCATTTCTCCTATACCTACTGTATTTTGTTAGCATTGCACAGAGCTGTTAGTAGGATATTTAAGGAGAGGTTCAGCCCTGTTCAGAAATGTGTATATTTCCCACAGATTACTCCACCATTTCTAAGATGAGGATGTGTAGACATTGTGAGCCACACACAGTTTAACATCAAGTGCTAATGTTGTCCACTATTGATTCTGTCCTTAAGAATTAAAATGGAAAAAATAAGTGGTGATATTCACTGTAATTCTTTTTTATTTTCAACAGTAGGAGGAGGTTAAAACCATCCTATCTATTTCTCATATGTTTTGCCCCATATCCTGAACAGATAATGGCTTAAAACACATTATTTGATTTTTCACATCCCCTAAATCTAGACAAATGGGACCCCCCTGCCATGCTGGAAAGGTGGGAGATGAGTATTGGTGGACCATGCCCATCTATTCTGGTCATGTCCCTTTTTAGAACGAAGTATCCAAAACAAATCAAATATGTCTTTTCACGTACTATACCATGGACTTCCCCTCGAGGACGTCAACAGAAATTATTATCTACTAAAGATTTTGATGGCAGCCGGCAAAAAAGTTACCACAAGATGCTGTCTTCAAAAACACGGCCCTTCTGTAAACACTTTTATGAATATTGTGAATCAGTTACATCACATAGAACAGATCACCTATAATTTGAGACTACAAAAGGATGTTGGAAAAAGTGGACCCTTTTCTTAGCCAAGTGCCCTCAAGGTCGCTCGCCCCTTTGATCTGCCTAAACTGGTCTGGCCTATGTAGCCTACACATTTACACTGTGTGAGAATGCATATTTATTTCTGTACTCACTTATTTTCAATTGTATCTTTCTGACCCTGCTGTTTCTGTTATGCATGTTTAACTATATGTGTTGTAAAAAAGAAAAATAAAGTAAAAAAACAAAAAACAGTTAAAACAGCCTAATCCCACATCCGTCTACTGTATTTGTTTCTGTAATGCTGGATTCCACCAGTTGGGAGCGCCTCATTGCCTTCTCCGCTTCTGTCCGTCAACCCTCTGTTCCTGACGTCATGACGCTGTCTGCCGAGTCGCTCCAGCCTCCACTCTGCTCTGCTCATTCTCAGGCCGGGTAGGACCCAGCAACAACACAGCAGTCGGTTCAACCTATGAAGAGTGGGCTTCACAATCGCCATCCATCCTTTAAGTAGACAATATTTTGTGGAAATATAACAATATCACTGATCAGAAGGCATACTAAGTCGTTGAATCGGTGAGTCACGGATGTGGTTGATTGTGTTAAATCTAATTTCTGCCTGTCTTCTTCTCTGCTCCGTTTTATTGTTGCTTTGTTCTGGGCAGCAGCCATTTTTAATCGCCTTGTCCTACATTCCCATCGCTGTCTTCAGACCTTACTAAAAGCCAAGTAAGGCTGGAAATATTAACACACGGGCCGTGTGCGATATTTCAAAGCACACTTTCATTAGTAGTGTCAAACACAAAAAGACACCGGGATCCCCGAGTCCGCTGGGTTGGAAGTTTAACGGGTCTGTCGTCTCGGTAGTTTTGAACAAGCTATAGCTGCGTTAACAGCCGAGGCTAGGTAAACGCTAAGTTAAATTTATTGGTTGGGGTCATTACACTATCATATACCTATTTGAGTGTACATACCTGACAGTCTAAGTTTTAATAGCCACAATAACACGCAGTTCTATGAAGTCATGTCCTCTAACTCTTGCTGTTTACATACCCATTTTCCTTTAGCTAAACTAATAGTTAGCACTTTCTGCTAGCGGTTGTTGGCTGCTAGCTAGCAACACCAAGTGTCTGTTAACGCTTTGACATTCAAGAAACGCTTTAAGACAAGTAGATAAACTCCGGGACACGAGGGAAATGTATACAGTACGTTGTCTGACTATGCCATTTTTTACATTTTAGTTAAAGAAAGTCTTGAAATAGCCTTTGTTGTTGTTCATCGACCTGACTGGTGTCATTTTCATGTGTTGGAATTAGCATCAGTGTCGTTAGCATGCAAGGATGCAACATAACGGTACCTACAATTAACAGCTAATGACACGGATCAGACATTATCATACACACAAGGACTGTGTATTAAGTCGGTTATTTAATACAATAACGTTTTCACCATAGTGATCTGATCAAAGTAATAACCTGACTTAAGTAATATTTAATGTAGAGTATCATTGCGTTTACGGTAGCTTATTGTAGGCGAACTCTTAATTTGGCCTTAATATAAAGCAGAGAAAGCGATTAGACTTTGTCATGCTTTAACGAATTTACCTGATTAACTCAATGAACAACTGAATTGAAATATGTGATTGATTTGTGCTTGTTTTTGAGCAACAGTGAAACGCCTTTGCTGCGTTGTGTCTGAGCGGCCTCCAGTTCACAAAATGTCTGGTATTCGGCATAACAACGATATTACCTCTATAGATTTATATGTAAAACATAGAAACTTATAAGGCTTTACGTAGTTGGACCTACCTAGAGGCACAGGGAATATATTAAAAGGATTTGGCTTCATGGTTTTAACACTTTTACACTCCTCTATATTAGTGTTATACTGTATCGTGTAAAAGTAACCATCATTATAAATGTGCACTCCTAAAAAAATATATATATTACACCACTGCACTGGAGCTGATTTGATTACCTTAAATACTGCCCACTGTATGGAAGCAGGGAATAAAATTGGCACCCAGGACTGTCAAATGTGTGTCCTTTAACACTTTACTAGATCAGCTGTTAACTATCTTCGATTTGACACACTCCTATTGATATGTATGTATAATTATGTTTATTTGCATGCCTTTTGTGTATTAGTTTGTTAAGTGTCCTGTGTAAGACTGCAGGTTTGTTGATTTGTCACAGACAAGTTGAAATGTTTCCTACATATCTAATTTGTACTTTTTGTACATATTACAATACAACACCCAATGTAAATAGTATATATCTAAACATGACACTTAGGCTCGATCCCTGTACACATCCACTCACTGTATAAAACTTCGATTTGTACTCTGTCCAAATTGCAATGTAAATCCACTGTAAATCTCACCCCATTGTTGTCCTTGTCTCGAGTTGAATGTTTGTCTATGTTAGGTCTAATAATTGGATCAATTGTGATTGGGTTTGTGTTGTTTGGAATTCATGTTGAAATTGTATGTTTTGAGCAAAGAATAAATGAAGCCAAATTCCTAGTATGTGTTTACATGCTTGGCAAATTAAGCTGATTCTGATCAGATTCTAATTGTGTTACAAAATACAACTACAGAAGATTGAAGCCGTGGTTTAACAGGACTAGCTGAGAAATGTTTGCCATATGAACATTGTTTTATGCTATTCAGAACAGATACATATTTACATAAAACTAAAGAATTGGCATTTCTCCTCGGGTGTAGTCTACCTATCCTAATTATTTCCTCCAGGAATCCTATACTAACAGGTATAAAAGGTAGTGAGTAATATGACATTATTATGGTTGATTCAAAGTAGACATCGGATAGTATTGAGTAGGTCAGACTTTGGTTTGTCAAATGGACATGGTGCATGGCCCTAGAGTGCGATCAGCTGTTTGAGGAAAAAATATTAAAGGACTTTTACATATCCTTTTCATAGAGTGATATAGTTACGCACTCGGTTAAAATGTTAAGTTTGACTTACAGGAGTTAAATATAAAATAGCATGAATAAGAGTGTCTTAAGGCTCCTTGTGATTTAAGTTTTGAGTTCATTGTTTCAAGCCATTGATAACAATTAGGGCCCCACAAATGTAGGAGTGTAAATGCAGTTTTTATAGTTTGAATATATATATATATATATATATATAGATAGATAGATAGATAGATAGATAGATAGATAGATACAAATTCATACTTAAGATAAATATTGTTTTAGAGGTGAAATGATTGTTTGCATAATTCAAGTAAAAAAAAATATTCGAGGCAAATTAATTGCCTCAAAGATTGTTTAATTCGTGTCAAAGTTCATCAGGTTTCTATCATGTGACTCTGGCAGCTCCGTTATCATTGTTTCACACAGACTGTTTAACCAATGTACTGTCCATCTGAACATGTCAAAGATGTTCAGCAGCACAGTTCAATCAACCATAGATGTACACAAGTGTTATGGCAGATAGTAGCAGCATGTGTAAAAAAAAATTTTAAATGTTGAAAGTTTAGGGCCATTTTATGCTGCGGAAAGCAGACAACAGTGTGCACACGGCAAAATAGCATGAACCTAGCACTGCCGTTTTTGCTATAACGCCTAAACCGAACGCATCTACACTTCAACAGCACTTCGTCAAAGCGGACTCAGAGCTTCTTTGTTTTGCTAACTGGTGAATACTAGCACCTGTTAGAATGTAGTCTTACATGTTGTAATTATTTTTAGCAAATGTACCAAGGTAGTGTAATTCTGCTACATTTTCTTTCACATATCTGTGCGTGGATACACATGCAAACAACTCAAAACACCTCAGCCTTCTCATCTCCATTTATTGATTGATCTAATTAACTTTTTAACTCCTGAGACATTATTCCAGGTGAATGTGCTGTTGTGAATTTGTCCTCAATGCTGCTGTGAGTCTGTTTGTATTCCTTTTCTTCAGGGGTTTTGTTTTACTGTTTGTTTTAGGATCAAAACAGGTGGAATAACAGAGAAAAGACAAAGAGTTGAAATTGAAGACACTTTAGGATGTTGAACATGGACTGTGAACTGGAACACATTGAACAACAAATATTTGAACTTTGGCACAGTAGGTTTTGTTTTGGGCTCTTAAAAATTCAGTTCAGATGCTTTCTGGCACTTGGTTTGATTCCAAAGAACAATTGCACAGTCAAAAGTTTGTAAAGATACAGTGGGGGAAAAACGGAAAATAACGCCAAAACTGGAAACCGTAGTAAAACCAAACAAATCCCAAACCGTTTATTTTTGGTCTCACACACTTCTTTGTTTTGTCCCATTGTATGTTCAGAATTATTAAGAATATTTAGAATAATTTGTACATATAAAACACTCACTAATGATGCATCAGAAGCTAAAGGGTTTTAAAAAATGGAATTGATTAATTGATGAAAAATATCGACAGAATACTTGATTAAAAAATATTTGATAGTTGCAGCCCTATATTGTGTTTAATTTCATGTTTGAAAAATATGTTAAATATTATTTGCATATGTGAAACCCTTAAGACATTTGTACTTTAAACTTAGATTTTCTTTGTATTTGATATACTTTAAATATATTTTAATTTCAGCTCACTGAAGCTTCTTGTAGAACTGTGCTCCAAATGAAGAACTTGATGTTGACAAGATTGCTGGTTCATCGTTTACATATCAGTACTGTCTGTATGGACAGCAATTTAAAAAAAAAAAAAAAAAAAGTGTTAAATGGCACTGTTAAATGTGATGCAATAGAAACGTTTGGGTGCACGCAACTTTTGTGGTGGGGCACCTCAGAAAAAAGGGTTGGGTGCAAAAAGTTAGTCTAGAGCCCTGTGGTGTATCTTTATCATCTGCTCTGACCAATGGGGCTCACAGCGGCTCAAAACATGTATTATACAAATCTCAGGGTTCCTGCGGGGTCTAAAAAAAGTCTTAAAAACTAAAAAATTCAGAAACTTACATTTTAGGCCTTAAAATGTCTCAAAAACGCCCATATTTTCCATCCCAGGTCTAAAATTCAATTTACTCAATTCTTAATTTTTTTATTTTATTTATTTATTTTTTTACATCTACTCCGCCCGTTCTGACAGAAGTGTCTGTAGAAGGGGGAAAAAGTACCTGTTGCTGTTTCTACTGTCAGCTGATGAAAACTAATTATTTGGCAGCTCAGTATGTCCACTACCACGTTCCATACCTTTCATATTTTCCTTCCAGCTCTAGTGTATGTGGAGCGGTAGGTTAGTCAGACAGGATAGTGAGGATGTGTGGTAATGAAATGGGTAAATATCAGTTTGACAACAAGTGGCTCGAAAGTAACGAGTTCTCCAACTGGTTGGAAGAGGTAGTGGGTGACAGGCACTCGGCCCGTTGAAAAGTGTGAAAACAAAAGGTGCAAAGTGACATGGTTTTGAGAATTAAATATGATCACCTTTTTGTTTGACGGGGGTCTCGATGTTGGTCTAAAAATGTTCTCATAATGGTCTAAAAAAGGTCTAAAATTTGACTTTGTGATTCTTGTAAGAACCCTGAAATCTATACACTTTCGAACATCATACATAAAAAATTATGTCGAACATGTTTTACAGTCAGATGGAATTTTATGTTGTCTAAGGGCGTGTGGTGGGAAAATGAAAAATTAGGCTACAACTTAAGTCAGAGTTAAACTGAAGAGCAGAGAGTTTCAAGGGTGTGATCAGTTATAAATGGGGGTGTGGACAGCAGTGGTTGTCAGATATACGGTGTTATAGCCACAGTTATTTTCCTGGGCATATTGAAGAGTTTCAGGAGTGGAGGGAATTGATTGGTCCACCGTGTTTTGACCAGTGACACTGTCTATAATGGTTGGAATGCTCAAGAGGCATTTGCAGTTTGGCTGGGTGTAATTCATAATGGCTCATGAACTAGGCACTGTCTAACTGCTGACTTTGACCTTGGTGTCAGGGCCCTAAAGTTGGTAAATTGAGAATACACCCATTAACATTGAACTTGTTCTTGGTGTGTGACAGAAAATATTTACTTGGCTTTTATTTTTAGCTGCTGCGCTGCAATGTCTTTGGCTGCAAGGATAACAGGTTTTAGTAGACTTTAGCAGGTGTGTTCCTCATTACCTTCAGTACAGTGTATGTTTCTTGATTATTGTCAAAGTCTTAAATGTATTTGTTCAATTATGTAAGGACTGCTAATATGGCATCTTGTTTTTCCTGTAGTTGTAATAACTGTTAAAGCTGCAGCAAGTTTGATATTAGGGGAAGTGCACAGCTCTCTTTTGCTGGTCTGTTCTCTGATCAAATACAAATATGGATAACCTACCATAGTTTAAAAATGTCGAAGTAAAGCTGAAATGTGATGTTAGAGAAGCTGTTGTACTACTTTTAAGGAAGTCTATGTGAATCTGATGAATCTTAACAATGACTGATTAATAAAATGGTCCATTACATGTTTTGTATAATATGTTTTTCTCAGATATAACTTTCCCTTTTAATTAATTTGATATGTGCCAACATTTTTATGTACATTTTGATTCCTACCTCAGGGTAGTAATAAGAAAAGGACATGTTCTGGTCTCCTATATGTTTTACACACTTTGGATTTATTTTTTTTAAAAAAGTGTTCCTGTTCCGTAAAATAATTTGGGCTACAAAATATGTTTTAGTGATGCATGACTCAGTTGCTGAAGCAAAACAGTAATATCAAGCAACTCCAAAATGTATGCCTTTTAGCCTGATAATGTCTCCAATACTAAGAAATAAGACCATATGTGGTCACAAAAAAGTAGATTTATTAAGCAATAAATAGCTTACTTATGAATGATCATAGCAACAAACATTTGTAAACAAGACATGATTAAGTGGTCATTTGGGATGTTCCATTCACTTCTGCATGGGATGTATAATTTTATAAACCTTAGTTTGCCGTAAATCTAAACATATTGCCTTCCTCTTAGATTCTAAAGTTTGATGTATAAATGTAGTATGTTAACATAGTTCAACTAATAGAATCTACAAGATGGGCAAATATGTTATTTTAGATTTTAAAAGAGAAACCTAATGATTTTGCTGTATTTTACAACATATTAATTATGTTGTCATATTAATCATATATCTATCAATATATAGCAACATAAGATATATGCTCCTTAGACGCAACAGTTCAAATATTTGAGTAAGTTTATGAAAGTGGGCTAGGAAGGTACCAGAAAGGAGACAAACCTTTTTTCAACTTAAGATTAAAATGTTTTTCTTCGTGTGCCAATGACTAAAGATAGATTTTGTTTTTTTTTCCTTCTAGAAGGTACTGGGAAGAGGCGCAAGGAAAAATTTCCATACTCGATGACATTACATCGCAATGTCCGATCGTTTGGGGCAAATAACCAAGTCCAAGGATGGGAAAAGCAAGTATTCCTCACTCAGCCTATTTGACAAGTACAAGGGAAAATCAATAGAAACTCAGAAAAACACAGGTACGCACTGTTTGCCTAATGTTAGATTTTCCACCAAATGTTATTGTGCGATCTGCTGCATTTATTGTTTTTCTACATCTACAGTAGTTCCTCGACATGGCTTACAGAGTCTTGGCAAAGTGGCCGCAGCCCGGCGTATGCCCCCACCCGCTCACCTGCCGAGCCTGAAATCTGAAAACAAAGGAAACGATCCCAACGTGATTATTGTGCCCAAAGACGGTACAGGATGGGCGAACAAGCAGGAACAACCCGATCAAAAGAGGTCAGAACAGAAGACCATCACATGCCACATACAACCTGTCACAAATGTGATATTATCACTTTGTTGGGTTTATTTGAGCTATACTTGATTTTATCATTTCTCAGAATGCTAGCACTATTTGCACTTCATAATCCACCACCTACTTATTGTTTTTGAGCAGTTTCACACTCAAAATGTGGTGGCTGATCATTTTTAGTCCTTCTGCATTGCATTAGTTTTTTATACCAATGTAAAACTGCTTCAAATTGGTCTTAATGTACAAACTAAAGTTTGTCTCATTATCTGAACCCACTCTACCCTCACTAGGGTTGCAGGGGTCACTGGGGGCCTAATCCAGCTACAATGGGTGAAGGAGAGGGGTACACCCTGTATGAGTCACCAGTTCATCTCAGGGCTGAACATATATAGACAATCACTCTCACATTCACACCTATGGGCAATTTAGATCAGTGCATTTTTTTTGGATGGTGGGAGGAAACCGGAGTACCCAGAGAAAATTCACGCTGACACTGGAAGAACATGCAAACTCCACACAGAAAGGTCTGGTGTGGGATTTGAACCAGGGTCCTTCTTGCTGTGAGGCACAAGTGCTAACCACTGCACTACCGTGCCACCCAAACTAAAATTTGATACAACATTAATGAAATGTGGTCACCTTGATCTGGACCAGGAGGTCTGCAACCCTGGTCCTAGAGAGCCGCTATCCTGCATGTTTTAGATGTATCCCTCTTCCAACACACCTGATTCAAATGATCAGCCTGTCATCAAACTCTGCAGAAGCCTGACAATGACCGTTGGGTATCCTGGAAGAGGACCAAGGATTGCAGACCCCTGATCTGCTCATCCATTTCTTGAGGTCCATGGTCCTCGCTGTTTCACTACTAGTTGAAAGTAGAACTATTCCAAATGTCCCTACTAGCGTAATGTTGTAAAACTATTATTGACTCCTACTGCAGTGCAGATAGAAAGATAACAGAATAGGAAAAAGTGTTTTTATCACACGTAACATACTCCTATTAAGGAGTGGGAAAAATATGAAAATTGTCCTGTCATGGTCCACTTAGTCACTGAGATTTATGTAAATTGAGTAAAGTGTTGCCACTAACAACTAATCTTTTAATGATTAGTCTTTCAACAAATTTTCAATTGGTTGACTTAATCTAAAACGAGAAAAAATCTGTAGCATGCAGTCCTTCATTGGAAGGATGAAATTAGTCGGACTACTTTGCTTACAACTGACAAAGAGAGGAGAAAAATACCCAATTAGTTTACTGATGTGGAGATGGAGAGCTCATTCCTAACATCCTGTTTGTGCTTTCATAGACCTTTACAGTCTACTTTTGTTGGAAGCTGATTAAGTAAAGGATTCCAAAACATATAATATATTGATTTAACCATAGGCATCTGCAATTCCATCAGTCTATGCTATATTAGTCCAAGTCTGGACTAGCCTACTACCTCAAGAGACAATTGAGAGACAGTGGGCACATATTGAAACATCAGCATAGGTTCCCCATGTGTATTGGCTTCATGCCGGAGCACCTGTGGCACAAAGGCACAGCACCTGGGGCTTGTCTTCGACCGAGGTCACAGGGAGATCCTGTTCCTAATGGATTTGAGATGGGAGACAAAAAATAAATGGGTGGTGAATAGTAATGGTGTTAACAAAAAAAAAGTCCTGGCAACTAATTTTCATGGTTGATTATGTTGACTAATCATGCCAGCACTACAAATAATGAATAAAGTACATAATCATGTGTGATCAATTAAATGTTATTTATGTAACACCAAATCATAACAAAAGTAATTTCATGACACTTTAAATGGTAAATGGACTCCACTAAAATAGCGCTTTTCCACCTTCATGGTGCTCAAAGCACTTTACATTAGCCTCGCATTCACCCATTCACACACACTCATACACCAGTAGATTTGTAGGTGAAACCAGAGTCTCAATCATGGTTTTATTTCTAATTTGCTATGCACTATGGCTTCTCAAATTATGTTATTCTCTGAGGAACCTGATTGAACAGTCAAACCACTTGTGATTGGCTGTGTGCCTCAAATATACAGCAGAGACTACTGGAATCACCAAATCTACATTGATGGACATATGTACAGTCAGTTCCTTGCTAGTTTTCCCTAAGGGAATGCATCTTTTAACAGCTTATTTCTTGATTCGTTCTTAAATTCTATAGAGCTGATGGTTATCCTTTTCTGTCTTTGCAGTTCTATTGCATCAATACCACAGCTGCCGGAGTTGCAGCCGCAGCTGGCTTTACAGAAATCTGTCTCCAATCTACAGAAGCCCTCACCAGTAGCCAGCCAGGAGGTGGGTATATATATATCATTATGAGTGTTCAGACTGCAGTACATTGTCATAGGACTAGTCTAAAAATTTAAAACCCCTTGCCTTCAATACTTGGTTTGTTACACTCTTTGCAGAGGTTAAAAAGCAGACAAGTCATTTAACTATGATAGGTCTTCTTCCAAATTGGCTGAGGAATGAATAATGTTTTATACTTAATTTAGGAATGGTTTTGAATAAGGAAGTTAGTCTGGTAGAAAGAGTGGTGGAGCTTTTAGACTGACCTTGATTTTCTCCGTTTCCACAGAACACAAACACAGGTGGACCAAAGCAATGGGCCCAGCTAAATGGAAAGGGAGTAGAGCAAGATGGTGAGTCACTGCTACATTTTTGTATTCATTATAATTGACGGCTAGATGTCTGATGCATAAAGCCCTTTTTTTGACCCATTGTGTATCTACCAGTTAGTGCAGTGTACTGTATTTTTGTAATTAATCATAATGTTTTTTTGTGGCACTTACTGAAATACATTATCAGGTTCAAGGGCCTCAAACCGACTTCAGCCCTTCTCTCACGAGGAATTTCCCACACTGAAGGCAGCTGGAGAACAGGACAAGGTTGGCAAGGAAAGAAGCGGCTTCGATCCGTCGTATGGGCCCGGACCAAGCCTCCGCCCCCAGAGTAAGGCTTCATCTCTCAGCTGAGGAGTTGGCTATTATGCCTACAAATGAGCAAATAATATTTGGAAAGCCAATTACCAAATTGGCAAGATTTTGGTCAAGGTCTATCATTCCTGCAAAGAAAATAAAAGAACATATGATAAATTTAAAAACATGTAATTAACTCTTAATTTTAAGATGTGACGAGCTGGAGGGAAGGTGGTGGCAGGAACCTTCAACCTTCATCCCTGACCCTCAGCCTACCAGCAGATCCTGAGGGAAAGCTCACTGCCCTGGGTGAGACCGGTACCCCCCCAGCCTCATCCCACCCCCCCTCTGCCACCGGCACCACCACTTCCACTGCAGTCGTAACTCCAACACCCAGTCTGGATCCCAAGGAGCCTTCACTGCGACCCGCCCAGCCTATCCGCAGAACAACCGTCCCTACTGCTCTTCAGTACCAGCTCCACCACACTTCAACTGCTGTCTATCACGACATGTTGCCTGCATTTGTAAGTGTATATGACTCAGGACTGACTTATGCCGTGTTTCCACTGGTACCGATTTGGCTCGGTTTTCCTGGAGAGCCTTTCCATTCCAGGATAGAACTGACTTTACAGTATGTGGTTGTCATTGTGGTGCGGTGCATACTTCCATGTCGTCTGCTCAGAGAATTGTTAATAAACTTGCTTGTTTTGTGTCATCTCATCTGAATTTTTACATCTGGCACCAAGGACTGAATCTCCTAGACCGACCATGGTGTAGTTTTGGGCTGTCATGCGGTTAATGACTGATCTATTTACTGTCAACTTTGGTGTATGTATTTTGTAAACCGGTGGGTCACAGACACCACTGACCAGTCAGTGTCTGCAGAATTTTTACGCCATGTTTCAGTATCACTTGGAACCTGAGCAGACGTGATGCCAAAAAACTTGTACCGGCTACCAGATTCCAGGTCCTTATTCGTAATGGAATCTCAAAAAGACTGAGGCGAGATTAGCCATTACCAGTGGAAACACAGCATTAGACTACTACTTGAAATGAAGTACAAACACAACTTCCAAGACACTCCACAGCAGTTTTTGGTTAAAGCCGTAAATGGATCACACTCTTGTTTGTTGATTGTAATTCCATTGTCCATCCTTCTGTTTCCAGATGTGCTCTAAAGAGACACGTGAAGCCCCAGGTACAGACCATGCCCCAACCACTGTTACAGCCCCAGCCCGATTTGATACTAAACCCATTTTCAGGCAGAGCTATGCCAAGCCTGATCTAGTCAAGTAAGTAGATACAGTGAGAACTCTTTTTTCCTTCAAGCAAATTTTTGATGACTGACAGTAGATAATTTTCTTTTTTGTTCTTGTAATTGTAGTGGTGATGTCAGGAGAGAGAACCGCTTTGTTCGCGCTCCACCTCGACTCTCATCTCAGCCCATTCGCAGGCCAGGTGACAGACCGCTTAGGCCAGCCATTATCAACCCAGAGGACCTGAAAGATCTGGATGAGCTCGATAATGACTGTGAAGATGGATGGGCTGGTTAGTAGTGCTTTAACCAACTCATCTGCAAATTTTAACCAAAAGTTCCCTTTCCACTGGATTCCCTGGAGGTTTTATTACCGATAACTTATTTACCTGGCAAAAGACATACGAGAGTCTTTGTCAAAACTTGCCATTTTCAGCATACAGCTGTAGCTTGGGGGTTCATTCACCTTCTAATCCACATTATCCTGGAGAGTACGGCTGGGGATAAACGATTTTGAAAATTATTAAATCAGGAAATTATTTTATCGATTAGTTGGCCAATCTAATAACGAATCGGATGATAATAATTGAACTGAAGGCAATAGACACCAGATGAGACCCATGACCCAGCAAGGGCCAGGTCTCCACAAGGAGTGGGGTTTAGAAAGAGAGAGTGGGGAACAGGGAGAGTAAGTGCTGACGACAGAGAACACACCTGGAATCGGGTCTGATGGCTCCTGGACTTCGGGCCACAAAGTTTTTCTTTTTTACTTCTACAAGGTAGTCACCTTCAAGTTAAGTAAAAGCCTCATTTAGTTTTTTTTCCCTCTTTTCTTGCTCCAAATTATTTCTGTTGTTTAGAACCTTTTCTCCTCCTCATCCAACATCCTGTCAGATGCTGCTGCTGTCAATCATTGAGGAAACATGTGGGGTGACAGACTTGTCTTTTTTTTCTCTCTTGTCTCTCGCTGACTTGATACTCTACAGCAGGGGTTCTCAAACTTTTTTGGCCCAGGTCCCCCTTGGAGGGGTGAAGTTTTAAAGTTAAATGAACCTTGTAGTGCATGTCTTTGGGCAGTGGGAGGAAGCCAGAATACCCAGAGACACATGCAGATAACATGCAAACTACACAAAGAAGTTCGCAGTTGGTTGTTCTTTAATAAAAGTAGTGGATGGAAGAGGAATGACAGTCCTGTCACTGCATGACATCAGTTGTCTCTAGGCTGCTATGTAAACTGCTGTTTGGGGTTGGGTGATATGATGTATTCATAATCAGTGACTATCACTGTTGACAGGGTTTTTTTGTTTGTTTTTTTAGGACTTCATGAGGAAGTTGATTATAGTGAAAAGCTCAAATTCAGTGATGATGAAGAAGAACATGGCCCTGGAGACAAAAACAAAATGTGGTAAAATCACTTTTCTTTCAACTAGTAAATTACTTTTGAAAATTTAAATTTAAATACTTGGCTACTGTATTGCTTGAATATTGTTTTTTCATGTAGGACTGAATGGGAAAGGGAGAAAGAACACCAGCGTGACTGCCAGTCCTCCCTGAGCCTAGGTGAGGCTGCCTACCCCCAGGAGAGCCCTGATGACAGTTACCCCTACCAACACCATCATCATGAGCCTCCCAGGAAGGCCAATGGTAGATACCTCTCTGCGGACAACCAGGTACCTACTTGTGGTATTGTGTTTTTCCCACTTTCATTCTGTTCTTTTGAGATTACCCTTCTAAGATGAACTTGCTATTTAAACACATTAACTTTGTAAATCCCTCAGTGAGTGTTCAAATCACACTACACAGGAGATTGTATGAAAAGTAATGACTGTATGCAGCTACAACCCCCCTCCTGTGAGGCTCCCATTGTGAATTGGGACAAATGACCTTGCTGTAACCATAGTGATATGTGTGTCATTACTTCATACTTGGATACCTCTTGCGTGGCAAGAGAAAAGGATGTGATAGACCTCGTAACATATTTTGCTGCTACTTTACTTTAGCTTTGATATCAAATTTGAATTCTATTCCATGTAGACTTTTCTTTGAAGTAACTTTTTTCTTAGTGTCCATCCACTTAAAAAATAGTTTTGATTTGTCTAGGTTCTATGTTGCATTGACATTGTGTGACTTTTATATTTCTGTAAATTGACAACATTGTGTGAACCTATAAATACTATAGACCACTAAAGATATGGATGAACAGAGTATTGATCCCCAGAGGGGTAATTCACTTTCTTCATCACCTCAATAAAAAAAAGAAGATACACCAAATATAAAGCAGTTTTGATGAACAAGTAATCACCAGTTCATGAATCATCAGACTGAGGTGTTACTTTCTGGTGGCAGTGGACATGAAGGTTCTTCTATATCTCAGTTCTGAATTTTGATGAGGTTAGTCATCCACTGCAGCTGCTCTTTTGGTTTATTAGAATGGAATAAAGAGGATGATCTGATATTTCCAAGATGCCCCCCACCACAGTCCCCAATCATTTCCAGCATCTCTACAAAAACAATACCTGCTTTTTTCACCAGTTTGTCCAGGAGTTTTGCATCCTTTTGTCTGGTATTGTTTTTCCAGCAGATAACCGCTTAGGGAGAGAACACTAGTTTCAACTAACTGGTAAAACATGTCCAGCATCTTAAAGCAAACATCTGAGACCCGAGTAGAGGCCACAAACCTTCAAGTCAGCTGGAGTTGAGTGAAGAAAGAATGAATTACACCAGAGGACCGTCTATGGTTAAGAGTGAATCAATGAAAACCCCAGTGGTTGTGGTGGTAGTCACCCACCTGAACTCGTGCCCAATACATGTTCACATTCAGTGGTTTAAATCTAATTTTTGTCTTATACACTGCCCCAACAACAGATCAATTCCACATGAAATACTACATAAGTGACCAGACGACTTGTATATGAAAGACACAAATCAGAGGTAATGGTAAATGGACTGTACTTATACATCGCATTTTAAACCTCAGTGGGTGCCCAAAGCACTTTACAATTCTTCACATTCACTCATTCACTAGTAGATGGTTGCTGCCAATACACAGCCGCTGCCTGACCCTACTGAGAGCAACTTAGGGTTCAGTGTCTTACCCAAGGACACTCATTTATAAGCAAAATAAAATCATAATTCACATTTTTGCCATTTTTAGCTCATCCGGATGAAGTTGTGATGAGCTATTGCCATTCGTCAATCGTCTGCGTCGTCCACAATTCACTAAAATCACTTCATCGTCACTTCTCAATGGATTTCAATTGATTCATTAGATAGATCTAAGCATTAGGCACAAAACCACTTTGTTTGTCGAAATTGAAAATTATAAACAATTTGTTACCAACTCTCTATATTTTTTCTGTCACTAAAATCACTTCTTGTCCCTCAGATTTCAATTCTGATTGATTCATTAGAAAGTAATTGGACCAATATTAGTTTCTACCCACAACCTCTTGCATAGTATTTAACAGCTTTAACCACAGTAATATGTCATTACCCAGTTACCTACTTTTGTTCAGTCAGGTTTTACCCCAGAAGAGCTTTGGGGGCTTTCTGTACCATTTGTTGATAAAAACACACAGCCACACAATGGGACTGATTTTATGATCTATCGAATAACTCCCTTTTGTTGATAGCAAGACATCACAGCTTTGAGGTCTGGATGAGCACAAGGCCATTGGCACTATATTACAATCCTACACTTGAGCTGAATATGTTTTTGTCAACAAAATGCATCGCTGTTCAGAGAACAGTCAATCTTGTTTTCTTAGATGGACACCAAAATATTTGAATGTCAGCATCACCTCAATGTCCAGTCTTCTTTTTTTTTTTCATACTACATATATACACTCACTTAAACTTGTGTCCATTCCATCTCCAGCCACAGCAGAAGAACCAAAGTGACCCAGTAGCTGAACAGGAAGATCACCAGCGCCACTCTCAGGCTCCAGCCAGGGCCAAATATGTGTCTGCTGAATTGTCTGAAGCTGTTGAGAGAGCCCGCAGACGTCGAGAGGAGGAAGAGAGGCGAGCCCGGGAGGAACGTTTAGCTGCATGTGCTGAAAAACTCAAAAAGCTGGATGAGAAGTTTGGGAAGACTGAAAGACAGTCATCCCGGACAGAGGAAAATCAAAAAGATGGAGAGGGAAAGGATGCCCCACTGTCCCCAATCCGAGATCCAAGTAAAATGCACCATGACAACTGGCAATACAGCATAAAAGGTTTAAAAAAAAACCTATAAAGGAATAATATATGAAACCAGTATTTCATATGAAAAAATGATGGAAAGTCTAATAAAATATTTTGTTTGAAATCATTTTCAGATGGAAGCGAGTGTCCTCCTGAGAACTCATCTGTCCATAGCTACCGTGATGAACAAGGTTTCTCTGCCTACCGAGGTAGCGAGGATGAAAGCCAGGAACCCTCTTCCCCTTCAGACTGCAGTGGTCGCCAGGCCTCTAAACCCATACCTCCCCGCTTTCAAAAGCAGCCACATCACCAGCAGGTGATTACAAATGAATGAGGTTTCTAACCTGTCAAAACTTAATTGTAGTTGAGTGCCTCGAAGTGTAATGTGAACTTTTTTTTTTCTCATCCTTAGATTTAGACTTAGTATTGTTTAGAAATTAATTTTATAACACCTATGTGAAAATGACCATGATCCATAAACCCCAGCTTCATAAAATTAGATTAAAAGGTGCTGATTTTGGAGGAAATAGAATTTTTCCTTTCCCGCAGGGGACACGTAACACCAGATAAACATATAATGGTGGATGCGATGAATTCTACGTTGTGGGTATATGAGTAAAAGTTAAGGATTTGCAAATGAGATATGGTGAGAGCATTTTAAGAGTCAAGATGGTGAATTAATGTGTTTGTGCTGGTTGTGTGAACTGCAGCCTGTCAGGACATCGTGTTCATAATTTTCCTAGTAGGAAAAGTAAGAGCTTTCGGGCTTGGGTGAGTTTTGTGTAGATGAAGAGAGTCAACTTCACAGCTGCATCTGTCACCATTCACTTATGCATTTGTGGATGTAATTTTACTCCGGAGCGTTGTCATTCCCAGGATAACACTCCGTACAAGATGGTTTGATGTAGACTACTAGCATTAGATAAGATATTTACCATATTTTCTTTTTACTGTCATGGCTGCTGCGACAGCCTATCACCATAGTAATAGAGCAGCTAACTATGTTCAAAGTATCTGTAAAGTAATGAGGGTTGTTACTGCATAGTATGAGCAATATAGACTGTTAAGATATTGAGCGTATGAAGACATTAATCATGTTTTGTTGTGTAAATCTGACAGCTAGAAATTGTGAAGCCCCTGTCTGGAATTGGCATTAGCAACTGGCTAGGTGCTGCAATGACTGTATGGGCATCGCGGCAATACAATGATGCCTTTTGCATTTAGTAAGACAAAATGTTACTATAAAAAGAACAGCTACATAGGGCTGTGGCCCATCGTAAATACTATCTACTCTTGTCTCCTCCATGTTGTCAGTATACACCGTAGTTAGCTTGATCTTGTGAGACTCCCCGGTGCTATCTAACTTCCAGCCACTCCCCGTTTTTGGACAAGGCCGTTATTTCTTCTCATTTTGGTTAAAAAAGTGTTTATTTCGATGTTGAATTGCAGTTGCTTTATTGACATCCTGGTATTTTATCATTTATATACACTATGAATCATGGTAGTGTCTACCCTGCATGTTGCCCTTCACTGAGTCGCTGCTTTGAAAGAACAGGGCTGGGTGTTTATCAAGGTTGTAAACTTGAGACACAATGAGATGTATTTAAAGGATTTTAAACCTAATTGTCTTTGAATTAAAAGGAATTTCATTGGATAGAAATTTACTTAACTAGGTTAACATTTATTAATCTGAGATAATCTATTTGCATTGCATTCATTTCACAGGAACAAGTATACAAGATGCAGCACTGGCAGCAGTCAGGTCACCCCACCTCCTCTGGATCCAACCACACCCAGCGGGGCTACTATCCCCCACATGTCCTTGGCTTTGATCCTCGCTGGATGATGATGCCTCCCTTCATGGATCCCCGTATGACGCAGGGAAGATCTACTGTGGACTACTATCCCAATGCAGTTCACTCTTCAGGTAGATACCGCAAAGAAAACAAGTGTTTAAATAAATTGAACTTTAAAAGATCATATAAAATGATCAAATTAAAAAAAAAACACCTCTAATTTATAATTGTTCTCAGCAGGAATGATAAAACCTATGATGCACCAAGACCACCTGAATAGTCCTGGTTCTGATGAAGGCTGCCATTCCAGTATGCATCAGGAGAGAAGAGCCCCTTCCACTGAGCCCTGTCCTATGTGGAACCAAGATGGCTATCCATTACGTAGTTTCACTCCACCCTACCAGAGGCAGCATGAAAGTTCCAACAGTGGCCAACGGGATGACAGGTCTGTTATTTTGTAAAGGCTTGAAATATGACAGTTTTCAAATGATAATCTTATGTTAAATTTGTCACGTTGTGTTTTTTTTTTTTTTTTTTGTTACACTGGAACACTGGAATTGTTTTTTTTCCCCAGAAGTGACATGGCCTGCTCTCAACAAGACTCCTATGAAGATAAGGCCAACGAGTGTTTGGACCAACCACAAGATAATCTCCCTCATCACACATACCCAAGTAGAGGACCAGACCGTGAGCATCAACAACACCATGAACAAGGCTTATTAACCACCACGCAGAACCTCTCCCAGCATCATACAGATGGTGAATACCTGAAACAGGACTCTAGAGATAAGTATCTGAAAGATGGCACTGACTCTCATGATGAGACATCAGATGGCTCCAAAGACATTTGGAAAAGAGATGGTAGTCAGAAGAAAGATGGAGGGCCAAACAGTGTCCAAAACCAGTGGTCTGAACCCAGTTCCAGTTGTAGTAGTAGCGTCAGCCAGCCATCTGAGAACAGTGGGCGAACTCTGACTCGTAGATCTGGGCCAATAAAGAAACCTGTTCTTAAAGCTCTTAAAGTAGAAGACAAGGAGAATGAGAAGCCTAAACCTGAGCCTGAAGAGAAGCCTGTCCCATACCGCCTGGAAAAAGAAGTCCTTACAAATGTTTATGACTTAAAGAAGGATAACCAGCCTGCAAGCAACAGGCGTTCAGCTTCACCTGTTGTTGAGAAACAGCCTGAAGAGAGGCAACGTCAGTCTCCAGCTCCAATTAAAACAGAAAGGCCTCTGAGCACCCAAAGTGATGACTCTCCAAAGGATAATGCCTGGGATACTGGCAAGAGTCAGCCATCCAGAGATAACCAGGAAATCCGTGACCCACAAGTACCACGGCGAAACAATTGGATCTTCATTGATGAAGAACAGGCCTTTGGTGCTGTGAGGGGAACAGGTAGAGGCCGTAGTCGAGGCTTCAGGGAGTTCAACTCTAGAGGTGGAACCCGAGGTGGCCGAAATGGAGACAATCTCAGAGGAGCTTACAATAACAGCAGCAGCGGTGGAAGTGGCCCTCAGAGGACAGTCAGAGGTCGAGCCCCCCCAAGAGACCTTAAGGTAGAGGAGTTCCAGAGAGGCAAGCCTCGGAGGCGGAATGTTAGTGAAACATTGAGTGAAGCATCTGAATATGAGGAACTACCCAAGAGACGTCGTCAGAAGGGATCTGAGAATGGTGAAATTTACACCGAGTCTGGAGAAGTTCGGAAAGCAGACAGAGACTCTTGGCGATCCAACAAAGTGTACACAGATGAACAAACAGCCTCAGATTCCAGAGAAAAATCCAAAGCCAGCAGGAGCTTTGGAGGTCGTATGTTGCCTCCCAGGCTGAATGCCACTGGAAGTTACAGTCGAAGTTTTGGTGGCTCTAGGGATATTTCCACATGGAGAGGCCGTGGGCCTCAGTTCAACAGCACTGGTGGTCCCATGCAAGAAAATGGTTACGGTCCTGGAGCTGAAACTGCTTACTCCCGCAGACCCACTGTTGACCGTGAGACTCTCAAGTATGCCCCTAAATTCACCAGCTCCTTCATGGAAAATGGCACAGAGGACCATGAAGGAGACTACTACTTTGACAATGATAACCCTGACCGTCAGGTTTTAAGGAGACGCCGCCCACCTCGTCAAGACAAACCTCCCCGTTTCCGTCGTCTGCGGCAAGAGCGTGAACCTGGCTCAAACCAGTGGACCAGTGATGAGTACTTAAATGGAGACTTTGCAGCCCCCTGGCCTGGGCGCTCCAAAGGTAGCGGTGATGACAGCTGGCCAAGTGGGCACTATGCAGGTGGACGCTCTAGTCAGCACGGGCAGGCAGAGGAGTGGGAGACGGGATCCGACAACAGTGACTTTGGAGACTGGAGAGAGAAGAGGAGCGGAAGTGGAGGTGCAGCTCCTCAGGGACACGGTGATATTCCCTCGGACTCTGGTCATGGTGAACCAGGCTCGGGTGAGAAGAGGGAACTGGCCAAGAGAAGCTTTTCCAGCCAGAGACCCTTAGTGGAACGGCAAAATAGGAAAGGAGAGCCATCACTGCTGGAAGCAAATAAGATGACACGTACACCCGATAATCCTCCCATCTCCTCCTCAAACAGGAGTGACAGTTGGCAGAATGGAGGGGCATCTTGTAAAAGGTGAGGAGAACATAATTGTGGATGTTTGTACAGATTAATGGAATGAAACAGAGTTTGTGCCTGCAGGTTTTATTAAAATTCAGTAATTAAATAATTTAAAGGAGACCTATAATGTCGATCCCTGTTTTTCCACATGCATACATTGATATCTTGGATGTCGACTGCAAACCTCAGCAAAGTTACAAAACATGAGCTTTAGTGTTTATGCCATAATCCTGCAATGTGGTTTCCTGCCACTCTAAACGGCTTTTGTGAGATGTTCGTGAGATGTGTACAAAACCTGATCTCAGGTTGAAGCGTCCAGTTGGGACGACTGGTCCGACAACGTGGAACCGGCCCCAAAACACACCCACCCGGCATGTAATTCAAACTGTAACATAAGGTAACATGCAAGTGGTCCAAAATATTTAGGTGCTTGATTCCTCCCGGTTCAGTAGTGAGAGTGGCACGCCAGAGAAAGCCTACTGGTATCACACAGTAAACAAATACACGTGGGGGCGGACCCAAAAACCTCAGTCTCTCGCTATGCCTCCCCCGGAAGCCTCCACTGAACTGGTCAATCAGAGGACAGTGAAATAGGCCAGAAGCCAAAATCAAACATTTCAGGTATAGGCAGAAATCTGCTTGGATCCAGACTTTTGTGAACGCTGGTATGAGATAACTATGGAGTTTTTTGAGCTGAAAATCATGCAACGCTACTCTATAGTTGCTCAAAACTCACAGAATGATTGTTAAACTGAGTATAATAGGTATTTTTTAAATTTCATCCCAGTTCTTATATTGAGTATCTTAAAGATGTTTCACCTCTTAAGTCCAGTTATTTTCCTGCAGCGCTAAAAATCAAACCTTTTATGACTGAAAATCATCATGTATTTTTCAGTCACTTGGAAAATAAGCAAGGCATTTTGCTTCCTTTCTATATAGTTTACATGTCTTTAATGCAGTACCTGTTTCCAAAGCTAACATAGTATTTTCATCTAACAAGGTATGTGATGGTTTCTGCTCAGCTTTATTTGACTGACAAATGTGAAAAAGAAATCTGTGCAATAATGCCTTATTATAGAACACTAGATGTTCTCCAGCATTCCTCTAAAGATAAAGAAGTCACTTGAGTTTTTTTTATATACAAACACTAATTTTTTACTGTTCTTCGTCAAATGAAGGGTTTTGCTTTTACATTTCTGTAAACTGCCAACTTACCATAATTGATCTTTTTTATTATTTTTTTATTATTATGTGGAGTGATACTCTTGCTTTGTTGCGTACTAAATTGAAAGTTTTTTCCCCTGTTTGCAGCAGGAGCCCAGATGAGCCAGGTCCAGTCTACAGCATGGAGCAGCCTGACGATAGGGAGCCCAGTGAACCATCCGGGAAAAAAATAGACAAGGACCTGAAACCAGGGCCGGTCAATGCAGACATATCTGAACCTCTGTCTCAATATGAGCTCGGCTACCCTAGTGAGTTACATGTATTTTGTTTTCCTTTTCTTTTTTAAGACAGGAATTTAACACTATCTGATAAATCTACCCCACTAACATCTGCTTATTAATGATCTGTGTTGCAAAAAGTTTGAGGAGAATGGACCTACTTAATACTGTCTCTTCTGTAGTTGAAAGTGATACAGGTGGATCAGTTTCCAACTCAGATGGGTACCAGGATGCCCTGTCCAAAAAGCAAAGGCGTCCGCAAGAAGATGAGAGGAGGCGGAAGGAACAGGGAGCGACTGTAAGTTCAACACTTACTCAAACCTGATGTTTACTAGCCACTGCAGAGGATGAATTGGAATTTTAAGAATACAAGTACATGATTTGTTAAAGTTACCTTAACTTTTACCTGTTAGGTGCCAGGGAAGAACAGGACAATCACATCCAAGATTCCACCACGCTTTGCTAAAAAGCAGGGAGGCATGAGCATCGAACAACCTGAGGAAGCGCTTTCCTCAAACAACCTCGGAACTGAAATCTGGGAAACAAACAGCTCAGGTAGTTGGCAAATCCAGTTTAATAGTGTTTTTTAGTGCTGCAGTTTGTACTTGCATGTAAAAACTCAAAAGATAATAATGACAACTTCAGTGCAGTCTTGAAACAAGTATGACATTAAATATTCAACCCAACATATGTAGTGAAGTCCTTCACTTGGTCTGTGTCATTTGTATTCCTGTGGGGAATGTTTTTAAATTTCAAAATAAAAAAATGTTCTTGTCAAAACCTTTTCATTGTTACCCGGATAATTAATTTTTTTGATGCATGTTATATGTAAAGGGAATATCTTTATGAATTGTTCACTAATTTTAAACTGATTCCTCCTCAGCTCTGTCAGTCCAGTCTTCAGGGGGAGACTCATGGACTAAACAAGTGTCATACACTGGAAGTGAACCTAATTCTGAGGTATGACCCTGCTCTTACTCGTTAGACACTTATCTGTCATTGTTTTGCTTGCTAGTTTAACATATTTTATCCCTCTATCACTAGAATCCATTACATTATCTATCACAGGATTATTTCATCTACTGCACAACTTTTGTCCCTGTGTAGGACTCTGATGCTGGTCCAGAGCAGACTAAAGAACAGCACAAGCCAGGCCCTATTGGGAATGAGCGCTCCTTGAAGCACCGCAAAGGATCAGAAGGTGTTGATAGGTTGGAAGGTGGCTCTATCACGCCCGTTAATGGTGTGGATCTCCATGTGGACACTGTGCTCCCTGTGCCTCCTATTGAGTTTGGTGTCAGTGCCAAAGACTCTGATTTCAGCCTGCCACCAGGTTCTACTCCAGTGCCTGTGTCCAATCCTGTTAACAAGCTTCAGGATGCACTTACCACCAATGTGAGTGATTAAATGCATTTCCTACTTAATGTCACACACAGATATTGTCACCACCACAGATTCAGTGATTGATTGCTGCAGGATGTTCATTGCATTCTTAAAGATAATTGATGTGTTGTTGCATGACATTAATTGTTGTCTTTGTTAAACAGACGGCTCTTAATCAGAGTATCCCCATGCTACGCTCCAACCACCTGCAGCCTGGCATCAACCTCAACCCCATCTCCTTCCCCAGCGCAGACCTCACTCTTAAGGTTAAAATTACTGTACCAGAAACACAATATACTTTTCAGTACATAACCAGACAATAATATGTCTGATTTCAGTTCAAAGAGGCACGTGTTCATGAAGTGCTTTGTTTTTTGTCTAGATGGAGTCGGCGCGTAAGGCGTGGGAGAACTCCCAGTCGTTGCCTGAGCAGGGCTCACCTGGCGGAGGGGCTTCAGGTGCTCAGCCTCCCTGTAGTGTAGGCTCATCCAGTGGGGTCAGCTACAGCTCTTTTGGAGGAGTTTCCATGCCTCCAATGCCTGTGGCCTCTGTAGCACCTTCCATGTCAATACAAGGTAAAATTAGACTTAGAGGTGAAAATGGGAATTGGGATCAGGCCTACCTCCTGACCCTTGACTCTGCACTAGGGTTGGGACCTGTTTGAATTATAATGATTCCGGTTCCATAGTGGTTCCCCTTAAAGGGTTCCCCTTAAAGGGTTCCAAATCTATCCTTTTTTTTTTTTTTTTTTTTTAAAATATATTTATTTTACACCGTTTTATATTCTAATACAAGCACATAACACAGATTCACACATACAAATGCAGCTTTATAGTAATTATTCCACATTTTACAAAAACTGAGGTAGCAGGTAGGCAGTTTTTATGTAAACACACTGCACAAAGGCCACATTAGAATAACAACCTCAGTTCCTTAAGTATTATTATTAAGTAGGATTATTTTATTTTAAAGCCAATCAAGCATATGTTTGTTAATAGTTAAATGTTATTTATAAATAGTCCAATGATATTCATTCATTAGCGTTCTAACTCTAACAGATGTTCAGTACAACAACATGTCTAGCTGCCACGTCAAGTTGACATTTTAATCTCTGGATTATAGTATATTCTTTATATACTAATGTAGTACTAGTCTGAAGACAGGGAAGTGGCTGCAGACTCATCATCCCCCCCAGGGTCTCTCTCTTGAGGCGAACATCCTCCAGCTCTCAAACATGGTGCATGTGTTTATGTTAATGTTATGTTTTTCAAGATGTTTCTTCGTGGTGGATGTGCTTCCACCTTTGCACAAATTAATGTATTGCATTTATTGCACTTTGTGTGTTCATTTGCACATCTCTCAAAGAGCAGCCACACTTTGGAGCGTTTACTTTTTACGGCCTTTGGCATTGTTGGATTTGCAGCGCTGTTCTTAGCAGCTCGCAAGCTAGCTGACGGGTGACTTTCCGTGCTTCTGTAGCCACAGGCGGTGCTCCGACGCCCGGGATTTGAAGGGAGATGTTGGCATTCAGTACAGTGTGGGCGTATCCCCCCACTCAGACAAGTACCACACAGTGTAACGGCACAGATGAGAATGTCCAGGAACCAATATAGGAACCGTTTAAAAAATAGCTCCAGCTCCATAATTTTGAAACCGGTTCTTTTTCAGAACCGGTTCCAGGTCCCAACCCTAGTTGGCACTACCTCTCTAAATGGAGTTGCAAGGGGTAGGAGTTTAAATATTTCCCTATGAATTGAGACAACCCTTTGAGATCAGTTTACGTTATCAGCAGTTATCGATGTTGCTATAAATAGATGTGACAACTTTGTGAAAGAATCCTTCGTTCTGCCAGCAGCTGTAACAGTCTCAGTTACATGGGCTTTGGGCATCTTTTTACAGCTATCACCCACAAAATTGCAGAAATGCAATCTATAATTCATTGAAATGGCATTAAACACATGTTTATATTTCATATCTCGGCTATCCACTTTTTTTACACTCCAATATTGACATCGGCCCCAAAAATGTATGTTATATTGTTTTTAGAAGGAGTAGGCATGTGGGGGGGGGGGTACTGTATTGGATGTCTAATCAGTAAAAAGTTCAGTCAGATGACTTTTTTTTTTTTTGGTTTAATCCCTTTCATCCCTGGTTTTGCAGTTTTGGTAAAGCATAATTTTTGATGAGAAGCCTAATATCAGCTGTGTTGTGTCATTTCTATAGGTAACCATATTCCCCCATTGTATCTGGATGGGCATGTCTTTCCTAGCCAGCCACGCCTTGTGCCACCCACCATGACCCAGCAGCAGACCTACCAACAGGTAGAGACACACAGACACAAACCAACAAATAGCCCTTTGTGTCTGTATGCCGACGTGTCATTGTGTTACATGTGATTACCCATTCAGGCAGCTGCAGCCCAGCAGATTCCAATCTCTTTGCACACATCCCTTCAGGCTCAGGCTCAGTTGGGGCTTCGTGGAGGTCTGCCGGTCTCGCAGTCCCAGGAGATGTTCAGTTCTATGCCCCCTTTCAGGTACTGCCTGTTTCAGATGGTCTTATTATTGGAGCTGTCACAACTTTGTTTTTGGAGTTAATACAATTAAATGTGATTAATAATACTTAATAATAATAATAATTTACAATATTCTTCCAACTTTATGCTACAACTATATTGTAACTCTAATGATACTTGAATTATACTTGCTATACTAGTCAATATAATTCGACTGATGTCATGAGATTGCGTTGTACTATGTCAAGCGCATGCATGTACACGCTGAAAGCTTATAATGTATTCATATAACAGGCGAATTAAAAGTGGTATAAATCATTACATGAGTCATGAGATCACATAAGATAATTACTAATTCTCTGTTGAGTCCATAGCAGAAGTATATGGTGCAGGGAGAAGTATTTACAGGAGTACCAGTCAAACCAAAATAATGATAAAAATGTTTTGTATTAGTGTCCCTTAGCTGGTGTAGAAAGGTGAATGGTGACATAATATTGTGGTATTTTGTTTATGAAATGATTGTGAGAGGCCTGCTCATAGTGGTGTTTGGTTTTCACTCACCTGTCACACTGCCGGACCCCCTGTTATTCTAGGTCCCAGGTCTACATGCACCCTAACTTGTCCCAGCCCAGCCCCATGGTACTGTCAGGTGGAGCCCCTCTGAAGGGCCCTTACTCTGCCTTTCCTGGCATGCAACCATCAGACATGGTGAAGACCCAGTCGGGCTCACACTACCAGCCTATGAATGGCAGCCAACCAATGGTCTATGACAGCCAGATGAACCAGGGTCCTGGTATGGGTTCCTCACAGCTGATGGACTCTCAGCTCATTCAGGTTAGTGCACAGCTGAAGTACAATTGTAGATAGTAGGACTAGAACTTACCTCCTTTATTAATAACATAATTAGATAATTATTAGATGACTGATCACAGCTAATATGAAAATCTTTTTCACCAGGTGACCATGCCATTACCTGGTTCCCAGCTGCGCTATGGCTCAGCTCAGCAACATCTCATTCTTCCCCAGTCCATCCAGCTGCAGCAGGGACAGAACTTGTCGGTGGGGGCCCCACGGCGCATGATGCCCCCTGGCTCACAGCCCCCGGTCATGACTGGCAGCCGAGAGGTACAATCTGACCTTTTGTATAAACTCTTGTTTTCAGAACTGGTGGATTAGAGAATATTTAAGTTTGCTTAAACCCAAATAACACACAAACAAGTCTTCATGAAGTCACTTTGTTACCCAAAGCAAAAAGCTGATAACACTCTTCACAACTGAAATACATCGCAGTGCAATATATATTGACATGGTCTTGTCTGTCCGTCAGGGTTCCCAGATAGATATGAAGGGTTTCCAGTTCTCTGACAAACCCAGTCATTCCCCCGGCATCTCTGGAGCCTCTTACAGGTCAGTTAAGTACTACATATATTAGAAGCTTCTTCAGGTCATAATGCAATTAATGGACTATTAAACTACATGTATGTTCTGTGTTTGTCTTCAGGCCGGGATCTGCCAGCCCCAGTGGGAAACCCTCTGGTCCAGGGGGGCCTGTTGGCCCTCTGCCAACACATTTCACTCAACAGGTATTTACATGTTTTACACATGACCAATGATTAACATTTAATGTTAAAGTTATCTCACAAAGGCATTTTCAAACTTGGTCTAAAATGAGTCTTCAACCTTAAAGATTCACTGTGTGATATTTAGTGACATAAAAGTCATGTTTCCACTATGTGGTATGGTACGGTTCTGGTCGGGTAAGGGACTCTTCTGGACAGCATTAACAGACACGTCGACTCCCGTAGCGCAAGTCAACTTAAGTTTGGAGGAGTGGACAAGTCGCATGTTATTCCCCAACCCCCCCCCTCTCAGCACGTAAGCACAGTTAGACCTAAACCAGTCATGGCTGCTGCAGGTAAGACAGTTGTGGTGGGCTGACAAAACAAAAGAGAGTGACACACACACATTGCCTGTGTGGAAATACTTCACCTTAGGTGAAAAAAAAAATGGCACGGCCATCTGAAGAGACATTCGCTAGCTAATCTGAGTCAGCCACAGCACAGACAACGCGCATAAAGACAACACACACTTTTTTTTCCAAACATGATGTGGACAGTGTCTTGACGGCCGCTGACTTAAACGTTTTTCATTTAAGGACACGTGACAGATGTCTGATAGTCCAGTTTTAGAGCCGTGGGTCCAGACAAAATGTGGACATGTGTTCACCTACTGATGTTGTGTAGTTAAATTGAACAGAAAAGTCTTTGCTAACGTTAGCCTTTGTTTTGTTGCGGTTAAAATGCTGATGCTTGTGTCTTGTCAGTGGACATTGTTACGTTGCAGTGAACTTTAATAGAAGTTGCTCATTGCTGGACGGATGTGTGTCCGTGTTGTTTTTTTTGTTTGTTTCTTTAGCCATGTATCTGTGTTGTTCCTCCGCTGACAATGTGATGATGTCATCACGACCCATTGACTCGACTTTATTGATAGAGAAGTCGACTTGGAAAAAAAACTGAATTCTTTAATGCCCTAATGGAAATGCTAATATAAGCGTACTGTTCTGAAGTGTATCGTACCAAACAGCATAGTGGAAACAGGGCTATAGTGTTGAAAGTGCAGGTTCCAACCATTTGAATAAATCAAATCAAATGTTATTTACATAGTGTCAAATCATAAGAAAAGTTATCACATGTCACTTAACATGTAGAGCCAGTTGAAACCAGACTCTAAAGACAATTTACAGAAATCCCACAGAATCCTCCAGAAGCAAAATAGTTAAATGTCATTGTGAACATTTAATTCCTTTTGCTCACTGAGATCATCTATAACTGTGCAGAACTTGATTAACTGGGATCAGTTAAACCGGACCTGTCAGAAATAAAGTACACATTTAAAAATTGCCTACATTTAGTGTTTACTAGCTTGCTAATTCTATTTTCCTTTTTCTGTCCCATCTGTCCTTTACTCTGACCCTCTTCGGCTTCACCTGTGACACTCAGGTCCCACCTGCTCAGGGCAGCATGGTGATGCACATGCGACCCCCCACCACTGGCCCTTTCCCCAACCCCATCCAGAGACCAGTCATGCAGGTCAACAAGCCTGTCATCATCCGCTCCCCTCCCTACCCCAACCCCGGCCGTGACCCCCCCCACTCCACACCTCCCTCAGCCCCTGAGCCCCCCATCAAAGGGCCAGAGGATGGCATGAAGGTGAGCCACCCACTATAAATATAGGTAATTTACTTTTAATCCATTTTCTGTTTTATCAGTTTGAATTGTTTTTGTGTATTTTCACTATCTACCGTATATATAGTATGTACAGGATTTAATGTGTGTGTGTGTGTGTGTGTGTGTATGTATATATGTGTGTGTGTGTGTGTGTGTGTGTATACAGGACTTGCAGATTATATAGTATTTATTGACTGTAAACATTAAGTAGACAATATATAATGATCCTCAGTGACGCTTTGTTGAAAACACTAAAGTTAATGTATTGATTTTTCATGGATCAAAGTTTTCCGTCACTGTAACAGATTTCCGTCACCTGAACTGTCTGGTTAATTTATATCAACTAAATTTCTGTCAACTGACCTCAAATAGGAGATCAGTGCTGATCAAAATAGGGGGAGGGCGGGTTATTGTGATGGGTGTTGGGCAGTGGTGTAGTCTACATGATACGTAGGTATACACCTTATACCCACCAGAAAAGTTGGGGAGTTCCATATACCACCTAAAATTGCAGTATACCCACTGAATATTCATTGTTCAATATTTAGTATAACACAGCCACTGAGTATGCCGAGGTTTCACAGTGACTCCTCATGGAACCCTTGGAATTTAACAGCGTGACCAACAAGGATCACCAGTAACACACTCTGAACCACCCTGGCCCCACACACGACCGCTATAGCAGTCCTCCGCTCTGAACCCCTCACCACCACCTGTGTGTTCTCTGACAAATGGACCACTTTACCCCTTGGTCCTAAAGCCTCCACTTATGAAATAATCCCACTCATACCCCGTTCGATGCCCATCTACCTCACAAGTCATTCTGCAGATAGTGTATAGGGGAACAGTGAACTAACCGAATTCACTCTGCACATGCTCAGTTCAGTCCTTACTCCACATGTACCCAGGGCAGTGGGCAGTTGTGCCCACACATCCACATTTATGAGGGAAATCATAATTTTGTGCCCAGTAATAATTTGTCTTTATTTTTGTGATTCAGTTTGTTTGCAGTTGGACTAATTAAAGTCTCACCTTTTAAAGAATAATTTAAGAGACGATTTTTATTTAACTACTTATAAAATATAGACAAACCTTTTTCATTAGTCATCTCTGACCACAATAAAAACTAGTGTACCTACAACCTGTTGTTCTCCATGGATCAAATATTAGTCTGATATCAGAATAGATTTATAGAAAAGATATCAGAAAAGTTGTCAATTATCTTTGTGAGATAAACAGATTCATACAAATGTTATTCCACGTCCACAATTACCTAATATATTATTATATCCTGTGTAGACAAATGTTTTTATTTCATATATCGGATACCGGCTTTTCTTATCCTCCAATATCGGTGTTGGCATTGGCCCCAAAAATCTATGTTCCATATTGAGGGCACAGCCATGGCTACATTGGTTTTTGAAGGGGTAGGCCTATAGGGGAGATACTCGATCGGTTGTCTAATCAGTAAAAAGTTCAGTCAGGTGACTTTTTTTTTTTTACCCCTGATTTTTGCACTGTAAACTTGACTAATCACAAGTTTCTAGGTGCAGACATGACCTGATATCAGTTCATATCAGACTGTTTTATGTAATCGTACATAAACTGTAATACTAATACCAGTAATATTGTTATACTACAATAATACTGCTCTAATACTGTCATACTTGAGTACTGCATAAACATTAGTTTCTGAGGCCGTAGGTTTTAGTGACTCTTTTGTTTTTTTGTTTTTGTTTTGCTTTTTCACAGAACAAAACCATGCGAGATGTGCGCAAAGCTGTGGGTGAGGGTAAGACCCCCCCTGTGGGCATAACCAGCAAACTCCAGGAGCCCCTGCCCCCCCCAGGGCAAGCCAAACCAGCACGCACTGGAGCCATCAAACCACAGGCTGTTAAAGTCGAGGAGGGAAAGGCATAACAATGGACCTTAATATCCTCAACATCCCCAAGCCTGACATCATCAAACCCCTGGGCAACCCCCCACCCCACCTCCCAAGGCAAAGAGGGACAATGAATTACCCTCTGGAACTGTCACAACTGGACGTTATTATTTCACAACACATATAGAGATATATAAATATATATAAATATATACATAGACACAGTCTTCTCTTCAAGGTCCTCTTTAATTTATTATTAGTCATTTAAAGGGAGAAATAGAACGAAAAAAATACTTGTTTTTTTTTGTTTCTCTCTAAAGTAGGAATAGAAAATGGCCAACTGAAGACAGATGATTGATTTTCATACTACTTTGCCAAACTGTATCCGCTCCCTGTTAACAGACACTTCAACTCCCACCAGAAGCAAACTGTAAAAAAAAAAACAACAAAAAAAACAGCAAATTCTCAAAGCAGCGGGAGACTTTTCTGTCATATTCCATTGGCATTTTTGCTGGTAAATGTGGAGTTTCTTCCAAGTTGACCATTCTTTATTGGTAAAGGACTCCTTTTATGAAAGCAGAAAAAAAAGACTCCGGTGTGTGGACGTCATTGCATGTCACCATAATGAAAGTGAAGCCAAGCTTTTCCTGGTTTACTCAACCCAGCCCATGAACTGTGGCTAAACTGCTTAGATTGGTTGTAAGTTACCTGTCAATATTTCTTTTCTTAAACCTTTGTTCTTTGCATTTACACTTCTGTCGCTGGCTTTCTTCTGTGTGTAAAACAAAATTAAAGGTGGACATTTTCCCAGAATCATGTTGCTTCCATGGCACTCCCCTGGCATCGATACAGCGCGTGCATGAATAAGTGTAAACTTTACAGACTGTTCCACCAACTGACCATTATTGATCAAAAAGGTGGTGACAGTTTTGGCTTCATTGGGTTTTTTGTTTTGTTTTTTTTTTTTGCGGGGGAGAGGGGTTTTTAAAAAGAGGCTGTATTCAACATTGCTGTAAAAAAGACCCTAGAACAGCTGATTGAATTCTTTGCTTTCTTATTGTGTTGTTTGGGTTGTAATGAATCAAAATGTCTGTTCATGAACATGTGATGTTTTACATCCCTTCAATCTGGACTTTTTTTTTTTTTTTTTTTACACTTCCTGACAGACTTCTCTCTGGTTCCGTTCTAACCCCAACATCCACTGATATTTAGAATTGTGAAGAAATTAAACTCATGACTATTTATTCTTCAGCTTCTGGTCTCTGAAGTGGCGAAAGCAATAAAATGCAGCCAAACTAGAAACACAATCAGGGACCAAGTCAACTTTTTTTTTTAGTTGGGAGATAATGATTATCAACAGGGGGGTCTAATCTTTGCTTTACTTTATTTTCATGCATGCGAGTTCTACAGAATCAGCGGAAACAGACTTTTAAAATGTTTGTATTATTTGAAAATGTGAAAATGTTGGAGTTTTTTTTTGGGGGGGGGGGGTGGACACATTTTAAATCTCACAATGCCAATTTCATAACTAGTTTAATGTTACTCTTATTATAATGCTCCATGACACTACAAATGTTGCGGTTTATCTTTGACAGTGTTTCACTGGTATATATGTATATGCATACTTATCTGTACAGTCGAGCCTGATTGGGGGGTGGGACTTGAATCCACATTTAATTTTAGATATCGTGGCACTATAAAGAATTTAACGTTGAAAAGGTCACTGTGTTCTCAGAATGGACTGCTTTCACTTGTGAATAGGTTTCTTGGGCTTGGAGTGTTTTGCCTCTTATCCCCTTACTGCAGAAGCTTCTCATCATTGTACCTGCACCAAAATGTTTCCCTGACTTTTTTGTACTTTTCAGATGCATATTTGATTTTTGTCAGAGGACCAGTGCTTTCTACAGCTGATCCCCAGTCTGTTTATCCTACCTGATCTTTATCCTTTCAGATACTTGGTCATTACTCTCCCTTGTTTAAAAAAAAAAAAAAAAAAAAAAAAAAAAGCTTAAAAGAAAAATAAAGCAGTCGTGATTTCTTAAATGTACTGTTGATGCTGTATTCTCACTTTGTCATATTAAAATCATGCATCAAATTCTTGTCAATGCATAAATTATGGGGGTATGCTGTCCGCTTTGGCACCTGTGGTTTCATTTGAGTCTGATAAATCGGATTCCTCACTGAAAGTTAATGTATACATATCTATAATATATTATACTCCTGCTGTAATGGCTACATATCTGCCATTTTGAAGTGAAAGTATTCTCAAAAAGCACCACTACTTCACATTTCTGTAGTTTGTCTTTACTACTGTCAACTTGTATCGATAAGAACCCTATTTCTTGTCCTGTAACATTGTGTAATGGCAGCAAAAAACTATTTCACTTATGACTCATGTTTGTGTGTAAGTGTGACCAGCTCAATTCACAGGAAAACACTTTTTTTTTTGCTGAGGAGGAGGATTATCATATTGTATCTGTGATGCCATCAGACTCCTCTGTCTACGTCCTGAAGTGACATCACACTGTTTATGGATGTAAATGTAGTTCTGTCCTGGTTCTGCCTCTTCAGGTATGGAACTGTGACCTCAGTTGGAATCATCCTGACCTGTTCCATCTGACTTAATACCGTAATACCACATGGCCGTTAAAAAAAAAAAAAAAAAAAAATATATATATATATATATATATATATATATATATATATATATACCACATCAGACAGGACCCCAGGTGTAGCCCCTGAAACAGTCCAGCACATCACAGCAGGGTGTAAGATGCTGGCAGGCAAGGCATACATGGAAAGGCATAACCAGGTAGCGGGCATACTGTACAGGAACATCTGTAAAGAGTATGGACTGGAGGTCCCAGGGTCAAGATGGGAGAACCCCCCAAAGGTGACAGAGAACAAACAGGCCAAGATCCTGTGGGACTTCCAGATCCAGACTGACAAGATGGTGATGGCCAATCAGCCTGACATAGTGGTGGTGGATAAACATGAGAAGACAGTGGTGGTGATAGATGTAGCAGTCCCCAGTGATAGCAACATCAGAAAGAAAGAACATGAGAAGCTTGAGAAATACCAAGGGCTGAAAGAGGAGTTACAGAAAATGTGGAGTGTGAAGGCAACAGTGGTACCAGTAGTAATCGGAGCACTAGGGGCAGTGACCCCCAAGCTGGGAGAATGGCTCCAGCAGATACCAGGAACAACATCAGAGATCTCTGTACAAAAGAGCGCATTGCTAGGAACAGCTAAGATCCTGCAGAACCCTCAGGCTCCCAGGCCTCTGGTAGAGGACCGCCCACGTGGGGCGAGAGGAACATTATATATATATATATATATATATATATATATATATATATATATATATATATATATCAGGCATGAAAATGGCTCAGGGGTCAAAAAGGTGACAGAAGTGCGTGAGCGCAGCTCGGCACGGCGGCGGCGAGGGGGGGGGGTAGTGCGTGTACACTATGAAGAAAAATATTCAGCGCTTTGTCCACCAACACTCTGTTTCAGTCTTCTGTAGGAGGCACTACAAAACACGCAGCTCTCTCAGACACAAACACATTTACCTCATATCTATGTTGTAATGGCCATTTTATTAAAAAATGAATGAATTCAAATGAATAATGTCTGACCAATTAGGTAGTGGAATGACACAAGGCTAAGTCATCATCCTCTCATCACTCATCATTATGCCTGAAGCATAATCAACACAACATACCACAAGGTCAACACTGTGTTAGTAAAACATGCTGTTGACAACAACAATATAATTTAAAGATAAAAACCCCAATGTCCAAGTCCAATTAATCATTTCTTTTTCCTTTTTGCCTGGGCCACCAGTGTCTCCAAGGCCCTTTCGCGCTGAGTTGCTGCATGCCTCAGCCTCGCCTGCTTTTCAGTTTCTGCAGCCTCTTTCTTGACCTGCTGAGCACTCCCCAGTTTTTTTTAAACCAAATCTTCTCTGCTGCACCTCTCTGTCCACTGTTTTTGCTTTCACTTTCTGCCTGTAGGTTGCTGCTGCATAGCTTCCTGTCCACCTCCCCAAATTTGACATCTTTCCTCAATTTTTTTGAAAATATCCCCTATATGAAAGGAAAGCTCGTGTCTATTCACTGTTACTTTTCCCTCCATCTTCAGTCAGGACCATTTCATTCCTGCATCTACCTGCTTCACCGATGCAGCATCTTCCTCACCTAACACACTCATTCTGCAATACACAACATCAGAGGCGAAAAGGAGTGTAATAAAATACCAATTATTACGTGTTTTTATTTAGTCACAAAAGGTTTCAATCATGTATATCAATTTAACAAGTTCTAGTACGTTTACAACCTGCTCAGTAGCCCCTCACATGACTACTATACACACGTCCCAAAAACCAATTACAGAGGTATTATAAAGAAACATTTGGTTCTTTTTATGTCACTTAACTTCACAAGTTTGGTGCTACCTTGGGATAATACTACAGATACCGTCTAATAAATACATGTCAATGAGCTAATACCTAGTTAATGGGAGCTCATTTTTCACCTCAGCTCTAGTGTTCAACTAAATTGCTGTAGCAGTGTAGCACAGAGTCCTGCACGGTTCTGATTTTGACAAACCGCAACCACCCGTACCCGTCATGTTCAAACCCGTATCCGACCCGTTTTCCGACGAAAAAAAAAGTACAAATCCGCACCCGAACCGACCCGCTATAAATGAACCCGATATCCGACCCGAACCCGGAAGAAAATGTCAGTTTAAATACAAAATGTATTGCCACGAATATACTGAACAGTGACATAGCCAAGGCAGAGCCAAATAAAAATGTTGTTAAACAGTAGCAGACAAATAATAAATTCAAAAACTATTTTTATCTGTGAGCTCACACACACACACACACACACACACACACACACACACAGACACACACACACACACACACACACGCACGCTTGAAAAACGCATCAAGAAGGAAGCCGACAGGAGGCAGCTATAAAAGTCCAAACTAAAGAACAGTTTTTAGCCTATGAACCGCAAATTAGACCCGCGATCACCCACGTCCGAACCAAACCGAACCCGTATCCGACAGCACAACATTTTTCACCCGTTTCGTGAAAATCTGCGGTTCACCCACGGCTCACCTGCGGTTACCCGAACCCGTGCAGGACTCTGGTGTAGCAGCCTACCACAGATATAAATACGAAAAATGAAAACATGAAAAAGACCGAAGCTATTATTCACCTGACCTAATTCAATCCGGCAGCAAAATGTAGATGCTGTTCGCTTGTCGCTGACCGCTTTTCCTGATAGTTCTTCTAGCAGAAACGTAAGTTAGCTTACCTTAAGCGCTAGGATTGGAGATGCAGCCTGTCAGTCAAACTAGCTCCCCTGCCTACGTACCGCAGATAGGTTTTTGGCAGCAAAACAGTCAGGGGGATTTGTGGATCGCTGTCCAAGTTAAATTTTAAAGTGTTTTCATTTTGCATATTAAAGTCAATCATATCATATGATTAAATAAATAAATAAATAAATTGACCGACCAGACCCCCCCCCCTCCCAAAAAAAAAACTCCTCGGATCTACACGATTCACGTGGGTCACCCTTTTTTACTTCAAAACGGCGAATTTCGCCGAAAGGTGAGAGATTTTCATGCCTGATATATATATATATATATATATATATATATATATATATATATATATATATATATATGCACACACATAGTATTTCTGTTTATTTTTCAAAATGGCAGGATCGGTCCTCAATATTCTTCAGGAGGATTTAGAAGTGGGTATACCCAATACTGACTGAAGAATAAGTAGGTATACTCCTGCGTGGACCTCCGTGTCCGTGACGTAGGCCTCATTCCGTGGATGTCTATGCAGACCCAGGTGTCGTGGTAAATTCTATTCCCTGACGAAAACTGCATCGTGCAGCATCTGCTGAAAACACCCCCTCCCTTCTTAAGTCAGCCATGAAGAGGATAAAGTGCACCAAATTCACCCTGTACACGGAAATACCCCCACGCGTGACCTCTTAAAGTAATTTGATTCCTTTGGCTTCTCAAACTTTATCGAATGTAGAATGTAGTTTTCGGCAGTATCTTGTATTGAATTGTGCTCCTGCCGTAAACTGTATCTCCATGCCGCAGTGATGTAGTTTTCAGCAGTGTCATTTTGTGCGTTGTGTATCTAAGATTTCACTTTTAAAAGTTTTTATGAACCTTATAATTTGCATTCTTTAATATTACACAGATAAAAAAAACGTAACTGCAATTGCTTATAATAATATTAATGACGTAATGAGAGGTTGAATAATTCACAATTAATTCCATACCATACCGATAGAAAGAGAAATATAATGAGCCAGGATGAACAGGGAGCTTTTTTTTAACAAACACAAGCGGCTCCGTAAGGAGAGGGATCTATAGTCACGTGGACCAACCAACCAATCAGCCCGCGCGACAGACTTCTGTCTCGGGCCGCTTGTGTGACTGGGTGGGTTTAGGGTATTGTCCTGTTCATGTCTGAGTTTAGGAGGGGGGCAGTTTTCGGCACAACACCGGGCCTGTCTGGACGAACACCCAGGAGACAAACTTTTCCGTGATTTATTTATTTCGGTTTTATAATCGAATATTTTTACAAGTCCACGCCAGATAAACAAGGTAAACTAAACTGTTTTTGCCTCTATGCTCGTCTTTTTCTTTAGTTGTTCCTATTTTTTTAAAACTTTTCTTTACTTTATTTTCAGGTGTTTGTGTTAATACGCGTAAAATATTGAATTTAATCGCATCGTTGCTGTCATAAAACTGGACGTAAAGGTTGAATCTGTTGTACTTCAGGGGGTAATAAGGAATGATTGTAAAAGTGTAATGTTTTAGTTTAGTGTCCTGGATTTTCTTGGTTTAAAGGGTTAATGCTAGCTAACTAATGTTAACGTTAGCACTACTTTCCAAAACTCAGCTTTTTGACACAAAAGTCTCCTTTTATAAATTAATTCGATGCAAACGTTTGTTAAAATATGTGAAATAAGTTTACTGAGGAAAAGGGAAAAGGGATGCAAGAAAAAAACAATACGTCAGCCATTTTACCAGGATGGAGTTAACTTTAACAGTCTTCAGCTACAAGACAATTCAGCTAACAAGGTTAACTACACTAAGTACTCATCATCTGTTTGATTTATTTAAAAAGTACTACTATGCTTTTTGAAGTACCCCGCATACTGTTTGACAGATGGATATGTGTAAATATATTGAATATATTCTATATGTTGTTTATTTGTACTTATGTCTGTATTTGGTGTGGTATCTATTAGACTCTGTAAATACAGTTCAGTTGTGTACCTGAGAACATTATATATAGTCACATCACCAGCTCTTATGTTCTATTTTTTTCTATTATGAGACAAAATGTAGGATATAAGACTGTGAGTGTTGAACTGAACATGAACAAACTAGGAAAACCTGCTGATTTTTTTTTTTTTTTTACCAATTGTTGATACGTTACTATATTTTTAATAAACGGTAAAGAGGAACACTTCGTGGACCTCCAGGTAATGATGGAAAAATAGTTGAAGAGGTGTTCTCTCAATGCGCAAAAAACACAAATACCAAGACACTCTTATCATTGTAATATGCCTTTATTAATTATGATATGTCTCAATGGACACAACGGAGTCCCAACACGTGTCAGAAAAATCAGATGTTCTATAAGTGGGTTTTTATTCACAGCATTCAGATCAGACTCACTCAGATTTATTTGAGCTCTTTCTTGAGTTATGTTGTAAAATGAAAATAATGCACAAACAAAACAATATGAAAACAGGATTTTTAGTTGTTCTATACAAAGGGTGCTCAATCCTGGTCCTCAAGAGCTGTTATGTTTTAGATGTATCCCCTTTCCAACACACCCAATAGAAATGATAAGTCCTCTCATCAAGCTGTGCAGAAGCCTGATGAGGACTGTCAGGTGTTTTGGAAGAGGGAAACCTCTAAAACATGCAGGATAGTAGCTCTCAAGGACCAGGTTTGAGCACCCCTGTTCTACACAAACACAGGGAAACCCTGAGTTATGTGGATACAATATTGTATCTGATATGCTTTACTATTCAATTCAATACAATTTTATTTAGAAAGCCCTAAATCACAACAAAGTCGTCTCACAGGGCTTTACAAAAACACAATCAACTACAGAGATATATGAAACTATTGTTAGTTAGTTAGTAAACTAACTATTTACTACAGCAACAAGTTCACTATTCAAGTAAAACTGTTAGGAGGGTAATGATAATAAAATGTTTGAGTTAATAGTGTTAAGAGTCAGAGTGCAATGACGTTGATGGAGTAGCACAAATGTGTTTTTCTGATCCAGAATGACGACCAAAGGCAGAGTCAAACCTGATGAAGACCTAATGATGATGCTGGAGCTCGAGGACCGACTCAAGGAGCAGATTGACAAACTGGAGCATGTTCGTCTGGCTGCTGTTGAACTGAAGGATAATCTGTCCGGGGTACATGAACACACAAATGCACAAATGAAATATATCTACGTATTCAGAATTAAATCTGTTTTAATATTTTGTGGTTCAGAGCAACAATGATGTGACTCAGTCTATTGCCGATCATCTGGATTGGTTAAACCACCTGTCGGAGCGAGTGGAGACTCTTCACATGAACACCACTGTTTTTATTCAGGTGACACTTTTTAATACAATATGTTGCAGAGTTAGTGGTTGACTCTGCATGTGCTGTTGTGATTGTTTTTGTGTTCTCGTGGTTATAAGGGAGAATATTTGCGGTTCATTGTTTGTCTTTAGATTTAATAGTTTATTACAACATAATATTGTTGTTATTGATTTAAAAGTAATCTTGCATCTTTTAGACATTGTAGGAGTTTATTTCGTGCCTAATATTGTGCCATATCCTAATGGCCATTTTCTTGTTTCATTGTTTATGTAGATCAGCTGAATGCTTGACAGTTTTTTGATTCACCTGTTTCTAGATGAATCCAAAACCACGAGCATGGGCAGGGAAACCAGGCTCCAGACATACCCACCGCTGGGGGCGTGTCCACCAGGCTGATGACGCCCTGTCAGAGTTTGGATGGTCACCCATTCGTACACGACGAAATAGCGACGCTGCCTCTGAAATGTCCTGTAACTGGTGATAACAGCCTTTCAGGTCACGTCAGCCAAATGTACCAAAGAAAAGGAAACTTTGCACATTTGTACTTTTACTCCATGTTCACATTCTGAGTTCAGTTTAAGTATTACATGTAATGTAATATTATGACTATGTACTGTATCGTTGCCTCATTTGTTAGATTTTAATAAAAGTCCATCCAGTTTTCTAAGAGGACATAGTTCATTACACCACTCTTACTGATGTAAAAACAAAATTACCGCTCTTAAGGTTTCATATCTCTCATGTATTGTGTATTAAGTCAGACACCTGTCTCCTCTATTTCTACTTGTAGGGTTCAGATATCAGAAATGCATCTGTTAAACATAAACTTAAATGAGACTGTCAAATGAGTGCCCATTTTTTCTCCTGAGGTTTTGAAGATTAAGCTTTGAGAACTATATAACCATAACCTAAAGGAAATAATTTTAAAAACTCATCAGGTCAAAAGAATTGCATCTGCATATTATTCTAAAGCACCGAAATGGGACTGTTGATGAAGGTATGGATTTGTTTGAATATTTAATGTTCAGTTACATTGGATTATATTAACCTTTATCATGTTATGTTTTATTTACATTCATGATGAAGTATTAAACCATGACAAATAGGTTGAACCCTTATAGATTATGTAGGAAATGTCGGTGAAGTAAACATTTTAAAAAAATGCTCGCTACTCATTCCAACTAGGACCTACGTTCGCTGGAGTTCTTTTTGACAGGGCTCCCTGCTCCTCCACTTTGTTGGAACCCTTCCACCTCATCAGCAGGTACCTCAGGGTCACAGGTGTTTCGCCCCTTAACCTGAACACCTCGCCTGAGTGGGGCAGCGAAGGCTGACTAGCCTTCACCGGCAGAAGGGTTCCAACTACTCAGTGTATTAAACACGCATAACTGAAAAAACATCTTCCCATGTTCAAATCTATGCAGGTTTCTACATAATTTTGCAATAGAATGTGTTATCTCACATAAGTTTCCTATTAGGGTAAATGTTGTATGGTATTTCAGCTGTAAGTAACTGGTCAAGTCATTACTGTCCCAGTAAGTCAGTTTTACCTAAATGTTCAACAGCTAAAGTGTAACAGTGATCCGTCCTTAGACCTAGTTAGTTTCTGAGCCTGAGTCTTTGGTCATGAACTGACATTGAACTATGTTAAATTTGTTTTATAAAACTGGATTAGCTAAGAATGAGTCAAACTCAGCCAAAGCAATTGGACTGATTTGGTAATGTGACTTTATGATCAGGTCAGAGTAAATCCAGTCCTTTCATTAGTGTCCTCATGTCCTCTGTCACTTGGATTTATTTCACCCTCTGGTATACAGACACACTTTTTACACACACTTCGCACTTCATGTGCAAAAGCTTTATAGCGTAGAGGCAATAGCTCATCCCCGGATGAACTAATAATTATGAGGGAAAGAAGTTATTTTAAGTCTAAATCTATACATTTATGTTAAACACTACTTTGAGGCATTGTTCACAGCTAAAGAATTTTGAAGAAAATTTTGGTGGTGAATTTTTTTTTTCTAATATAAGAGCAGTTGAAACATACTGGTCCATTTTGACCAGGAACACTAAAGTATGGAGCTGGACATGCACACCACCGGAGGGTTAAGTACAGTAAAGGAAGTACTTGCACCTCTGTTCTTTTTACACCATTCCAGAAGTGCTTTTTCCCCACACAGTTGTACTTAGTAAGGGGCTTTCTTGGATTAATACCCGAAGGTTAATATAATTCTATCCTGTTTCTTTGTTTTGTACATCTAAATTGGTCCCTTATGACACCTGCTTTTTTAGAAAATGCACCTGACATTTATAAAGACCCAGCCTGGGCTGAATATGGGTCAGCGGCGCCATGTCTGTTCTCCACTGACAGAGGGCGCTGTCGGAATCACCCTGTGACGTCATTGTGTTCCGACCTTTGTAAATAAAGCTTCGGTGGAGCGCGTGGGTGATAGTTCTAGAAGGTCCGCGTGAAGCGCAGACGCAGTTCCGGTTATAAACGGACAGTGGATTAAACCAAACTCAAGATTATTTTAGTACCTGCGACCCAGAAATAAACAGGGAATATGGCAGAGAGCGACTGGGACACGGTGACTGTGTTGCGGAAGAAGGGCCCGACTGCTGCACAGGCTAAATCCAAGCAGGTTAGCACGGGTTCCCCAGTTAGAATGACTGTTAGGGTTCTCTTAACAAACCGGTCTGTTTAGTTACATCAGCTCAGAATAATGGCCACGTTAACGGCTAATGGAGAAGCCGAACCACTGACGGAACATTTCATACATGGTTTTAAAACCAAATTATCACAGAATACCAGTGATCCACGGAGATGCTATCGTTTGATGACAGTTAACAAGACGTGTATCTGGAAAAACGAGCTCTTTGTTACGACAAACTTGGCAGTAGTTAGCATTAGCAACAATTGGCTAACTACTTAGTCCATGCCAGCGAACATGGTACCTGTTTCCATAATGAACAATGATTTTTGGTGAAAGAAATAAAATCGTCATCTAAATAAAAGTTTGTTTTAGATAAACAACTAGATGTGTAAGTGATTCAAATGACTTGACTTTACCATAACTCTAGTATTTCGTCCGACCCCAAAGCATGCACTGAACAGCTAACGTTAGCTCACAGTTGATGGCGTAGTTAGCTGCTATAATGCTGTCTGTATAAAACAACACGCATGCAATCAGTTCTAATGTGTCAGCTGTTTCGATAACAACAGCCCTAGTTACATCACCTAACCAAATGCACCTAAACAGTCTGGTTTTATGTTGGTCATGACATGGGAACATAGGACTGAGAACATGTTCAGTTTGTTTGGAGGAAGTGGATATGTCCGAACCAGGCCTGGTTTCATCACTCTGTGTTTGCTTTATGGGTCAGACCCAGATAGATAAAACACGCAGGCTGATTATTCATTAACCAAAGAGGTCTGTGGTAATCAACAGCTAATGTATGCATTGCAGAACTGGAGTCATACTGTTCCTGTCAGTGAACATTTGTAAAGGTTCCGTTTTGTCCATGTTTCCTCCAGGCGATCACTGCTGCTCAGAGACGGGGGGAAGACGTTGAGACAACAAAGAAATGTAAATTTACATTTTGTTGACATTTATAAAAGACTTTGGTGACCAAAATTTGCAAAGTTAAAAATGACACTTGCACTTATTGATCAAACCGAATTTGTGTTGTGCTCTGACCCATTTCTCATGTATGATACTGTGTTGATATGTTCCTCTGGTTTAATGTTTTGTCATACAGGGTCTGCAGGGCAGAACAAACAGCACCTGGTGACAAAGAACACAGCCAAGCTAGACCGGGAGACAGAAGAACTGCATCATGAGAGGGTTTCCCTGGAGGTGGGCAAGGTGATTCAGAAAGGTCGACAGGATAAAGGCATGACCCAGAAGGACCTGGCCACTGTAAGTATATGTAGATATTGGTTTGTAAAACAGGTCAGAAAGTCGGGTACTTCATGAGAGAAAGCCTTTGTGTTGTAAAACTGTCTTGTTTTGAGGATCAGTTGTATGAAGTAAGTCAGGACAAAAGAAAAACCTTCAACAATAGGGTTGTAATTATACAGAATAATTATCAGTTCAGTGCGTTTTTGGTACAGATCTTTGGTTCCATATGTTATTGATGCATATTGGGTCAAGTGAAGATCAATTTCTTAAAAAAAAACAAAACTTTAAATATGTTAATGAAACAATGCTAGCACACATTCTTTTTTTGAAATGCTTCCAAACCACAGACCATAGAGAAGGTGAAGGGTTTTCTAACTCTGGCTTTGTGCCTGTGACACTGCTCTGAGCTGACATGCTGGTTCATGTTCCACATGTGTATGGTGTGTGTCCTGCTTAGATGTCTGTCTAGGATATTAATATTGCACATGGGTTCCACTTTCAGCCACCCTGGTCATATTGTATGAGTTCTGCTTAAATGTTCACTTGGAAATGTAAAGCAAGTGTTTGTGTTCTTCACATAGGCTACATGTATTTGGTGGTTAGGCCTCTGTATTGTATTGAAGGGAATGGTTCAGGACAAAGAGGTGTACTAGTATACCCCTATTCAAAAATAAAATAGTAAATAAGATGCAAACTCCAAAGCTATTACAAACATGACACGTGATTTGGTTTCTCATTATTCCCAGGTTAACTTCATATTATGTGTAGACACTGTCAGAGCTCCTGGGCTGACAGGGTATTTTTATACCTGAATGTTTTTGTCTGTTTGTAGGTATGCAAGTGTGTGTGCAAAAACTACTCAACAAATTTCCATGAAATTTTCAGGAAAGGTGTAAGGTGGTCCAGAATACATCCCATAACATTTTTGTGAATGTAGGTCAAAGGTTACAATCCCCAATAACATATTTTCAGAATGATAAGAGAGAGTGCAAATCAGGTAAACTGTGTGAAGGGGGTGGGATTTGTTGTGCCGGGTACCACTTGTTGATACTCTGTCACATATGCATCACATATAAGTCAGTAAAAGTTGAGGAAACTCAATCATTTCATCACAAAAAACGGCAAGGGTATGAATAATTTTGAGATCAATTGTATATATGCATGTGTATCTGATCCAGTTAGTTTAACTTTGGCCCTCTAGTTAAAGGAGCAGTTTAGACTTGTATGACAAACTTACAACCTGCTCTCATCATCTGGGTGTGTATGGGAGTGACATCACAATATTGTTGATACTGATTGGTTTCTAAACATTAAGTTACATCTGTGTTTTTTTTCTTTTGTTAATTGGTCATGATGCCCCTCTACAACCTCCTGTACTTAGTCAAAAAATCTTAATGCAGACACTCAACAGATCTGATGTGAAGCATTTAGGTGGATCTTAAAAATTAGAATAGAATGAAAATGTCCAGTATGTTTATCAGTTATTTCAGAAAGTGAAAATGATGTATATTGTAAATTAATGGCACATAAAAAAATACAAGAATTTTGGGGTTTTTAGATTTCATAATGGCTGCCCATAGATAAAATGAATATAAAAACATGTACACTATATTGATGCAGTCATTATGTTCTGTGACAAAATATTGAGTCCACAGGTCAACGTGCATGTGAAGTTCCACATTTCTGTACTGTATGATTGATTATATCAAGTGGTCGCCACCCCAAACCTCTGGAATTCACTCCCTCCTATCGTCTGTCACTTTTGAATTTCTGCAGCTCTTGGTTGAACCAGAGCCATAAACACGGAAAACATTAAACTTCACCTACACAAATAAAAATGCATTAACTCTTAAAAATGGTGACTATTCTGGCACTTTCTGCTAAACAGTTATTCATGCACATCCCTAGTGAGAGAATGAATGAAAACATGTAATTAACATCCCATGACTAAAGTAAAGGAGTTTGTCATATTGATGTTTGAATAAATGTTTTTCTTTTTTTTTTCTCCTCAGAAAATTAATGAGAAGCCACAAGTGATTGCAGATTATGAAAGTGGGAAAGCGATTCCCAACAACCAGGTGATGGGCAAGGTAGAGCGAGCAATAGGTGAGAAACGCATGAAAGAGAAGATAATATTTAGTTTAATTTACATGTATATGTACATACACATGTGTTCATACACATCAAAGCTGCACAATACATTTGAGCATCATAACCATGATGTACATGTTTGCATTAGTCACATTGAAGGACCTGCAATACATGAGGCAAATTAACTCAACGTGTTCTCATCTAATTTCAAGGGCACCTGACGCTGCATGCAGCAATCCACCAATCAAAGACTCTTCATCAGTTTTAAATGAGTCCTGAGTAACAATATTGAAAGGGGGGGGGGGGGCAACGAACAAGAGAAAATCACTATAAACAAAGACTTGGTGCCAAAAACAAAAGCAGTGTCACTTAACTGGAATTATTTCTGCTAAAAGAAGGATGAAACTGAGCCATGTGTTCTGTGTCCAGTGTGTTACAACTGTCACAACAAATTTGTCTATTTACATTTTAACCACACAGCTATTGTATATTCCTGAGTATTTTTTTATGCATATACTTGTACATATATGCACACATACATGTTCTGTGTTAATGATGTGTCATCATGTTTCCTACATAGGCCTTAAACTTCGTGGGAAAGACATTGGCCTACCCCTGGAACCAAAAACCAAGAAGAATTGAACATAAAGCCTCGAAATCAGCCCCCCCACCCCTGTGTTCCCTTTGAACCCGTTCCCCTGCACCACGTTGACCCTAAGTTCCACCCTTTCCCCGTCCCCTCCACCTGGGCTGATCTCACCGGCGTCCTGCCTCAGGACCTGGTGTTCCACATCATTACAGGCTGCATCCTGAACAGTCGCACATAACACTTCGATCAGTTACATGAATGAATAAAGGAATAAACCGATGCTTTTTTAAATGTCATAAACTCAAAGTTCTGTGAATTTCCTTTCTCTTATGTCTGCTTAGGCTTTGGCATGACCAATTCAACTTCTGTTTTATAATGATGTAAAGTTGAGTTTATTTCATGACCAGATCAGTTTTAATTCTGAGCATGATGTTAACGCCAAAAGTGCTTGATCGCATCAATTCTTTTTCACACACTCCAGAGTGGGTGGGTTATTCATTATTACAGTGTCAATATTTTAATGCTGTGCTTTGTTTTGATCAAAAAATAAAGTCTGGCAGTTGATCTGTGAGTGTGGGTTTGTCACTAAACATTCTAGGTAATTTCTGTCCCTTAAATATTGTTATTAAAATGCTCACTTATCGCCTGGAATGCTGTCTGCCAAATGCAATACATGAAGGTTATGCTTTGTGATGTCTGTGAACTTTTCTGATTGAGGAAGTTATGGAGATAAAAGAAGTGGAAATTAAACTTTGGCTTACGCTGTCAGAAGTGACTGCTTAGGGCAGGGGTGGGCAACTCCAGTCCTCGGGGGCCGGAATCCTGCATGTTTTCGATATTTCCCTTTTCCAGCACACCTGATTCAATTAATGATCAGCTCATCATCCAGCTCTACAGAAGCCTGATAATGATGTAATAGCTTCCAGGTGTGTTGGAAGAAGGAAACATCTAAAACTTGCAGGATACCGGCCCTCGAGGCCTGAAGTTGCCCACCCCTGGCTTAGGGCAAGGGTGCTCAATCCTGGTCCTCAAGAGTTACTATCCTGCATGTTTTCGATCTATCCCCCTTACAACACACCTGATTCAAATGATGACGGTCTCCTCAAGCTCTGCAGAAGACTGATAATGACCATCAGGTGTGTTGGGAGGAGGATACATCTAAAACAGGGGTGGGCAACTCCAGTCCTCGGGGGCCAGAATCCTGCATGTTTTCGATATTTCCCTTTTCCAGCACACCTGATTCAATTAATGATCAGCTCATCATCCAGCTCTACAGAAGCCTGATAATGATGTAATAGCTTCCAGGTGTGTTGGAAGAAGGAAACATCTAAAACTTGCAGGATACCGGCCCTCGAGGCCTGAAGTTGCCCACCCCTGATCTAAAACATCCACAATAGTAGGTCTGGAGGACCAGGATGAAGCACCCCTGGTTTAGGGTTATACCTGAATGTCCCCAATCCTTAACCAGACAATTATGTCATGGCTTAAGATATCCCCAAGTCCTGATCTTTATTTGCCCTTGATTTGAAGTAGATCTGACAGAAGGTTCCAGAGATATGAACAAATGAGTGTTGAGTCAGTGGCGGATCTAGACGAGCCGAAGTGAAGTCGGGGTGGGCAAAATGTATAACAACATAATAGCATTTCTGGAATCAAAACAGAATAAAAAAAAAATAAACACAAATAATTAAATATACATAGCTTATTTCCATTGACATTTACTAATAAATAACTATATTAAGGATATTGATCAACACTTCAGTTTGATGAGGCAATGAAAATCGGTCTAGAATTCTGTTTCTGAGCTTGTGATTGGGTGGGGGCAGCTGTCAATCAGGGTGCGCCCCGCCTGCCCATAGGTCCGCCCCTGTGTTGAGTGATTTTACACTTTTGGACACCCCCTTGTGGGCAATCTAGAAATGAAAATTGTCCAAAAGGGAATCAGTTATTCTGATATTCATGATATGGAAAACATGGAACATGGCATTTGTAAACTGAATATCTTTCCATTTATTGTGTTAACATGAAGGATAGCAGTTTGGAACTGTACGGTCACATTGTCACAGTGGTTCACAGTGGCCCCACTGCCCTGCATGTTTTAGATGTCACTCTGCTCCAACACACCTGATTCAAATAAATGGGTCATTATCAGTCTTCAGCAGAGCTTGAAGACCAGCTGATCATTTGAATGAGGTGTGTTGGAACAGGGTGACACCTAAAACATGCAGGGGCAGTGGGGCCTGAGGACTGGGTTTGAGAACCACTGCCTTATCATGACATAACACATGTTGAGATCATGACCTTTCATTTGCACTTAATCTGAGGTCATTCTGACAAATAGTTCCAAAGATATGGCTAAAATGGTGACACTTTAGCTGTGAAGTTCCACTTGGTGGCAACATTTTGAACCAGACAGCTGTGATGACGCCATCTGTTTATTTGCCCTTGATTTGAAGTCAATCTGACAAATGGTTCCAGAGATATGAAGATAAAGCGTCTTTTGTGATTTAACATTTTTGGGCACCGCCTTGTGGGCAATCTAGAAATGGTAAATCATCCAAAATTAAATTAGTTCTTCCTCTTCACGATATTCATTAATATGGAAAATTTGGAATTTTTATACCCAATATTTTTCAAGCTAATAAAAGAACATCCAGCGACAGCAGTTGGACCAAAAGCATAATATCCCCAAAACTCAGTTCTTGGTTGTAATTAGCCACAGGTCTGAGCTCTTTGGTGATGAAAGTTGAGTAATTACTGGTCATTAAAACATGGGGTCAAATGAAATGATGCAAATGTTTGTCTATATACAGAACTGTTTCATATTCATTTAACTAGGTGAGTTAGGTAAGAACTGATTCTCAATTCTTATTCCACCTTTATCTGTTGATGTTCACTGTTCAGATTTTCACAGTTATTTCCCCTTTTTGTCAGAACAAGAAAATACAGGAAGTATGAAAGGCTCAACATGAACTGAGTGTGTTGTAAAGGTTAAGGTAATTTAGCATGACCTCTGACCCCATTACAAGAAGAACAGTTAAAAACATCTTACATGACCCGAATGAATCCTGGTATAAAATAGAAGTAAATTAATGCCATAAATATCATTAAATGAACCAAAAGGAATAAAAACACTGTGGTTTATAGAAGCTTTTTTCCCCTGTAGATTGTGCTAACACACACACACACACACACACACACACACACACACACACACACACACACACACATATATATATATATATATATATATATATATATATATATATATATATATATATATATATATATATATATATATATATATATAAAGCCTGAATTCTGACTTCTCAAAATAATAATACAAATAATATTGTATATTAATTTTGAATTAATTTTTTCCAGTAGCTCTAATCCCCTTGTGTAAAATGGACTGATAAATGATATGATCTGTTTAATGATAAATCATTAAACAGAATGTTGGAGTTTTACCCACAAATGGCTATTTTGTGCAAAATATAAAATGCCATGAATCCAGTGAATGTTTGACTTTTCTAGTGGTATGGTAATATCTGGTAAACTAATTAACTTTTTTCTTTTCTTTTTTTTTTTTTTTTTACGAAATGTGGTTAATGTAATTAATTACCACACACTTCAATAAAAATACAATTTGTAGCTTCATATCTGTATTAGACATGATTACTGTGCAAATATAATCCTTTTCTCACCAGATGTTAATGTTTGTTCTAATCCATATGATATTTTATGATTTATTTTCTTAAATATTTGCTGAACATTTTTACTTTATATGAAAATGAATTATATGTGGGCTGAACTTTTCTCATAACATCTTTCATTGATGATGTTTTTCAAAGAGAGATTGAAAATGTAATGAAAATCCAGACCTGGGTGTTTGAACCAGGGTAGTTAAATGTTAGCTGTGTTTTGTTTTATTTTATTTTATTCAAGGGAAATATTGACTTGGACGTTTTGTCTTCTGTATGTTTAGAGACTTTCCAGACAGACTGCAGTGTTCACATTCAACCACTAGATGGAGCTACACTAACAGAAATATGAGGAGTCCAAATCCACCTGCAAACATTATTTCTCCTGTCGGTTGGATACACTTTGGTATCACATTTTTTATTTTTAAATATGAATAACTATATCAGGGGGGTATAATATATTAAAGTACTTGGAGGGGGGCAGTGGACAGGTGAGAGGGATAGTATGATGCTGCTGCTGTTGACAATGATGATGATGATGATGATGATGATGATGATGATGATGATGATGATGATGATGATGATGATGATGATGATGATGATGATGATGATGATGATTACACCTTATTGTCAAGAGGTGCCGGTGGTCTTGTAATTCTTTTTTTTTGGGGGGGGGGTCTGTCTGTCTGTCTCTATCTATCTATCTATCTATCTATCTATCTATCTATCTATCTATCTATCTATCTATCTATCTATCTATCTATCTATCTATCTATCTATCTATCTATCTATCTATCTATCTATCTATCTATCTATCTATCTATCTATCTATCCTTTTTATGTTTAACTCAAACATGAGAAGAATGTGAGTTTAAATAACTTTTAAGCCTTTGCTGGTCACACTACAAATATCACAATAAAAAAAAAATCCTTTTTTTTTTTTTTTTTTTTAGCTTTTTCCACCTCACAGGGACTATTATAACTTAAAACAAAGATTATTTTTTACTGACCTTAAATTTAAGTAAAGTATTAAAACTCAAACATTACTCCACCAATCTTACCAACATAATTCATGACTTGGTTCAAATTAGATGCATTAACTCTTTGTGTTTGTATCATTAGCAATTAGCATTAGCATTCCATGACCCTTTACTATCATCTCTACCGTTTGGTTGAGCATGTTTTAAAAAAAAATATTACATGAATACTAAAATATTTCTGAAACATGATGAGGATTATTTATGTAAAATAGACTCTCTAAAAGTTCATAAAATGAAAAGAATTTAATTTACCTGCAATTTTTTTGTCCAAAAGAAAAGATTGACCCATCTGATGTCCGAAGGTGAGACCATGTGAATGAAAAAAACCCCCACTGAGATATTACCACTAATGTGTTTTAGCTGTTGTCCTTTAGTGTGACCTTGACCTTTGACCTTCATTGCTCAGAATCTAATGGGTTCTTCCTTGACCAATAATCTATCATTCCTGAAAGTTTCATCAAAATCCGTTCAGAACATTTTGGTAATCCTGCTGACAGACAGACAGACAGACAAACAGACAAACTGACCCTAATTTATTACGTCCTTGGCAGAGGTAACTAGAACAACACTTGGAGACCATAGACCATTGCCAAGACAGAACCTGCCAACATGTAGTCAATCAATTTAATCATTTTCACATTGTGCCAGTATCAACATTTGCTGAAAATTTAATCAAAATCTATTTAACAGACAAACAAACCCAGATGAAAACATAACCTCCATGGTGGAGGTTAAAATAGGTTTAATATCTCTGTATCTCACCAGTATGTTCTATGAAAACTCAATAACACTGGTCTACAAGTAAAATGCTTCCGGAATAAAACTAATGAAATTTTTACCACGTGTGTTACTGATAAAGAAAACTCTAGTCTTAAATGTTGGTTGGCTCATGTTTCTAAGATAAATCTTGGGTCAAAATATAAAATTTTTTAGAATTAACAAGAGAATAAGTTTGAGTCTAATGGAATATTGACGACAGATAAACTGGGAGGATGCGTTTCAGTGTCCTGACCAACGTTCACTGGACAAACAAAGACGGGTCTGGCTGTTGTTACTTGGGGTTATTTGGATTTGTGCTCAATGGGTGGTGTGTGTGTGTGTGAGTGTGTGTGTGTGTGTAAGACTCAGACACAGACCCACTGCCTTCCTGGAAATGCCATTCCATTGGTCAAAACACCATAGCAACGTTTTTCCACCTATGACAAGGGAGCAGCCACTGGTTTTAAGGAGTGATATGAAGCAGAAACTACGTGTGTGTGTGTGTGTGTGTTGGGGGGGGGTCTGGGCTCTGTTTCAGCCTGAGGCACCAAACTCAAATTGAGATTCCACAACACGCACAACCTGTTGTGTTGATGTGAGGAACGCACTGTTCACCACCACTGAGGCTGCGACAAAGACAGACACACAATCCTACTGACTGTGTTCTTTAGAAAGTTCACAAAGGACGACATATTGAATTTCCTTCAGGGGATCTGTAAAGTTAATGTCAGTGTTAGTGAGACGCTGTATGTGTGTCTATGTGGTGCATCACAGTAACAAATGTGTGTGTGTGTGTGCGTGTGTGTGTGTTTGTGTCTATGTGGTGCATCACAGTAACAAATGTGTGTGTGTGTGTGTGTGTGTGTGTGTGCGTGTGTGTGTGTTTGTGTCTATGTGGTGCATCACAGTAACAAATGTGTGTGTGCGTGTGTGTGTGTTTGTGTCTATGTGGTGCATCACAGTAACAAATGTGTGTGTGTGTGTGTGTGTGTGTGTGTGTGTGTGTGTGTGCGTGTGTGTGTGGGTTTGTGTCTATGTGGTGCATCACAGTAATAAATGTGTGTGTGTGTTTGTGTGCGTGTGTGTGTGCGTGTGTTTGTGTGTGTGTTTTCGTGCGTGTGTTTGTGTGTGTGTGTGTCCTTGAATGAAGTTAACATTTTCTAAATCCAAGTGAATGGGAGTGAATGTGATTGACAAAAGTACAAACCATATGATAAACTGAAAATAATTCCAAATACTAAAAGTAAAGCTGACGTTTAAAATGAATGTTGACGTACAATTGAAACACTGCAAAAATCTAAATCTTACCAAGTGTATTTTCTTATTTCTAGTCCCACTCACACTTAAAATCAGATATAATCACTTAAACAGTAACTTTTTTGTGAGATATGAAGAACTTGTTTTCCAGACGTTAGATCTTGAAAATTGTATTTCAAGAAGTCTTACCAAGATCATTTTCACTTGTTCCACTGGCAGATTTATTTAATTAGTGTATTTATTTATTTGCTTGAATTGATGAGAATAAATAAATAAATAAATAAATAAATAAATAAATAAATAAATACACATGCTAATGGAACATGTGAATATTATCATGGTAACATTTTTCTTGAAATAAGATTTTCAGTATCAATTGTCTAAAATTGTTACCGTAATTGTTTTCCTCTCAGTGACAAGTTACTCTGTAGATGATTACGTCTTATTTTAAGTGTGATGAGGTATTTGGACTCGAGATGAGATAAATACCGGTACACTTGGTCAGATTTTCTTTTTTTTCCCAGTGAAGCTGTTGGTTGGTGTCACTGCAAAAATGACATTTTTTGGAATGTAAGTGTATTTCATTTGTAGTTGAAATATTTATAATAATCTTCATTTCTAGTCCAAATATCTTTTGCCATTGGCAGATTATTTGTACTTAATTCAAGATTTTTTTCCTTAAATCAAGCATGTTAATAAAAAACAAAAATCTCCAAATAAGCATTTGTTCATGTTATATCACAGAATATATTTCTACATTTTGTTCAACTCTGATTACAATTAGTAATTAATACAAATATATATATATATATATATATATATATATATTTGTATAGCACCTTTCCTACAAAAACTGTAGCTCAAAGTGTTTCATATTGATTAAAATTTACAATAAATAAAATAGAATTCTCACAAAAAGGCTTAAGACAGAGGTGAAATAAAAAATAAGAGATGCATTAACTAAACCAAGATAATTAAGTTAATAATAAACTAAGAAAATATGACGTCAGCAGCAGAAAAACAGAACCAACCCAATTACCTAGTGTAACTAATGACTGTGTATTAATTCATATAAATAATTGGTGTAAATACAGTTTGTCATTGTTTCATGATCATTTAAGTCACTAATTTAAATATTGACCAAAATGTAAATAATTCAAAATGTTGAGGATATAACAATAAATATGGATAAATCACTAAAAAAACATTCATATCTGGAAAAACACTCAGAGAGCACAAACCAAGGCTGACCCCCCCCCCCCCCCCCCTTTGAATGAAGAGAAGTCCGCCAAGGAGGTTTTGTCTGTCTGTCTGTCTGTCTGTTAGCAAAATAACTCAAAAAGTTATGGATGGATCTTTATGAAGTTTACAGGGTAGGTTGGTAATGGGGAGATCTGGAAATAATTAGATTCTGGATCACTTTGAAATTTGACATTGTGGTAAATGGAGAAAACATTTCAAAGTGATCCAGAATCCAGGACCTCTTCCGGATCACGACCAAAATCTAACCATTTCCAGATCTCCTCATTATGAACCTACCCTGGAAACTTCATAAACATCTATCCATAACTTTTTGAGTTTTCTTGCGAACAAATAGACAAACAAACTCTGGCAAAAACACAACCGCCTTGTGCAAATACAATCCATTTCTCATCAGATTTTAATGTTCGTTCTAATTAATATATTTTATTATTTATTTTCTTAAATATTATTAATGATACATGTTTGCTGAACATTTTTACTTTATATGATAATGAATTATATGTGGGCTGAACCTTTCTCATAACTTTCATTGGTGATGTTTTTCAAAGCGAGATTGAAAATGTAATGAATGTCCAGACCTGGGTGTTTAAACCAGGGTAGTTAAATGTTAGCTGCATTTTGTTTTGTTTATTCAAGGGAAATATTGATGTCTTCTGTACATTTATGCACTTTTACAGACAGTAAAATAACTAGAAGTTGTCACAAAAACAAAAAACAAACACAAATAAAAGGTCACAACCAGCTAATACTGTGAGAAAATATATGCACATTTTATTGATGGATGCAAATAAGTGAGACACACAAAATAATTCAAATCAATAATAGATTAAGTGTGGGATCAGAGCAGGTTTAACATTAGAGGCACCAGCCATGGATGAAAACCTGCATGCATCAGCTTCCATTCTTGCCACTTTGGACTTTATTTGAAATTTTCTTGTTGATAAAATGCTTTTCTGCAGCTTCCAACAGGGGACAGCAGGTGAAAAAGACAGGTCAGACTAATACTGAGCCAAAAAAAGAAGAAAAAACCAACAAACAAAATAAAAAAGCAAGACAGACATAGATATAAACACATGAAATCCAGTGACGACTACAGGATAACAAATTATATTATAAATAGTTTTAACTGCTGCTCCTATTCATGGCTTTTAAGACCTGCTTGGGCTCATTGTTTTCTATTATCATCTACAAATCACTGTACAAAGATGTTTCTACAACATTCTGTGAAAGGCCAGTTTCACAAAGGACAAAGGAGCAGGAATATTTACATTTGGCGTCGGACTCGCGGTAACATTTACAAAGAACAAAAGGCACTCGGACAAATGTTGACATGTTTCAAATATGGAAGCAGAAGGAGAAACTGGGCATTAATCAGACATGAGAAACTACTTATTTCTAATTGATTAACATTGACTTGATTTGTTTTGAATGTGGCACAGAACTGACCATCACTAAGCCCCTCCCCCAAGTGGTTACCAACTATTCCTACGTTAGCAACTGTTACTGGGCACAGGAAGTCAAAACTGAAATATGGTGTTAATGGAGCTCAAAGATATTAACATTTGTACATTTAACATATGCCGCAATTTTTCTTTTGTTGAGCTAAACACCACAAACAGCAGGATGATAAGGATCATAAATGTTTTAAATCTGTATTGATTATGGACAAACAATCAGACTAAAATAATATTTTTTTTAGTTTGAGGATGTCTAAGAACTTGCAAAATGATTTTCCCATCATTTTATGACAGTCAAGTAACTAAATACTCGATCAGATATGGATGATAAAACCTTAAGAAAATGTCTAATTTGTATGACGATGGTTCTGAATTATAATTGGACACATGAAGACAGAAAAGACCGGATCTACATGTATGTAACCTTTATACTTTCAGAAAACTTACCTCATTGAAAACCAATATAAACTTAAATCTATATTTTAAAAATCACAATTATATCATGAAAATAACTCATTTGGCCTTTCTCTACTATTTCATAATTTAATACAGGTATCTTCTTCCTTTGGAATCTCAGAACACTGAAAAAACCATAGTGACAGGTGAAGCAACAGTAACTGAGTGTGTGTGTGTGTGTGTGGGGGGGGGGGGGGGTAGGGGGGGGGGTAGCAAAGGGACATATCTCTGATCAGCTGTTAAAGACGGAAGGAAACAGCAAAGGTTAGAAAGATGAGGTTTAGTTAGACCAGGCTGATGACTCCCATTGGAACAGATGTAACGGTTTCTTTCTTCTTGTTTCCACAGTTTACATTAGTTATAATGAGCTTAACTGACAATGGAAAAGGATGTAATTTCATACATTTCAAATCAGATATACAAGTTAGCTGCACATTTAGATGCAACACAGCAGTAATGTGTGAAGCTGGAGGACGCACACTGAGAACTGTTCGTCTGATCTCAGTGGGTGAAAAGTCTTGATGTTTGGAAGAACAAAAAGGACGGTGTCAAACATGAAACTCTACACAGAGTTTTACACGCATATAAATACTGTCAAAAAGCTTTGTAGTCTAGACCACTGAGACCAGAGACCAAGACTAGATATGAAGCAAGGACATAACACTGAAATAAACATACCTACAGTCATTAAACGTCCTTGAAAAGGAAGTAGATGCGTAGTGAACCACAGATGTAATAAACACAGACGGTAGTTGATGCATTGTTGTGTTCTTGTTTGGAAGCTGCTGTTTACAGATGAAATATTTGTGGTTTGACAGAAATCAGCGATTTGACTTAATTTCTTTTCTAGAAACACAGTGTCTTCTCCAAAAATGTCAACATCATCATCTTATTGGTTGTACTTTAGGCAGGAACAGCACATGAAATAAGTCATGATGTTAACAAAAACAAGACAAGCAGTCCAGTGATACCTCCACACTTATGGTCTTATCCAGTTTTCAAACAAAAGCCCAAGTCTTATCTGTCAAGACGGAGTAAAACTGTGGTTGAGACCCTTCTTGAGTTCTGCAACACCACCGTCGTTTGTGATGCGTCAGCGTTCCACTGAACCTATTCATAGTTCTGTGACTGTTCAAGGAAATGTAGTTTTCACAGGTTGTTTCTTTACAGTGGGTTACTGTGTCCAAAATACATAGTCCTCAGTATTGTTGGTGTGTGGCTGTCATGCATGTGGTAATAAAGCAAACGTAGATGTTCACATTATCTAGTATAGAAGAGGATGGGAATCCAAAGGGTCACAGTATTCAGACCCGTCCACAGTGTGTTGAGTTTGACAGTACTGGTGTTTCTTATACACACATTCACAGCTGCGCATGTTTTTCAGTCGTCTGGTGAATTGATCACTTCAGTGAGTAAAGTAGTTCAGCTGTATGACACAAAGACAGAGGATGAGCCGACGAGAAGTACTGACAGCACAACCAGTCCTCTAGCTCTGCGTTGCGCTCTGGTTCAAGGGAGCGTTCAGCAAACTTCATCATGAGTAACGCCCGTTTGACGTCGAGCCAGTTGAGGAGGCCCTCGTGTCGGGAGCCGTCGATGAAGCTCCCTCCCTGGCCATGCCTCTCCCACTGCTGCTCCATCAGGTCCTTCCTGGGGCCCCACAGAAGGCCCTGCAGGATGCGCTTGGCCTCCTGGATGTGGATCCGTTTGATGGGGTCGGGTTGCAGCAGCAGCTGGGCCAGCCTCTGGAGACCATCAGAGTAAAGGGAGATGGGGGGGATGGGGGGCAGGTCTTCACAACGGTAGTCCTGTTCTTTCAGCGCTGGACTGACCTCAAATGGGTTGGGTTGGTGGAGGAGTTCATAGATTAAGATGCCCGTCTGAAACTCGTCAAATTTGCGATACTGTGCTGCAGAGACGATCTCTGGTGCCAGCCTGGCATGGTCACGTTTGATGCGAGGGTCCACGCTCATCGAGGCGGCGTCTTCTGAGGAGCGACGCTTTGCCTTGGCAAAGTTACTGATGAGGAGTCGAGGGAGGTGACGCTGGTCCGCAGAACTGGACCCATTACTGTCTGTGATGGTCTGTGGCAGCATGTGGGACGATTGCGACCTGCGCTGATGAGGAACCAGCAAAAGATTTTCTAGGCATAGGTCACGGTGGGTGACCCCATGCTCCTTTAAGTGCTCCAAACCATTGCAGAGCTGCAGGAGGAGGAAACAAACACGGCGCTCATAGACTTCAGGCTGGCTCTTATGGAACGCCTCCCACTCTCGGACAAAGTCGGCTGCCGTCTGCTGGGGGATCTCTGGTGTGATGACCACCACCCGCTCTCTTTCCAACTGCTGGCCAGGGGCTAAAGCAGATGGCTGAGGCAGTGAAGTGGCAGGTGTAGAGGGAACGGAGGCTCCGTCAGGGGGTAACATGCTCTGAGGGACACAGGCCAGGAAGTGTCCACAGTCCTGTTGGAGGTTGAAGTGGGAGGGCATGCTCTGCTGCACCGACAGACCGTAGAGATGGCTCTGTTTGGACTCCACACATGGACTCTTACAGATCTAAAGGATAAAAGAAGAAAAGGGACAGAGGAGAGAGAGAGGGGGGGGGGGGCAAATTCCACACACAGATGACGGGAAAGGGAGGGGGGGGTGAAGAAACACAAGAGAGGAATTCTTGTTAGTGAGGGTCCAAGGTCAACTCCAATTCAGTTTCTCTTCACTTTCAAGTGAAATCAAAGTACTTCAGTCTAATTTAATCCTTAATCCTTAATTGAAAACCTGCACAAAAAAGTAGTAGATTCTTTACAAGCTGAATACTTCATTCCAGGAACTACCACAGTGTCCCAGTGTTTGCCATTCTCTCCCATACTCTGAAAGAATTTCTAACTTATGAGTCAGATGTTGGTTTGGCTCTTTAACCCAATCACTTGCGTATATCATGTGTATTGTGTTCTAGTCAGATTTGTACCACAGTGTGTAGTAGGTGGTATCTGTGTGTTGGCCTTGACAAACTGGGATTGTTCAACTGTAAATCCTGCCTGGAATGTAAAGATTAATTGGGCTTCGAGATATTATGCAAGAACGTAGGCACCGGGGCCATGGCACAAGCCAAATATACAGATGACTGATACTTGGAACAGCACTGAGGCCTTTGGAACAAAGGTCAGAAACATTGGATCCACACCCTCCTTACTGGTTGTGAATGTAGTGAGTACTCTGAATGTTTGTACTGCAGTAACTACAACATACTAAAAAAAGACTCTTCACTGAGTAACCACAGACCAAACACACTTTATTCTGTTCTCATTACTCTAGAAAGTGGTTATGTATCAGCATTTCTACTCAAAAATGTTTTTCCCAATAATGGCTTTGGATGCATGATGACATGAGATGGACTTTGAAGAGGTTTACATTGGATTCGGGTTTTCTTGAATATTTGAGAATCAGTAAAACATTGTGGTCAAGGGGTCTGAGAAAAAAAACAAGATTTCAACTACTCAACTCTGCACACTACAAAAAATAGCTGATGACATGATGAAGATTTTGTCAAATTTTTTTGAGAGGGTGATGTAAAAACCGTTAATTACTGCTATATATCCACCAGATAAATGGTTACAGTTTGGAAATCATGATTTTTTTAGGAGGTATAGGTAAGGTTTTTTTTTTTACCTCCGTCAAGGAAGTGATGTTTTTGCTGGCATTGATTTGTTGGTTTGGATGTTAGTTTGTGTAAAAGATAACTCAAAAACGTATGGATGGATTTTGATGAAATTTTCAGGGTAGATTGGTCATGGGGAGATCTGGAACTGATTATATTTTGGTGGTGACATTTTCAGGATGTGTTGGGAGTGTCACAAGGAGGGAGGGGGGTCTACCTTGTTTGAGGTCTGTGCTCTCAGAGTGCTTTTCTAGTTTCCTACTGTACATTTAAAGTTTACTGGGAGTTAAGGTCATGCTAAAGAATGTCAAACCCATGCCATATGAGCTCTAAGCAGGTGTGGTGTTTAAAGATTACCTTAACAGCGTAGGAGTTGCTGGGGTCTGAGGCGCATGCAGCTGAATAGTACACAGCATCTCCAGCAATGCAGCTTGGTTTGTTGGATGTGAGCCTAAACAGAGACCAGTTGCTCTCGTCAAACCTCAGTGGGTTCCTCTGGGAGCGGGTGAAGTGATCTTCACATTTCAGAGCCAAGCGTCGCAGAGACTCTGCATATAGTCCTCCCAGTTTGGAGTACACACCCTCCCTGCTGTCGATGTTACTGAGAAGCGTCTGGAGCTGAAGGCTGGAGCCCAGGTTAGGAATCACACCTGGTTCTGTGGCTGACAAGGGCACACTGAGCTGGGGAGAAGAGGAGCAGGTTATGCTGCCTCGACCGTGAACACCCAAACGGCCGTGACCTTTAAGTGGTTCATCGAGTGTCTGGGACCTTATCGGGCGTCCCAAGGGGACGTGGCATCGCTCCAGATACTCAGTTGAAGAGAAAATTGGTCGTGAGTCGATGGGGCTGGACGGTAAACTGGACCGAGAGCCGCCATCCACGGGGTGACACATGTTGATTTCTGAGCCGGTGAATGGAAGGCGTGGGTACGCCCTGATAAACGGTTTCCCATTATCAGGAGCTGACACGGTTCGGTTCACCATCTTTTTCTCTGGCAGTGGAGGTGGCTGGTTACTTAAGTTGTTAAAAGGTGGTGGGTGGGGAGATCCTGGAGCTGAAGCTGCTGGACTTCTAGGAAATGGAGAGGAACAAGACATCCGTGCAGCATCCCGAGAACCTACAAACAAAGAAAACAAAAGACCTTTATTACAGCATGATCAATGTCCTGGTCATGTAGAGTAAACATAAAAGTTATTCATTCATTTATGTTGAAAGAAAAAGAGGAAACGTTTAGGATGACCAGAAAATAACAATAGAATACATGCACGTACAGAAAATGAAGTGCCATACAGTGACAAAAGACACTGTGACTTTGTTTTTTTACAACCTTTGCTGAATTACACAATATAGCCTTTGACTCGCAGTGTCCTTGAGAGTTAATTCCTCCCCATAAAGTAAAATGAACATATTTCTAGGCGACATTACTCAATGTGATTTATTTATCTATAGTCCTTCTGTTGCTGCTCACTGTATAGGCCTGGTATAAACACATACCTCGTCTCCTCCACAGAACAGGAAAATTCCACAGATCAAGGTGAGCCTCAAACATCTTCAATCCAATTATGGTACATTTGTGAATTGAAGGCTAAAAGCTTCAACTCAACAGTGCAACAGAGCAGACACACAGAATGATAATTGTGCAGTGCTGTCTAAAATGACTGCTTTCACAGAAGGAGGAAGACTGTAAAGAAAAAAAAAATGCTGTAGGATGTAGCCAAACCCTTTTTCCTTATCAGAGTCCATAATTATCTCCTCAAAGTTGTCCAGGAAGTCAGAGCAATTACAAGAGTCACAGAGGTTTAAAGCTTATACATAAGGACATGATGCTTTCAAAAAAAAAGAAAAGAATTTATTGCAATCATTTACAGTGTTAAGGAACCAGTCACGAAAATGAACACTTGACTCAAAACCAGCAACTTAAAAAAAGAAAAGAGGAAGAGATCCAAAACATGCACAACTGTGATTTCCTTTGACACTATCTGTCACACATTGGATGTTGAAGAAAAACCATGGTCGTTCTGTGATCAAAGTGTGAATGGTACAGACCTGTGTCAGCGTTCAGGCTGTCGGTGGAGGCTGTAGGTAGGCTGGCATCACCCAAACCCCGGACAGATGAAGTAGGACTATCTACTGAACCCTGATGACTACAGCGGTCCAGCTCCATGTTACTGCCACTCATCCTACCACAGACTCTGAAATATCAAATGAGTAGATAGACAGAGTTAAGCGTAAAAATGGAATAAAAATTAAAAATATGCTCCCTTTTCTATGTTGTGTGGGTGCTTTCTGTCCGTGTGTAGCAGAACAAGTATCATACAACTACCGTAAAGAGTAGTATCACTTCCTTGTTTATATGATGTACTTCTGAATTCAGTGTTTATTTAAAGTTGCAATAAACTGTTGTATTTCCCAAATAGAACGTTACACAATATTACATGTTATTTGTTTCACCTCTTTAAGATACACTGTGTAGGTATAATAATGTCTTAAAGCCTCTAGAAACCTAAAATGTATAAATACATTCTAATTTTAGGTTTAACTTTAGTGTTGTTGGACATTTCAAGTCAGTCATAAAAATATCCCACTCTGTTGTCCCATGTGAATGAAGGTTAGCTTTTATGTACTGGCTATCATTTAATTTTAAACGATGGGTAACACTCTATATTAAGAGACATTAATTAGCTACTTACTAACATGTATATTAGTAGCGTTTTAGCCATTTGTCAGTCATTATAAATCATTAATTAATACCTTATTCTGCAAGACCCTTTTCTACTCTTACTAGACCATTAGCTAAGAATTTCCCCTATATAAGCTCCTAATTACCACTTATTCATAGTTAGTTATCAGCTGTCTTCTTGTGGTAATTGTGTGTTATAATGTATTTACTAAGAGTGAAGAGGAGGCAACTTTAGATTAAGGAACACACGGGAGTTCATAAGTGAACAAGGAACCAACTTTAGAACAGGGAACATATTCTGCACTACAAAGACTTAATTATGAGTTATTTGTACTCTATTGGTACTTGTAATTTTGTGTTTCATTGTGTATGAATAACCCACCTTAGGTAAGTATCATAAGGAAAGGATAAATGTTCCTGTGGTACTGCCACCCTATACGCCCCCAACAGAGTAAAGCATATTGAGATCATAATTGATATCCAACAACTTACTAACTATGAATAAGTGGTAATTAGGAGCTTATACGGGGTAAATTCTTAGTTAAATGTCTAGTAAGGGTAAAATAAGGTCTTACAGAATAAGGTACTAATTAATGATTTATAATGACTAAGAAGTTGAACTAACTAAAACACTAATATACATGTTAGTAAGCAGCAGCCAAGTGTTACCAAACTATGTTATATGAAACTGACTTATTAGTGAATTATTATATTATGTATAAGGGTGGTTATCCAACTAGTCAACACATTTGCACCATGGAATTGTACCGTTACATGGTTTTGTGACAGCTATGAATTTGTATAATGTTTGATTAGAGTACATTTGATGTTAAATGTGCATGTTAATTACATCAAACCAAAATTCCACAGGTTTTAATTGGAAAAATACAGAAGCATAGCATTCCTCCATTTCACTGTCCCTCCATGATGGTCATTTATATTTCCAACAGCACATAAGATGACTTTCTAATCAAGGTGACCAATTAAGCTGACTGACAGCCATTCACTTGTCTCATTATACTCACTAATAGCTGATGGAAGCATAGTCCCACCCCAGCCCTTCATCCCTTTTTCCTCTCAAAATGACTTGTCTATCCATTTATCTGCAGACCCCGACTTCAATTCCACCATAAATCATTAGAACAAATGAATGAGGAGGAGAAAAGCAGAGGACTACAGTGGGAAGACAAAGAGGTCAAAGTACTATACTCTGAGCATTTAGCTAAAAGGATCTGCCATCGGTTTCCAGACAAAAGAGTTTTGGTGAAAAGTAAAGTGAAATGGTGAGGTAGAGGACAGCAGTAATGGGTGCTGGGATTAGGAGTCCAGGCATGTGCAGTGGGTGCAGGTGTAATTTCAGATCTCATGTTTGTATCCAAAACATCAGATTTTCTCTTGGGGTGAGAATGTCAAACTCACTGCTTTGGTCTGTGGGAGGATGTGCATAAATGAAAAGAAATCCTAAGCAGAAGCATGTGAAATGAAGAATTCAACTACAAACAAGGACTGTGTGCTAATCAGGACAGCTACAACCTGATGTACTCACTTGAATGAATGAATGAGGATTATTAAATGAAAAATCCATACATTGAAGCCATTAAAACACCCTGCTGATTTTGAGAATATACTATAACCTGTGTATGTCTTAGATCACCTTTAGCTGTGTTGGTTTTTGTTGGGTTGTGATGCATTTACAAATGTATTCCTCCATCCCTTAAAATGCAAGAAAATATAAGCAACATGGACAGTACTTCAAACATAAAGCAGGGTCAGTATTAAATGTGAATAAAGTGTACTTCACACCATTTGAAACTTGTTGTTCAAACTTGGATTTATTTTTTATAGATATATTAGACCAATTGGTTCAGTACATCTCATTATCTGCACAAACGACAAACACCAGTTAAATGTAAAGAGAGGTCACTTTAAAGATTTGACAGTTTGGTTTTGTTTGATAAAGAGAATTACAAATGCAGTTTTTACTAACCTAGATAAAACATTTGATGACTTTTCATAGTTTCTATACTTAAAGTGAACTCTAGGTGAGACGTCAACCGAGTAAACCTGTCAGGTGAGGTTTGTTTTGTGAAATCAGCCCAGCAACGGCAGTAACCCACATTTAGAATGTACACAATCACACCCACACTAGATCTGTTTACATACATGATATTATGGTGTGTGTGTGTGTGTGTGTGTGTGCGTGTTATTTATAAAGCTATGTGAGATGAGTCCAGGAAGTTTTAAAGAGGGAAACTAAACTGCAGTGTCGCTGATGTGACCTGAGTTTCACTTCCTGATCCTTATATAAGAACTTTCTGTGGTAAATGTATTAAATTCTAACATTTCAGCCATTAATTATGAGCATTTAATGGTACATGAGTATAAATACTATGGACTACACCTGTAGAGACATCATCAAAATTGTATAAGAGGAGTATGAAGAATGGTGAAATAAAACCCTCTGACCTGGTTAAACTAATCATGTGAATATTGATGCCTAATTCAGGCTTTTGTTCAAATGAGGTGGAGTTGGATGACAAATATGTCTGACTCAGATTTGACTGTCATAGTGAAGGTGGTATCGTGATTAACACCTGCACAATAAAAGGCAATCACATACAGCAGACATGCAAAAACGTCCTCCCTATGATAAAGTTACACTTTTGTTCAGGTTGACAAAGAGGTGTTGATTTTCATCAGGGGGGAAAATTGATGGTTTTTCCCTCCAGTATTGTTATGTAGGACTGCTTCATAATGCATGACGCTTTACTATCGTACAAAGGGTTTCAAGCTACCATTTCATGCACTGCTATTGTACTGGATTGCAGGTTATCAGGCATTTGTTTGTGTTATTGTCCAAAACCTTTACGTTACAATTTAGCACAAACAAAAATGGCAGCCACTGTTACAGACGATGGCAGGATAGTGACTATGGTTATTGAGCCATATAAACCATGTCTTGTAGACAAAAGATTAATGAATGTTTGACACAAACCCTTATCTTTTACAACCTCTCCTGCTATCTTCTGTCAGCCTCCCTCTTTAATTTATTCACTCTTAACCACATTCTTTGGATCTGCTTTCTGTCACTTTCTTAACCAACACATCTCTCTCAGTCAAACTTCATTTTCATAGTGTACTAACTTACCAAAACTATCATAGCAGAATGACCTTAGGTACAAAAAACAAAACAAAACATGAGACCAGAAGGGGAACAAACGCAAGATGTGAGTAGCTAAGCATAAATATCACAGGTTTACCACATATGATTGTTGACTGTCAGTAAATACCACCTGACCTTTGACTACTGATAAAAGTGCAACGGAATGGTCTAATGTGTGTTTTTGTACACCGACACTGTGGTTTACTGTGACCTTTTGAAATACACGCTTTCCTTTTCGCCCTGTGTGATCAAGAACATCACTGTTATACCTCTAATATAAATACCTTAACCATTCAACCTAAGACAACAGAAAACTCTACAGCCTTTGCACAGTGTCAGTGAGAAGCTTCCATCAGGTCCTACCTCATGCTGAAAAGGCAGAGGTCCTTGTTGAGCCGGTGGGCGTAAAATGCCCGTGGATCCCACCGGTGTCTGTCTAAACTTCCACTGTATGTAGTAACACAACCCTGGCTCCTCACGAGTCATATGTGTATTTAAAGTCACTCTCAGCAAGAAAAGCAACAGCACCATTAGATCATTAGATGTACAAAATTAAGCTACCCAGTGCATTCCTCATACACCTAATGGTCCAAATTAGAGCCGCTTTAGTTCTGTCAGATAGCAACAGGATGCTATGTATTGTGGAGGACGGGGTGGGGGGTGGGGGGTGGGGGGGGGGCGAGCACATCTCGCAACAACAGTTTAGAGTGTAAACCCAATGACGTTGAAACCGCAAGCCTGATCTATAAATTCTATTTCTGCTGGTGACAACTGACTGCCAGAACGGGACAGTTTGAGAGTTGCCAGGGGCAACAATCTGTTCTCTAAAGCCCCCCCTCCCTTTGGCAACCCTCACTGACTGTTGACACACCTTCCCTCTTACAGACTTGTATCCTATTCATGACAAAAAAAAGCTAGAAACACACTTTAGAAATATAAATTCATAGCAGATCATACCAGGTCTAATCATGACATGATGATGTTGATGACTTTCTCCTGTAACCAAAGGTCCTGTTTGTTCTCAGAGTAAGGCTTATAAGCAGGCCATCTGTGGCTTTTAAATGATTCAGCACATTAAAACGCTACTTCGCAGAATGCATGTCAAGGATATGCATGTCTCTTATGTGCCATCTATTTATTGCACATGCAGGACTTCCTTGTCACTTGAGTTAAATCTAAATCTTTTACTTTTTTCCATCTTGATTTAGACAGTATTCAGATTTCTGTTGTCCTGCAGCAGACTTCTGAGTTTCAAGGACATGCATGCATGGTCACCAAGGACCTTTGTTGATGAAAACACTCTAAACCCTCTGATAAACTTGGAACATCGAAAAGCCACAACTGTTGCAGCCTGGCTTGAGCATGTTCCCACATGTGTCTCAACAAGGTATATTTTTATCAGTGCAGAATGTTGGCAATGTCATAACAGGAGAGATGGACCCTTACTAGGATTACCACAAACATAAGGGCCCTTGAAATGTGATCAGCAATGTGTGTTTTTGACAGTTAAACATTCCCACTTGGATTTTGCTGACTGTTGCAGCCCCAGACAGTCAAACATCTGCCTGTCTCCAGGAAGTCCTAGTCCGGTGCTGCACCTCATTACGCCGTCTCAGACAAAGACAGGTTTATTTTGAGAAGATCAGTTGATGCTCTATTAACTGCAACACAGGACCTCTTCTCTGTTGCTGCTTTGGTGAGCTGACTCAGACTGCAGTGTGTGTATATATATATATATATATATATATATATATATATATATATATATATATATGCATATATATATAGACTTATGAAGACTCAGGTTAAAGCACGTGTGCAAATGTTGCTACTAATATACAGCTATATAATCTGGTGACCCTGTGTTGAGTAGGTCACAACACAACAAGTCTCTGATGAAAGAAAAACTGCTTTACTAGGCAGGCTTCACTTCACTCTTGATTATTACTGATGGAGTGATTTTTAGCAGTAGCATTTCATCACTGATAAATTAATGCTCAATCATGGTAACAGTGGATTATGATTACTTTGCAAAAATCTGTGACTCAACACCCACTAATGACAGCTCTGTCCCTGTATGACAGTCCTGTTTATTGTGTTGCAGTAAAGACAAATGTACGGCAATGCAACACAGCAGGGGACTATTTAACAGAGTCATTTTGTGTGTTAATTAGAATTGAAAAAGTCACATTACTACCATGAATAGAACAAGGCACACATTGAGAGATATGACGGAGCAGTTTGAATGATCACAAGACACTAGAATGGAGGCTGATTCAGTACTGAATAATGATGCTATGAAAGGAGAAGGCACAGTAGGATGCACAGATGACTGCAGTGAGCAGTGTGGAACTGCAGATACAAGCACAGTCAGTGAATGTAAGTGTCGCAGCATACATTCTATAAGCAGCACATACAGTACCAGCAGACAGAAAAGCACATTTATGGTTTTAAGTATGCATTTTAAATGCTAAATTATGTAATATAATGAAACTACTGTGCCGTAAAAGACATGAATACTAAAGCAAGGTACAGGTAGGAAACTAAAGAACAGGCATGAATTATATGCTGCAATGACATTCATTTTATTGAAACTGCTTAATGTGCTCGTATCCAATTAAACCTCTGACATTTTTAAATAACACCTGAACTGTAAACAATATTTAAAGAAAAAATAGGATCATCTTTGTTTGGACAATGCACACTGTCTCTCTTTGTGGTGGATAACATGTACAATGTTTTATTTTTATTTTACACAAGTTGGAGAGCATCATTTAGACCAGAGTTACCAGATGTGTTACCATTCTAAATTACTTTTACACAGCTGGATATTTTTGTGAGTACTTAACTAAGCTTTAATATCACAAAAACAGGTTGGATGAAGGATAATGTATAATCATTTAGTTGTTTAAGGCATTTATCACACAACTTTATAAGTAGTTCGATTTTCCCTGAACTCATAACTAAGTAATTTTAAATTGTAGTAAGTTAGCAGATTAAGTTATTGTGGGGGTTTTTTTCAACCATGTCATTATTCATAACAATACAGTGAGTATTGCTCACACTAATAATGAGTTATTGATTAATTAAAATAACCCGATTCATATACACCATCCGTTTTAATCCATCTGGAGGTTAACATGTGAACATATGTTTGAAAACAGAACTTTGTTGTTCTTACCTGTGCAGTTTCTTGGGTGGGGGGGGTGGAGGGTTGGACTCATGGTTGACAGCTCCTTTTCCTGTTGCCAGACGCTCCATTGAGCCAACATGCACCGGTTGCTTGGCCGGCATGCTCCCGCTCTGCCTGGTCTCCTCCTCTGCACCGGTGCCCTCAGCCTCCTCCTGACAGGCACCACCATTGTTGAGGGTGGCCGGGGGGGCCGTGCCTGGCTCTGTCGTCGGAGGGGGGCTGTTTTGACCCTTCCACTCCCTGGCCTCCTTCCAGACTGCAGCACCATTGACCAGACCCACCGCTGCAGAGGGCGTCCCTGGGCCCGTGGGCTGGTTTTTCTTTTCTCTGTCCTTCCGCTCTTTTTCCTCATCTTCCTCTTCTTCTTCGATTCGACAGCTCCATCCAGAACTGTGGTGGTGTGGCTTGGGCCTGCGATCCACCATGCTGTGGTTCTCTGCCTGGACCTTAAAGCTACCCTCTTTGGCGGATACGAGGAAAAGCATGGAGAGTTCAGGGAGTGGAACGGGAGAAGAGATGGATGGGGAGAGGCTGGAGGTGCTTAGTTTTGGGAGTTCAGGGAGAGGGACAGGTGAAGAGAAGGAAGACGAGAGGCTAGAGGTGCCCAGTTTAGGAGAGCGGGAGGTCCTTTTTGGGGGAATGGGTGGACTGGACTGAGGTTTGGGATACAGAGGGGGTGCACCGGTGGCTTCAGTGGCCAATGAGGGGCTGCTGTGGCTGGGGCTTGGCCAGCGAAAGGCTGGGCTGTTTGCATCTTTCCGAGCTGTTGGACTGAAGTGGCACTGGGTACTGACGGCAGAGTCTGGGCTGCTCAGGTAGAATGTCCTGTTGTTCTCCTCTGTATGAGCAGCCATTACCGTGATGGTAGCTCGTGGACATTCTCCTGGAAGCTCAAACTCAGAATTCTTAGTTTGGATGGGAGAACGCAGCATGCTCCCCTGTGGCCGGCGCTTTTTCTTAGTGCTCTCTGCATAAATGGGTTCTTTGTCTTGCTGTCCATTGGGGGAGGTGGGTGCTGATTGTGAGCTACCTGTTGGTGGTGGGCTTTGAGGACTCCCTAACCTGAGTGGCCCGACTCCTAATCCCTCTGGTAATGAATCCGTACTGCTACGATAAGAACAAGAGGAGTCAGATACACTGGGTGGTGAGCGTAGGCTGGTGGTGTCCACACTGACTGTGGCGGGGGATGTGATGGAACTGCTGCCTGTCACAGTGTTAACAGTAGTTTTATCCTGACAGCTGATACCATTACTATGAATTTTGGCAGGACTAGAAAAAACTATATCCACAGACAAAGGCATCCCCACAGTTGTTTGATGGGCCTCCTGATTATTTGCTCTGCTCGCTGTAACTTCGCTGTCATTATAAGTGCTCTTAGCGGTTCTTGTAGTAGTATTCATCTGCCTGCATGTCTCTCCATTGGTATTCTTCTTTAAACTCTGAGAACCTCTACCCTCCTCCTGAGTGACAAAGATGCTGCTGATAATCATAGAGTCTTTAGGCAGCATATTGGGGGACAAAGGCGCCAAAGAAAAGCAGTTGTTGCAGTCCATCTTGCTGTCAGGGCTTTGAAGAAATGTCTCTCTATGGGCCTTTTCGCAGCCACTATTGTCAATATATAGAGAGGACAAGTTTAAGAGTGTCTTCAGGCCCAAATGCTCAACTGGACTCTTTGTGTTGTCCTGTCACATACAAATACAAAACATATATTAGAAAATATAACAAAAACAAATGCAGAAAGCACACAATTATGATTAAAGCCCGCCCTCCCGAATCAATGCTCTATTAATTATTAGTAATATTTACCAATATTTGGAAGACATTTATGTAGACTGAAATTATTTCGTAATGTAAAAAAAAAAAAAATCTTTGTTGAAATGCATTGCAGTGTAACTGTCAAATCTAATTAATAAGATGAGCTGGAAAACACTTTAGTACTAGTACATGTTGCTTCTCTCATGTCAGTGTTAATAGGCTGTGGCTCTGTTCAGATCGGGTGTTCAGCCCTACTGTCACATATAAACAAGAGAGGGAGAACTGATGAAGCGATGACTGAACACATGAGAGATGGATCTTAATGCTAGGTGCGAACAGACAGTTGACCATATCTGATTAGATCATTCTGGATACATGTTAACAGAGAGAGAACATGGCTAAAACAGGTCATATTTATATTCTAATTATTTCTTCACCCTCTCACCTGCTCTATGTTCATGTTGATATCAGTTATCGACTCGTTGGTGTCAAGGCTCATCATGGTGGGCTTGACAGCGATGGTGGGTTTACTGTAAGGTGAAGGCGCCGTTGTTCCGCCGTCTTCATCACCTCCAGGGTTGCTCTTCAGACCAGCGGCTGGAACAATGCCACCCACGCCCACAGTCTTGTGCGCGCTAAACGGGTGGAAGCAGTTCTTACAGGAGCCGGGTTTCCACACGTGTTCTGCAAAGTCACTGCAGGCTGACATCTTTGGTTCACTAAATCGAGTTTGGTCAGAAGTGGCGAAGGAGTGATATGGTCGACAGATGCTGAACTCTCATGGCTGGGTCAGATGGAAATGACGTCACAACACGGTGAGCACAAGGCAAGGAGAGAAAAATAAGAAGGTGTATTGTTAAAAATGTCTATACAAGCACTCAATCCACACGCAATGTAACTGACATGTCTTTGATGATTGCATTTCGCTTTTGTTTGTTCTGTTTCAAATTGAAAATCATAGCAAAATTTTGAGATATGCAAAAAAACAATGCTACACCATTAAACAAAAATGTTAATAACAGTGCAATATCAAAATCAAACATTATAACCTAAGAACTATGCAGCTCTATAAAAGGTCTGTTCTAAAAATTATTTTGTAGACAAAAAGAAATGTGCAGGTATTGTACAGGACCCTGAAATTGTTCTTTTTTCAGTCAAAACAAAAAATCTAAAATCAGAACTTCCACTAAAACTATGACTCCTATAGTAACATCTTCCAAAGTAATTGCCACATATAGTATTTGTTGCATATTGTTCACCCCTAAATGTATGAAAATTGTGAAAAATGCAAACTGACAAGTCTTTCAAAACTCAAAGCCGTTCCTTTGGAATTAAGTGTCGTCTGTAGTAACTTTAGACCTACACTACTTGTTCCCATGGTCTCCCAAATTAGAGGGTATGTGGTGTCTGTTCAACCCCACGGCCTGTGGACATAAAAGCCCTGTGAGTCCTCCACCGCCCCCGACATGCTACCAGAAGATGAAGGAGCCCCAAGCATCCTGGAGGTCGGAATGCCAGGAATGTCTAAAGGCGCAAGACTCACCAGGGTGAATCTCACACCCACAACAACCTCCCCTCCCCCTTCCACGCACACAAACACATACCCAAAACCTCCCACTACATGTGTGTCCTCCTCCTCTCACAAACAAACTGACCCACTCACACCTCCTTCCTGTCTCTGTGTCCTGTTTAACCAGGCCGACAGCGAGAAGATCAACGCCGCTTCAGAGTGATCACTTGTTTTCCTGCATTGAGGTGTTCCCTCCTCATGTTCTTTGCACAGCCTTAATAGCCTCTCAACAAGGTGACACAGCGGCATAAGCCCACATCTACAGTCATCACCCAGACAAAAAAAAGAGAAGAAGTCAAAAAACCAACAAGTGTCTCAAGGGTGTATAAAAAGTACACCATAAGTAATCTTAATGTGTTGAAGAAGGTGTTTATTTAGAATAAATTTGGAATTGTGTATCTAAAACCACAATCACAATTACTGTGATATCATTTTCTATCAAATATTTTTTAGGATTGTGGTCATTTTTGTCCGTAGCTGCTAGAATTAGCATGATATTCATATCACAACTTAATTTTTGTCATAATTTAGCTTACATTTCCAACCAAATCACTAAATCTATCAATGCTTTACTTAAGTCACAATTCTAAGTATACAACTTGGCGAATAAAGTATTTAATCTTTATATTGTCTTGAATGTTTTATCTATATATTTATTGTGTTCTGGCAAGAAAGATAAAGTCTAGCACCTATAAATAGGTACCTGGTTTCTTTAACTTTCACTGACAAAGAAAAGTAATAAGGGGACGTGTGATAAGTATCAATAGAATGATTTACATGTTTAAATGTAACCTCACTCAGCCATATATGAATCCCACATTTGTTCACAGAGTAAAAAAAAGGGGGAAAAAAAGTTAAATAAGGATTAAGCAGCATTTGTGTTGAAGAAGGTAATTCATGGCTTAAGTGTAGTAATCTTGCAGGTTCAGTAAAGATAATGCATGTTTACATTTTTCTTTGTTCTGTCTGACTCAATTTAAGCAGGAAAGCACCCACTAGCTCGCTGTTTGTTTAACCGTTCCTGCAACAACAGAGGAAACGGAGCCTTGCCCAACATCTTATGGCCTTGTGCATGAGTCATATGAAGCGATGACTGATCAGAGACACACAAAACATTACTTCCAATCAACAACAATCCACAGGGGTTTCTGTCACAATCACACCATAAAACAAATCAAAGAGTCATTGAGTCCATGGCCTTTGACTGAGACCACTGGCATGGTTTGTAAATGAAGACTGAACTGACTGGGACAGACATGTCTCTGTTGTTCCACTTTCCCAGCAGGGAATCGACAATAACAACACTAACTGAAGTGGACACATGTGGGAGGGTCATCAGAGATGGAAGCCCTGTTCTTTCTGTGTCTGAGGTGCAGACGGCTATGAAACAGCGCCTTAGTTATGGCCCAGCTCTTGTTGACAGATGTTGGACTGGTGGTTGTTTGAACAGAGATAGACCCTCATGTCTACATTCCCCACGCCTTCTCAAGCTCAAGGTCCAATATTTCTCACTTCCTTTTGTAAAAACACACTTATCCACCAAAAGGTTCAGGTATGTGGCAAATTCAGTATGAAAACAGCCAGTAATAAATATATCATATCTCATACCTAAAAAAAGTGTGATGTGTCTGAAAGATAGTCATGTTTTGGCAAAACAAATAAAGCATATCTTAAGGTGTTTTTACCATTTAAACTAATGTCCACACCAGGCATCTGTCCACTAGGTGTCTCAGGATACACATTAAATCTGGAATAAAGTCAACAACCAGGTAAGGTTCAACACATTGGTCTAAATTTGATGCAGACATTGACAGTGTTTATCCTACAGGTCAGTGAAGTGGATCAGGATGAGCCACGGACATGATCAGGAACAGCAAGGTAAAGGTTAAAGGTCTTATCAACACTCAGCAGCTGCCTGTTAAACCCACCGGGTCTAAATATCCTAGAACAGAAGCTGTAAACATACACGATCAAGCGCGTGGAAGGGACGTGTACGCGCACGCACAATCACTACTACAGCCATTAAATAGAAGAGGTCATGTGTACATTTACAAGTAAATAATACTGCAGAATAATGGTTTTTTTGTTCATAAAAAAACAACAACATAAAACCAGTTTATGAATATATCCGTGTACTTTGTCATGACCTCGTGCAGTCTGTTGGCTGTTTCAGTCACGCGCTCTGAATACTAATTGTAGGAGTACGAGCCGAGGTTCCGTCTTCAGCCCATTCATTCAAGGAGTCAGATACTGAGCTTTTCCTCCGCAGTCGGTGCGGATTTCCGCCTAAACTTAAGCATTTTAGACCTAGACCTCAACAGGTCAAATTCCATAATCCAGTTGGTTCGTCCGGTTCGGTCCAGTCATGCCGTCCGTTAAACCACCACCTGTTCCGACCCAGCCCGCACGTGCGTCTCTCTGTGCCTGTTTTTTTACATTTAGCTAAAGGCTCATTCAAGTCCACATTTCCTTCCTTCGGACCAGTTTATGACTATTTACTGTATTAGAATGGGGTTTAATTCAAACCCCGAAGGCACAAGGAAAATGATCAGTTCTATTCAAACAGTTTTAATAAAACCACAAACAGGAAAGGAGTGGAACCCCTATTAGCTACACTAACATTAACACCACAACAGGTTTACGTGACTATAAAAACATGATAAAACACAAACGCCAGGTCCAGTGAAAGAAGCTGAAGGTTAGATCTCTCTGGCTGATTACCTGCTCGGAGTTTCTCTTCCCTGGCAACACAAAACCTGTCCAAAAACACGGGAGGAATTGAACCGAACACCAGTTTCTAAATCCCCACAGGCGTCGGTGCACGTGCGTACTTCAGAGTCCGACTCGCTGTCGATTTGTTGTTCTGATCCGGACTGAAAAGGGGGCCGGTCCGGGCTTCAGCCGGTGTACGGTGCTGCTGTAGACGGTGCAGAGGTGGACTGAGGCGGAGCGGAGTCCTCTGCAGCAACAGCAGCAGCAGGGGGGTGCACGAGGGGCTGGAGGTGGGAGGAGCCCAGCGCAGCCGTGCATCTGGCCAACGGCCACGCGCAGCAGATTCACGTCCACTTCCAGCAAAAACATCTCAGACAACAACGGATGACGAAACAGACTCAGGTGCAGTTAGGTGGGGTATGGGAATATAGCCCCCTTCAGTGCCCCCCACTCCTTTTAAACACGACGTGCTGTAATGTAAGAGACACAAACATATCTTAAATTTGATATGGTTTCATCCATTAACGGAAAACTTGAACATCACACTTTTATCATCTCATATGATGAATCAAACACATTTACAAAAACAGAATTCAATTTACCACAAATATCTACACGTTTGCTGTACTTCCATCCTTAAAAGTAGTGTTTACATTGTTACTGTTGTTACCTTTCATAGATATTCAGTATTTTATCATTATTTTACTGTGATTGGTACTGTGATCACAACCACTTCTTTCTTTCTTTCTTTCTTTCTTTCTTTCTTTCTTTCTTTCTTTCTTTCTTTCTTTCTTTCTTTCTTTCTTTCTTTCTTTCTTTCTTTCTTTCGTTCTTTCTTTCTTTCTTTCTTTCTTTCTTTCTTTCTTTCTTTCTTTCTTTCTTTCTTTCTTTCTTTCTTTCTTTCTTTCTTTCTTTCTTTCTTTCTTTCTTTCTTTCTTTCTTTCTTTCTTTCTTTCTTTCTTTCTGTCTGTCTGTCTGTCTGTCTATCTATCTATCTATCTATCTATCTATCTATCTATCTATCTATCTATCTATCTATCTATCTATCTATCTACCTATCTATCTATCTATCTATCTATCTATCTATCTATCTATCTATCTATCTATCTATCTATCTATCTATCTATCTATCTATCTATCTATCTATCTATCTATCTATCTATCTATCTATCTATCTATCTATCTATCTATCTATCTATCTATCTATCTATCTATCTATCTATCCATTTTATATTTTATTGCATCTGTTTGTTTTTACATCCCTTTCACCTTTTTGTTGTATTTTTCAAGCTGTATTTCACTAGCTTAGTAAAGTAGTCCGACTCTCGTGGCAAAAAAATACTTTTTGCCAGGCTAGTATTTCACCAGTCTTTCAGGAAATTGTCTCCTTTTTAAATTTATAAATTAATTCACCATAATTCATTGTAATTTAGAATTTAAAAATATATTTCTAAAGTCATGCCAAAACATGTGTATTTGTCCTATAATTTGGTCTGTAGGGATAATATTACATAAGAAGTACTTATTTACAACAGTACAGTGTTTACTATTAGTCATTAACTTTATATAAACATTAACATTTCCACTGTAAACCAGAATTAAAAAGGGGCATGATTCAGTATAAATATTCATCAGAATGCAGGAAAATAAATGTTTGGTGCTGAAAATACCAAGAGCCCAGTTTAATGATTTGAACTTAATGCAGAAAGAACTTACACCATGAGTCCGAGGGTGGAAACATTGTAAAGTATCACAAAAATTCTAAACTAGAAAAGCACTCTGAGAGCGCAGACCTCCGCCAATATAGACCCCCCCCGCCCCCGGATCACCACGAAAATCTGATAATTTCCAGATCTCCCCACTACCAACCTACCCTGAAAATTTCATCAAAATCCCTCCATAGGTTTTGGAGTTATCTTGTACACAACAAACTCCGCAAAAACATAACCTCCTTGGCAGAGGTAATTATTCTGTCCTCATAAACAACCTAGAGTGCAGGTTTACACTGTAAGAAAAAACACCCTTCAGATCCTTTTGAAGTGGTGAAGGTGGATGTGTGCTATATTCCCCATGGTTTGCTGTCCACCCCCTGCCCATACCCCCGTACCCCCTGGACTGCTGCTGCTGCTGCTCATCATTGCTGGGTTTAAACACTGATAAAAAAAAACAGTGGCTGCTACTGGGCCAGGCTCGACCCCTGCTGGTTTCTATTACAGCAGAAGGAGAAACAGAGCTGTGAGTGACACCAGTACTGTGATAGATACATTCAGTCATCCATTCACATAAGCCTTTTGGAGTGGTGCTATGGATTACACTTTAGCAACACTTAAACAAGCCACTTTGGTTGCTTTTTAACTCATTGAAAAATCTCAACCAACTTTAATTCACCATCTCTTTTTATCATTATCTGCCTTGTTTTGGTATTTTAATCCCATCCTTAATTTCTTCAGCATGTCAATATAGGAATGAAAGGGCAATCCCTTACAAGTAAGAGTTTGAGTTCATTTGATTCAGAGTTCACAGCTCCAGCCCTCTTCACCTCTAAATCAGTCGGTTTTTCCTGGTTTCAGTTAAAGTATCTCATTGGTCTACAGAGCTTCCTGTGAAGGACACTTCCACACATGTGAATCGATTGGACACACACTCCACCAGTTTCCTGAACCTTTACTCAAAGATTTATAGCAGAGCTCAGACAATCAGCATAAGTGGCCGTGCACAGCAGACTGAATCCAGGGAGTGGGGTGTCTTTTATAAGACCACCTGTTGAAACTGGAAAGACTGGCAAACCTCTCAAGAGGATTACAGTTGTGTTGCACCTATTTTTTGCAGTATAACTCATAATAATGCTATTAATGGAGGACCTCAGGTTTTTCATTCAAAACAAGAAGGGATGTTTCAAATGATTCTGAAGATATTCTGTAAAAAGCAGACTAGTTATCTTTCATTAAACCACAGTATGCAACTCTGCATCTGCATAAAAATCTTGTTTTTTCCTCAATCATTGGAGGTGTTGCACTGCAAACCAACAGAGAGGCCTGTCATCATGAAACTGTTTTCACAACAGGATAAATCTTATATTACGATTCATGGTTTTAGTGCTGTTACACTGTGGGAACATCCAAATGAGAAAACACCAGCAGGGCTTGAATCAGTTACAAACACTGCAGTATTGGAAGACTTTTCCCACATAATTTCCTTACAGGAAATTACATAGAGCCATAACATGAATGATTTACATACAAAAAGTGTGAGAAAATGTAATTTAATTTGACTAGATACAATGTTGATTCACAAGCTGTTTCCTCTGAACCATATAAAACACATTAATACCTTCCTCTCCTATCTATCTATAAAATATTACTGGTAAATTAAAGATGCAAATAGCTCACACATACTGCATGCAACATATACTTGCAGAGCCGTAGCTTGTGCTCGATTGAGGCTGAAGTTGTCAGGGTGTGTCCCATAAAATATTTGGAGTTGCTCATCTTTTATAATGCTTCTTTAAATTATAGAGATAGCTGAAGCCACTTAATGTTAATCTGCTTGGCCAAGAAAGTATGTGCCACACTATGCACACACTGATGAGTTAGCAGTTTGTCGGTGTGGAGTTGGCTGCTGTGTGTGTTTATAAAGGCAGCGTCTTGGTACACTGCAATATGAGGATGATGTTGGAGAACAGCCAGTCACATGCAGAGCCAACGATACAGCATTGGGGATGTTGTAATATGAGCAGAGTGAGGACGGCTCCATGTGATGCATGTGCTCTACATCTATGAGCCCCTGCACCAAAACCACATCCAACAGAAGGGAACAGGATGTCAAAATATCATTAAAAAAGGGTCAATATTTCTAAGATAGTAAAAACATGCAGTGTTTCAACTGTTTACATCTCCATCTTCCCCAGTAAACAGAATGTAACATCAAATATTAAAGGTCCAGTCTGTATAATTTAAGATAATCTAATGGTAGAGATACATATTTCCATAATCATGTTTCATACAGTAATGTGAACATAAGGATATTAGTGTATTCATTGTCTTCAAATGCACTTTTCATGTCTACATGTGGCTACTGTATCTGCTGCCTTTACTCAACTACAATTAATAATTAAAGCTCAAATTAAATTCAGTGAGTTTCAGGACATTGGACTTAGAAAAGGATTTAGGATGATTAAAGGTGCCACTAAGTTCAGGCAGGGAGGGTAACCACACAGTTTATTGAATTTCATTATAAGTCCAGTGATATTAAAGCTTGACTGGCTCTGAAGAAATGTCTGAATGTCGTCTCAGTAGGATGTTCAGGAAATGGACCAACACTTTATGAAAGAACATTAACAAAGGTGGTTGGAGTGTTTTAGCTGATTTTTAATTTCCTCATATTTGTCATCAGACTTGAGTCAGTTAAACCAATCACAATGTAAAAACTAATAAGTCGAAAACACATACATTTTCCATCACTTCAATGTGTAGATTCAGGTTCCCAAAGGATTACAGAATGAACCACAAACAAAGACATCATAGAAAAAGAATGTACATATTAGGATAATAAAGCTTTAACACATGATCACACATTAAAAACTCAAACATATTAAACAGTTTTTCTATTACTGACCACAGCAGAGATGGTGGAAACCTCCACCAAGGTCACTGGTCTGTCCCTCCTTTCATTCCACAACACGATTAAAACACAAAATTGTTCACTGACTGTGATGTGATGATTTCCTCCTACTTCTACTAAGGTCAAGTGGAGGTTATTGACTTATTTCACTGTTAATAATTTGAGTTGTCCCCCGTTAAGAAGAACAAACCTTCAGGCTCTGCTTCTTTTTCAGAAAGTGTCCAAAACTCTGTGGGCCTAGACTAGACTAGATCTTCTTTTTTTGACAAATATCTTCATTGACTTATTTCTGTAATTAATAAAACAGACAAATACAAAATAACAAAACAAAACAAGCACAACTAGATCTTCAGTTCTAGTTGTGATCTAGAACTGAACGATAGGGAACCTTAGGATTCAACAAATTGATTCACCATCTGAATCAATCCACCCCTCAATACCTATTTGATGGGTTTTTAAAACCATCTTATGCAAAAACACAATATAAAGGGCTTTTGTATCGCAGATAGAAAACTAGTGTAACTACAAAAAAATGCCTTAAACCACAAGTCTCCTTCTGCTGCAATTACAGCTGTGACACATAGAGCAATAACACTGCTTTACTTCTTTTTTTTTTTAGAAAGTATCTGCTTCAGACATTAAATGTGCTAAAACAATTGACAGAATTGCTAGTAAGCTCATGTTTTAATATATATGATGGTGTTTATATATTACACATCATATATATATATATATATATATATATATATATATATATATATTATACATGTGGTAAATATACCAAATGTATGGTGGTTTATATACATGTACACAAATGGATTTGTAAATATTCCACTAGAAAGAAACTGAACAGATCATTATGTGCAGACAGTGTTTTGAAGAAGATCTGAGATTAATATTCCTTTTGAGTGAAACCTATTCTCCTGTTTATTCTAAGAATTTCACATTTCGACCCAAGACTTATCTTTGAAACTTGAGCCAAGCAACATTTAAGACTTGACTTTTCTTTACCCTCCAGATAAGTAAAATTCCACTGATCAGCTGTAGTAAGACTTGCCAAATGATTATGATTTGACTCATCTACAGCTACATGGAAAATTGTTTGTGCAGTTACCATGGAGACAGGGTGGTGAGAGGTGTCTAACAGACTTCTTTGACTTTGACCCTGCCTGACAACAAGTATGGATGAGATGTGATTGGTTAAATGCTTTAATATGAAAATGCATGTCTGGAGGTAGCATAACCAGGGGAAAAGCTATGACAGGAAGTGGACAGATCATTTGGAATTATTAGCCTAGGGAGCTGGTGACATTCTAATTAGCTCAGATGCTAACATTTGCTAGTACCATTCTTCCTTATTTTCACATTTAATACAAGTATTATCACTCATCAGTTCGATCCTCTTCCTGTATACTATTTTATGACACATGAAGTGGTAGATTTTTTTCCCTTCCAAAAACTGATATCCATTTGAGTTCTCCATTTCCCTCTGTTTACACGCAAATACAAAAACAGAGACTTGTCGAAATCTCCGCTTTGCTCGGAGTTTTTCTGAAACCATAGTTTTTAGTGTGTGTGCTTATTGCAAATGCAGAGAACAATTTCTGTTTTGCCAGATCTAAGGTTTTGTGTAAACGTAGCCTCAGATGGAAGCTGTCTTTGTTCTAGTGAAGTGTCATCAGATTAGACAAGCTCTTTACCCAAAAGAAACAGTTCAGATTTTTACCCTCTCACACTGTTTGTTTGGTCTAATTGCCAAACCAGGTAGTGTTTCTGTGTGTTTCAGCTATTTCTCATTACTACAGGAGGGCCCATAAAAGATCTCCTGTCACCTAAAGGTCTTATACTCACATTTGAAACTCAATTCTTTTGTTTACTTCCAGTCTGTTTAAAAATAAACAGAAAAAAAAAATCAGTTGGTTCTTGTGTAATTTGAACATTTTCAACAGGTGATTGAAATGTAAGAAGAAAGAAAGTAGAAGTTCTGTTTGTAGTTTGTGTCTGGGTTTATTGCTCAGCAGAAACATTACAAAGAGGAGGTAAATGTGCTCCCTCTCATTCCCCCACCTCCACTCCCCCGGGGACCACTTTCTTCTCCGTAGGTCGTCCTGTCTTAAAACCTGAACATTAAAAGGTACACCCCCCCCATGTAACTGTACGCCTCTGAGAGCAGGCACCTGGAATTAATAGTGTGTGTGTGTGTGTGTGTGTGTGTGTAAAAGGGAGAGGTGGGTGTCAGGTTTAATGCCATTTCCCCTCTGGGTTGCCATGGTAGTTGTGTAGAGGAGTTGTGTTTGGAATGCAGAGATAACACAAGGTAGAGCCGCACCTCTCTCACTTTCTCACACACACACACACACACACACACACAAACACACACACACACACACACACACACAAACACACAATTGGACAGTGCACACAAGCCCACTTTTTTATCACCTTTTATCACCTACACAGTCTCCAATGACGCTGTTTCTCCACTGCCTCCTTGTTGCATTCCTTTACCTGTTCCCACAGGTCGACGGTGATTATGAAACTCACACAGAACACAGCGACGTTTCATTTCAACATCCACTCAGCACATCATGTGTGTACAGAGATTGGAGGGAGTTTTGTAGCTAATCCAACCTTCATTAAAAGGATTACTCAGTGTAATGCTACGTCTACCTCCATCCTCATTCAACATCATACAGACTAACTCAGCCCTCACTCTTTACTATACATCTTGCCGAAAATAAATCATATAATGTTAGAAAAGTGAGTTAATAAGTGTCAAAGTAGTGAATCTGTAACATGTTGGTTCCTCTTTGTATTTATTTTTTTTCTGGTACAGTGTTCCCTCACTGGTTCACAGGTTTGTTTGTGCTATTTTCTATGTTTTCACATTATGTTCTGTGTCCTGCTTCGTCCTCATTGGTTGTGGCGCCCAAGTTCTACATGAGACTAAAAACATATGAACCCTGATTGGTCAGACAGCTCTACAAAATACAGATGTGGAAGTTGACAGGAAATATAGCAGTACATAAGACCGATACCAGCTCTACTGGGGTCTCACTGGAGCCAGCTGAAGAGAGCACCAGTCAGGGAGAGGACAGTAGCAGTCCACACTGTCTTCACCCACTGAGGAGCTTTGCCATTTTGGAACTGGATGATCCCTTCTTAAGGGTCTGGTGAGACCCTGTGACCAAGTGAAGAGATATAAATACTAGTGTAGGACTAATTGCTTACCTGGTAACTCTGTGTAGTAGACGCTCATGCTGGATTTGGCAACCCCTAGTCTGGGGGGAGGCAGAGGGGATACCACTCTTTACAGCAGTGGTTCTCAAAGATATTTCCCTTGTCTTCTTCTTTTTTTAAATGAATTAAATAAAATGTAAAAAAAAATCTAAATAAATACAAAAAAACCCTAATTTTTACATGAAAAATAAATAAAAAAAAACAATAAAAATGTTTTACAAATAAAATAAATACATTTAATAAAATGTAAAAAAGTAATAGAACAAAAATAAAGAGTAAAACAAATTAAACTTACAAATAAATTAATTTTAAAATTAATTACATTCTAATAATAATAATAATAATAATAATAATAATAATAATAATAATAATAATAATAATAATAATAATAATAATAATAATAATAATAATAATAAACCTTAACAAAAAATACAAAAATAATGCAATTTTAAAAATGTACAAATAAAAAATTAATTAATTAAAAAATTAATTCACAAAAAATATCTCTCTCTTCCATCACACCTGGAAGCCATTACATCATTATCAGGCTTCTAAAGAGCTGATCAATAATTGAACTAGATGTGATAGGGAAACATAAAACATGCAGGACTCTCGCCCACAAGAAACGGATTTGAGAACCACTGCTTTACCGTATTTTGAATGAGATTGCAGTACGTGTTCTGGCCACAATGCTACACATATATCTCCTTTTACAGAAAGTACATAAGGGAAGTCACACTAGATAATTGAATGGTTGTCCATAGAAGAAAAAAAATCTGGATTTTGTGATGTTATTCGAATAAATAAATTAATGAATGAATTTATTTTTGTTTAGTAAATTAATTATTGCACTTGCATCATGAAAAATTAAATAGGAATAGGCTAAAAGGAAAAGCTTTTTTTTGCCTATCCTTTTCACCTGATACATTGATTATATGAAATTAAATGTGAACATCATCAATGATTCACACCATGAAACAAATTAACAACAAAATCACATCTGCCATCTCAATTTTATATTCTAAACTTAAGGCTTTTATATGACATGACATTGCACCTCACTGTTTATCAATTGTGGGATTAATAAAGTACTTCTATTCTATTCTATTCTATTCTATTCTATTCTATTCTAAAAAGAAAACAGTCAAATGAGTGAATAAGTTAGGTTCATCATCAGGTATGTGCCAAAATTTCAGACCTGCAACCTATGTCCAGCTAGACTTTACATTTCCTGTTTTGATGTGGATGAAACCTATGTTGCACAGCACCATGATAAACAAATAACTTATATAATAATAGATCAAATGTATTAAGTGCTATTGCATCAGAATGACTCTTGTGGTAATAGAACTTTAAAAAAGCATGAATATATTAATATTGTACCTCAGGTCCATTAACAACTTCACTTAATGTCAGTAATTGATGATTAATAATCAATGTCATAGTTAATGCCCTAGTAGTTGCACAAGTGAATCATGTATTAATGAGTTATTTATAGAGATTAAACCTTTAACTCCTGAGACTTTAAGAGTTCTAGTAAAAATTAATAAAATAACTAACAAAATAGACAATACCAGCCAAAAATGTATAATAAACCAACAAAATAATAAGTAACATGAACAAAATAAGACACAAATGGCACAAAAGTGAAGAAAAATAATAAAATACAATATTAAATGTAGAAATATAAAACAAAATAAGGAACAAAATTCACAAAAACTAATAAATATTTCTAAAATAATAACTTAACTTAGTTAAAATATGGAATATATATAAACAAACAAACAAACAAACAAATAAATAAATAAATATTGTAATTTGATCCATGAGTTTTTGTTTCAGCTTTTTTTTTTTCTAAATTAGTTGCTTATTGACACCTGTTTATTTCCATTTATCAGATCCATGAACAAAACTCAGTAAAATTACAGTAAAAAAACCCCCAAAAAACTGTGATTTTATTCTGAATATTGAAACTAAACCATCCTTTCACAATGCATCATCGCTGACGCATCAGGGGTGAAAGCGTTAACAACTGTTATAAGTAAGGGATAATGTATTGCCCATGTATTACTATCAGAAAAATATTTTCCGATGGGGCCGAACAGCATCCCGATGCTGCTTATGCTTCGGGTTATTACAGCTTATTACTGTCACTAGTCGGCGTCGGGGTGTTGTTCGACCCCGTTGGAAAATATTTTTCGACAGTCATGTGTACATTATTATCCTGCTTATTCTACGGGTTATTACAGCTTATTACTGTCACTACACTAACAGACTGCATAAAATAGCTGTTACAACAGAGCGAATATTTACTTTAAAAGTGGCCGAACTACCTGCGGAGTGATATGGTACCATGAATCTGAAGTGACAAAACCCATTGCCATTGGCAGCGGGCGGTTATGGAAAAAAATCTGCCCCCTGATGTCTGGGAACGTTAATTCAAAGTGAACGGGAGCTGTCGCAACGTTCTAGAGGGCCGTAGAATAATAAGAGATTAACTACTAGTGAATATATAAACCTTATTGTAAGGTGTTACTACAGAGAATAATTAACATTTAATATGTTCATTCCATCAGTTAGAAATACTCACACTTTCACCAGCTGTTTTTTTTTTTTTTCGACACTGATAACTATAACACACCACTGACCTGTTTGTCCTGGAGTTTGACTGCTTCTCTGCTTGAATAATTAACACACAGATAGACAAACATGAGTACAAATACACACACACACACACACACACACACACATCTGGCAGATGCATTAGTGGGTGTTGATTCTCAGGTCAAACCAGGCCTTCTCTGTCACAGCAGGAAACAGGGAGTGTGTGAGTTCATGTGTTCACCAGGAGCTGAGATAGATTAAACAAGTTACCCATGAAACCCTCAGACAGATTCAACCACAGACACACAGAAGCAGTCGTTCTGTTCTGCTCATCCACTAAAACAAGTTTCATTTACACTCAACTTTATGTAGCAAGGTGGTTTGAGGTTCAACACTTGTCTTTTACTGGTCTTTGGTGGAGTTGGACAGTAAAGCTATGACTGCATCAAATAGACTTATGAGACTAATTAGAAAACCTCAAGACAAAGACCTAAAAACAGCAAAAGGCACTTGTTATGTAACACTTTTATGTGTTGCTCAGCCCTAATACACACTTTAAAACTAGTAATATCTGGCATCAGTGTGTAAACGCAGCTGATGAAGTGAAGGTGAACTGCATGTGAATGGTCAAATGTAATGATCAAATAAAGAAGAAACATGAAGAATGTCAAAAATGCAGGTCATTTATATTGTTCTTCATCTGCTTTTTCCATTGACTTCCCAGCATACATTAGCAGAAGGCACAGCCAATCCAAACAGTTGTGAAATGAGGTTAAAATACATGAAGGAACATATATATATGTTTGATTCACTCTTTATGGTCTCTTCAAGGGATATAATAATAATAATAATAATAATAATAATAATAATAATAATAATAATAATAATAATAATAATAATAATAATAATAATAATAATAATAATAATAATAATAATAATAATAATAATAATAATAACAATAATAATAATAATAATAATAATAATAATAATAATAATTGTTTGGGATTTTTGAAGGGAGTCCAGTTTTGGTCAAAATCAGAGGTGGAGAGTAACTAAGTAAAAGTACTTCATTACTGTACTTAAGTAGATTTTTTTAGGTATCTGTACTTTATACTCTTTACATTCTCAGAATAGACTTTTTTCAAACTTTTTTTTCAAACTGAACAGATGTGACAAAAAATAGTCACTTCAGAGGGAAAATCAATGGAGGAGAGAAACTGTGACTTTATATATTATAGTTATATGACTATTATCTCATAATTTAGGTTTTTTTATTTTCAAATTCTGCATTTTTATCTCATGTATATATATATATATATATATATATATATATATATATATATATATATATATATATATATATATATATATATATATATATATATATATATATATATATATATATATATATATATGGACTGCATTTTTATATGGCGCTTTTTTCACCTTCATGGTGCTCAAAGCGCTTTACATTAGCCTCTCATTCACCCATTCACACATACACTCATACACCAGTAGACAGCTGCTGCCAAGACACCGGCGCTGCCTGACCCTACTGGGAGTAACTTAGGGTTCAGTGTCTTGCCCAAGTACACTTCGACATGTGTGTGTGTATATATATATATATATATATATATATATATATATATATATATATATATATATATTTTTTTTTTTTTTTTTTTTTTTTTTTTTTTTTTAAATAATTACATTTTTATCTCAATTGTGACTTTTCTTCCCCCATTTTCCTAAGTTTCCCGCCCATATCCACAAAACTGAGTAACTGTGACTGGATCAAACACATTATCTACACAGTAACTCACTTTCAAAGGCTTTATTTGAGATACCTTTGAAACTTCTCTGATGTCTGAAGTATTATTGTATTCATGACAAAAAAAAAACAGTTTTACTTTTTACTTTTGTATTTTATTACAATTGAGAAATTGTACTTTTTACTTTTACTTAAGTAGAGGAATTAAATCAGTACTTCTACTTTTACCAGAGTATTTTTTCACACAAGTAGCTGTACTTCTACTTACAGTAAGTACAGAATGTGAGTACTTTGACCACCTCTGCTAATAATAATAATCTTCTTCAACATTTTAAATGGTATATTTTAGTGTTGCTGGTCTCAGCATGTGAACACTGCTGAAAAAAAGTTTGTGCCAAGTGTGCAGTAGTCAGCAGCATGACAGCGCACACTGATACTAAATGACAGAAAGTAGGACCAGGTGGTCATGAGGTATGACTTTTTCATGGGTATTGGTTTTGTGATGCAAATAAATCACCCTTTTGAACACATGCTGTTTTGAAAAGAAAAACGTTTTCTTTTAATGTCCCCGCAAACTTACCAGAATACTTTCCTTTTGACCAAAACTGGACCAGAACTGGGCTCACAGAACTCTGGGGTAAGTTAGTGTGGCTGTACGACACTACTGATGGGGGTGTGATACGGACTGTTGTCAAAAATCCTGAATTTTAATATTTTACATCTGTTGTCATGGTGAAAGCATGAACTGTAGTATAGTGTCTGATCCCATCACATGTATTAAAATACTCTTGTTCTTTGTATTCTTTATTATGGATCCCCATTAGTCCTTACCTTGGTAAAGACTATTCTTCCTGGGGTCCAGACACACATATATGACAATCAAAACATAATACAATAACTTAAAGAATTAGATAAATGACAAACAACAAAATAAAACAAAATAATAAGAATAAAAATAATTTACAGATACAAACCAGCTTTGACTTTTCAAGCTTAAAAAAATAATAATTTCTTTACTAATAATGCATACATATGGTTTTTGATTCAACATACAAAGCATTTCACTGTGTAAAAAAACAAACAAAAAAACATGGCATTAACAACAGTCTCAAGGACTTTTATTAGTGTGGTTTCTGGAGGAGCCACATGCCTTTTCATTCCTGTGACTGAAACATTGAAACAGAGTCAGACTGTGATTGATTACCAGATTGTGTCTGTGAATCTATAAGCGGGTGGATGCAAATTCAAATTCCAAAAAGTCATACAAAGGAGAAAAACAAGCCTAATAGTATTTGCAGTACATCAGTCATTACTTTTAATTACTATAAGGATGCCACTCATTACACTTTTTCACCCTCTTTCTCATATTCTGTTGAACATCTCTTTATCTGATAGAAACTATATTAAAGAAATAAGACAAACTTCACCCTGTACAGATTGTTTCAACAATGATGAATAAGCGACACAAACACTGTAGCCCAGTTATTTTCAGCTCTTCATTCCTTTTTTTCAATCCCTGGCTGAGTTTGTTGTACAAAACCAAGGATTTGCAGTATCTGGGACAAACCCACTGAACCTTTGACCGAAGCACTGGACTCAGAAATGGATCTGGTCCCAGGGCCCAGAACTGGATCTGGAGGAAAAGGACACAAAAAGAGGAAAAAACACAGAACATGTATGTGTGTGTGTGTGTGTGTGTGTGTGTGTGTGTATATATATATATCCCATATATATCCTAAAATTAATACATTTTTACTAAAAAAAAAAATTGGGTCCAAAAATGGGACTAAAATTAGGACATGAAAATCTACCTTTTTCAGTAAATGTTTATTTTTTAAATTGACTCAAAGTGCTTCCAAAGTTGCTTTATAACATTACTCTACATGTGGTTTGGCTTTTCAGCCCACATGTCCACATCTTTTTAGGAACAGATTCATAGAAGCACCCAAGTAGTATTTACCATAATTCCCACAGCACATGAAGGCAACATTACTGACATTAAGACAAGGGATTAAATGAAAAACAATGAGCAGTGAATTAGTCAGGAGACAAATGAAGTTTACACTTGTTATTCACTGCAGATCTTTATAAACCTCACACTCAAACAGAGGATCCAAACAAAGCCCGTCTCACTGCAACGCCTGAGGCTCAGAGTAGAAGTGATCTGTATGTGCATGAGCAGCGTGTGAATCACACCGAGTTCCCAGACGTATGTTGGTGTAGACTTCACCTCCCCCTCCCTCTGACGACCTCCAACAGGTCAACACGTCTTTATATCATGTCAAACACCAAAGACCTGACAGCCGTAAATGAAAAGATATATAGTAACGCTGCTTCATTCTGCTCCACATGCAGTGGGTTCGTTCACAGCTCCCTCTCAGTTTCATCTTCACATATCTATCTTTTAGGAACAGTTCAACGTCCTCCAGTCAATGAATGGACACATATTGGTGCAACTCTAAATGAAAGATCAGTGTCTCTTCAGTGTCTCCAGTCTGACCATTTAGAAGTGTAACAACAGACCCTTTATTCGTATGATACCAGCATTATTGTAGCATAATCACTGCAATCAGTGTATAAACAAATCTGTAACCCTGTATTCAGAATCCATGTGTGCATAATTTTTTTTTTTTTTTTTTTAAATTAGGAGTTGCAAATCCAGACAAATTGTTAGTAAGAGCTCAGACAGGCGTCTTTTCACCTTTTTTTTTTTTTTTACTACATTTCTGTGGAGGACCTGCAAATACATGTTTTGATTTGTAGATTTGTGTGGGACACTGGTCTGTATAACTGCAGAGGGATTGAAATGCAATTTTCTCCACCCATTTATTTCTAGTTCTCAGTCCATTCAGCGTTATTGGTAAAATCAATGTGAAAAACCAGTCCCTGTTCTCATAAGTCTGGACTAGAGTGGGTTTAGTTCCCATCCTGCTCATCACTAATAGACCAGCGGAGCATCACTCGTTCATTACTCAACCATTGCCCTTACATCACCTGTCCATCACCTGTCCATCACTTGTCCGTCACCTGTCCATCACTTATCCATCACCTGTCCATCACTTGTCCATCACCTCTCCATCACCTGCCCATTACCTGTCCATTCCTGTCCATCACTTGTCCATCACCTCTCCATTACCTGTCCATTACCTGTCCATCTCTTGTCCATCACCTCTCCATTACCTGTCCATCACCTGTCCATCACTTGTCCATCACCTCTCCATTACCTGTCCATTACCTGTCCATCTCTTGTCCATCACCTCTCCATTACCTGTCCATCACCTGTCCATCACTTGTCCATCACCTCTCCATTACCTGTCCATCACTTCTCCATCACCTGTCCATCACTTGTCCATCACCTGTCCATCACTTCTCCATCACCTGTCCATCACTTGTCCATCACCTGTCCATCACTTGTCCATCACCTCTCCACTGTCCATTACCTGTCCATCACCTGTCCATTGCCCAGTCGTCATCAATCTAAATCATTGTTTTAACAATTTTTCTTCAGTTTCTGTAATTATCATTTTTGAATTATTCTTGTTTTCAAGTGAAATATTTTTTTGTGTTTTTTAATGTTCTCCTTAAACTCCATCACCTCCAAGGATAGGTTTTTTTTTTTTTTTTTTTTTTTTTTTTTTTACATCATGTGATTCTTCATCTTCTCATCATTCTTGCTGCTTTTCCACCACTGTTTTGAGCTTCACTCACCTTGAGTTGACTTTGACCACTAGTACAGACCTTGTTCTGTGATGCTATTGGTCGCCGCAGTGTTGAAAACAAACTGCTGTTGTTTGTTATGTTACTGAAACTAAACATTCCAAAATGAAATATTATATTCAAATTCAACTTAGTTTAGACTGAAATCCAGAGTTAGGTCATCCCAGCTCCAAAAAGTAAAAGTCCATGTATTGATTTTTCCTGTTCACTTCATACAGGTGATTCCACTGAATGATATGTGGTTGGAACAAATACATGGCAGGACTTTTACTCTTCAGAGCTGGGATTACCCAACTCTCCTGAAATCTGGTTTTTATTTATCAATATAATTTTATTCCAATGTTTTTGGAGTAAAGTTATCTCACTAGCTTGGCTTGTTATCCTACAATACACCATGATCATACTTGTATGTACAGCAATGATTGTGGATCAAATCTTTGTTTCGTGTCAGTAAGTCCACAGTCCTGGTGGTCTCAGCTCTATGACGGTGGAAATTGAAGTGGAAAAGGTGTGTATAACATACTCACAATGGTTCATACATAAGTACAAATAAAATATTTTATTGTTTGTTTGCAACTATGAAATAAAGCAAGATAAAATTTCTCAAAAAGGTCACATTTATGTTCTTCAACTGGAATGCAATAGGTTGCCTCTTGTTGAGGACTGTGTGTAAATCTGAATATTCAGAAGTTATTGACTTAATATGACACCCTGTAATAAAGGATATCCATTCAACAGGGAGCTTTTATCTCCTTAAAAACACCCAAACAATCAGAACTGTGTGGCTGCAGATGTTGTTTAGAAGTAATATTATTCGGTTCTGTTCATCCAACCATCTACGTTTTTTCAGGTACGTGACCATCTGCACTATTAATTTCTCCACATCTACTTGATTAAGAGGATCGAAGGAGTACAGATGGGAAATAAGGTGTAGGTGGAAAAACAGCAGCTGAAGAATTAACAAAAGGGTAACGAGAAGAAATTAATTTGAGTGAAAGTCGACAGTCATGAAACAGTAACAGCAGATGTGGAAAATACATAAAGGTTGTGGGTATGATGTGTACTGTATGTGTGTTTGTTCATCCAGGTCTTGGTTCATACTGTGGAACAGAGGAGGGTTTATGTGGTGAAATAGGACGGAGAATCAGTAAACAATACACTCACATTCTCAGCAAGTAAAAATAACCAGTCATGTTTTCAAGATGCAAAAATAACTTCAGTCTGTCTGGGGAAAAGAGAAGAAGACGGCAGATTTGGACAACCTTACTTCTCTTTTACTTTAGGGCTGTTGTGGTTTTACCGAGTTTATACCACAGCTGCCTATCTGTATCTGAGTGCGTCAGATTCTATGAATAAACCGGTCTCTTTTCCTGTCACTGTGTTGCATAAACACCAACTATTACGTTTCAAAATAAGCTGTGGCACAAAGACAGATGTTGTTCAGTATATATAACTGTAATATTAAACACTTTTCAATCTGTGCCTCTATCACAGACTGTACATAACTGTGGCTCAGGGGAGTCTTTCATTGCTTGCGTCTGAGATCACTTTGAGGAATGTGAAGCATTTAATATCTTGTCAGCTTCTGACATCCAACATGTTCACTAAACCTTGAAATTCCTCACAGTTCAGCCAAAGTCAGGTCCAGTTGCAAGGAACCTGTCAAACCAGTAATTTCTCACCGACTTATGTTTATGTGTTGAAATAGAAGCAGCGACAAAAGGTCTGGGTTTAGTCTTGTGTTCAGGTATCTCTTCAGCTAAACCTTTGTGTACTTGCCTGTTTCTCAGAACAATGACATCATCACCGAAACCAGATAAAGACAGGTGTGTACAAAACACCATGCAGGTCCAAATTTGTCAAACCATAATTATCATGAAACATGTAATGAATGAAATATGCTGAGGCAGTGATGGTTTTCAAATGCACATGTACCAAAGTGATGCATGCATTTGCAACATTAGCTTCAAGGAAATGGTATGAAATGAAGCTGTTATAATAAACCTCAGGCCAAAAACCACACTGCACTGCTCAAACATTCTGTAATGGACAGAGATGGGGGCTCAGCGGCTTTTATAATCACTACATCCAGGAGAAATCGATTTGAGTTTCACAGTGAACGAGCATGAATGGAGGCAGACAGTTTAGAAAAAGAACAAACACAATACCAGAGGGTGATATGGATGATGTATGTGAGTGGGTGGGGGAGGGAGGGGAGTCAGGCCTTCCCCATTGAAGTCACTTTGACTGCTTAATTTATTGTATATGGTGACATTTTTATGCACTAATTTGTGTATTTTCAATCAGTTTATGGGGAAAATGTTTTATTACAGCAAATAACCCCACAAGAATGGGATTAGATTCACCTGGAGGATCTACCTCAGAAGGAGGATCCACCTGGGGCAGGGATCTGCAACCCTGGTCCTAGAGAGCTGTTACCCTACATGTTTTAGATGTTTCCCTCTTCCAGAACACCTGACAGTTGTTATCAGGCTTCTGGATGATTGTCTTATCAACTGAATCGAGTGTGTTGAAAGAGGGATACATCTAAAATATACAGGATAGCAGCTCTCTAGGACCAGAATTAGAGACCTTTTGCCTGAAGGATCTACTTGGAGGACCTAATTGGATCATTCACCTCGAGGATCCACCTGGAGGATCTACTTGGATGGGTCACCTGGAGGGTCTACCCAGAGGATCTATTTGGATGGGTCACCTAGAGGATCTACCTGGAGGATCTACTTGGATGGGTCACCTGGAGGGTCTACCTGGAGGGTCTACCTGGAGGATCTATTTGGGTGGGTCACCTGGAGGGTCTACCTGGAGGATCTATTTGGGTGGGTCACCTGGAGGATCTACCTGGAGGATCTACTTGGATGGGTCACCTGGAGGGTCTTCCTGGAGGATCTATTTGGGTGGGTCACCTGGAGGATCTACCTGGAGGATCTACCTGGAGGATCTACTTGGATGGGTCACCGGGAGGGTCTACCTGGAGGATCTATTTGGGTGGGTCACCTGGAAGGTCTATCTGGAGGATCTATTTGGGTGGGTCACCTGGAGGATCTACCTGGAGGATCTACTTGGATGGGTCACCTGGAGGGTCTACCTGGAGGATTTATTTGGGTGGGTCACCTGGAGGATCTACCTGGAGGATCTACTTGGATGGGTCACCTGAAGGATCCACCTGGAGAAACACCCAGAAACACACAATTGTACATATTTTCTTTGTAAACAACTTAATCATGTGATTGGCCGTTTAATATTGTATTAATGTGTTATAGATCACATTTCTATGGTTTGTTGTTGATAGTGGCATAAAGACTAAAGCAACAGAGACGGTGACCACTGCAGACGGCATGGTGAATTCTTTTGAAAACGGAGTTGTCGCATCTGTTTATAGCAGCATTGGTGACTGCTGATGATGTAACACGTCTGGAAGGGTTATGTCATTTCATAGGGGAATATTTGAACTCCTACCCTTTGCAACTCCATTTAAAAGCACAGTGCCAAGTGTAAGGGACAAAAGGAAGGAGATGGGGGGAGGGGAGGGGAGGGCCAAGGAAACACTGATACCAACACCAGAGGTAGAATATTATTAAAGCATACTACTAAACCTCACAATACATGTAAGCATTAATCATCCTTTGTCCTTCTGGTAGACGGCAAAAAGAAAGAAAATAAATTAATTATTTAGGAAGGAGACACTGCCGGGGGGGGGTTAGTTATATATATGTAAAATCTAAATTTAAATAGTTTTTATTCTGACATCTTGCATTCCAAACAAAGTGTGAATGTACTGCTTGGAAATGTTCAGTGATATGACAATGCACCACTGCATTGTAAGTCCAAGTATGAATTATTACATTTATAATGTCATGGCAATAAAGGCAGGGCAGTAGACAAAGTCTCAGGGGAAATGGAGGAGGGATGCATTAACCTCTGGCGAACACACAAACACCTGCCCACCACTTTACAGATATGGTTAAGTCAGGACAGGGACAATATTAAAATGAATGTAAAATACATGATCATGACATAAGCTGGAACATCACAGTGAATCAAGTCTCCATTATACAGTCTATAACTGAAACAACTTATCTTCTACAAGACAGACTAAATATAAATTGGCATATGAAACAGATTAAAAGGCAGATCTTCTATCATCTATAATTTACCAGAGCCACATCTGCTCCTCTGTCCCATTAAACCTGTGATGGTTGACCACACTCTCTAATGGTTGCACACACTTGAGTTTTCTGACAGATAAGAGGCCTTGTTGTCACCTCTGCCCTGTTTTAGTCTGAGGAAAGGGTGGAATGGGGGGGGGGGGGGGGGGGGGCTTCTCCAACCCTGACAGTGTTTTTTTGGTTTTATGGAATGGGTTTGTTGTGTCACAAGGATGAAATGTACAGAAATGTTTCAATGTGAAACCAAGAAAGAAAACAGGAAACACAAATCTCCAAATGACTTAACCATTAACTGTTCTGCCTATATTTAATGACTCAGATGAACACATATTTTTGTCTCCTGGGACATGAGGAAATGACGGGGGAAAGTGTCAGAGTGTCTACCCACAGTGCATTAGGATAATGAAATACCTGCTCAAACCTACAGTTAATATCAGCCACTTGGAATCAGGTCACAGTTTATGATGCAGAATTAAAATGTGGTGATTAATAATTATGTTTAGAGGACAGCAGGACTAAACTTATGCTCTGATAAGAGGAAACTGGGGTTGGGACTAGGGTTGCCAACCCACTGAGGCAAAAAGAGGAACAGTTTCAACCCAAATGTGGGACGTTTTCCCCCATGCCGGAAATCATGATGTTTCCTTACCCAGACCACAATCCTACTAATTTCAGTAAAAGTTTGTAAAATGAATTATGCATAAGCAAAACTGTATTGTATTTAAGTAACAGTTAAAACAATCATCAAATCAAAACTACAACTATCTCTCAAATTTCTCAGACTATGTCCGAATACCGATTTGGATATAGTCTCATGACGAAAATGTAATTTTAGTTTTAGTCACAATTTAGTCATCACCTAAAATAATTTTAGTCGACTAAAATATGACAACCAGTGTTTTTGTTTTGTTAGAAATTATATAAAACTCAAAGTGTTTATTGTAATGTTTTAATGCGTAATACACATGACATTTCACCAATTCATTGCACGTGAATTAACAGCTATGGTATTATTAAGAGAGCTGTTAAAGTAGCAGTGCATAATCATTTTAGTTTTAGTCACAATTTAGTCATCTAAATTATTTTAGTGTTAGTCTAGTTTCAGTTGACCAAAATTAATAAAATGTTATGTTATGAATTGCGAAAACTAATTTTAGTCGACTAAAATATGACAACCAGTGTTTTTGTTTTGTTAAAAATTATCACTCATCATCTGAACCCACTTTATCCTCACTAGGGTTGCGGGGGTCACTCGGGGCCTAATCCAGCTACAATGGGTGAAGGTGGGGTACACCCTGTATAAGTCTCCAGTTCATCTCAGGGCTGAACATATATAGACAAACAATCACTCTCACATTAACACCTTTGGGTAATCTAGATTAACCAATTAACTTATCAGTGCATGTGTTTGGATGGTGGGAGGAAACTGGAAAACCTGGAGAAAACCCACGCAGTGCTGACCTGTGACCTGTAAAAATACTAATAATGAAGTTAAGCGAAGCTAAACTGCGTCAGGATTCTGTCCATAAAGTATCGTCAAGTGTTCATTTTGTCAGAAAGGCCTCCCCGCGTCCCATGTCGGGTGCAAGGCCTATTGATACTGCTTGCAGTTTGATCTGATTCTACCCTTTGAGAATTTGCCCTTTGAATCTGCCCTTTGCCCAATTTCACTCCCTGAACATGCACGAAAACTAACCAAATTTTGCACACACCTCAGAAGTGTGAAAAATTGTGAGTATTTAAAGGTCTCGTAAAACTTGGTAAACAAAGGTGTCTACAGTGCCCTCTAGGAAAGTGAAGATAGTTTGTATTAGGCCAGATCATGCCCTAGTGCAGTTAGAGCTATGAAAATCGGTACATGTGTTCATCACATGATGATGAACAAAAAACCTAATGATGGCCACGCCCATAAACCAACAGGAAGTACGCCATCTTGGATTGAAATTTTAAAAACTTTGAGTCATAGATTTTCACTGTCATTGGATTTTAACAAACTCCTCCTTTGCCGTTGGGCCAAATGAGCTCAAAATCTGTGAACACGATCTAGACAAGTGGGACATCAAAAGTTATCCAAATTTTTAGAAAAAGTTGAATGGTTTTGGTGAAAAATTAACACTACATAAATTGCTTCAGCTCAGACATATGAACACCGATTTGGCTGAAATTCGACACAGACGTTTATTTCCCAGGTCTACATCCATTTAGCTAAAGGCATTCTGATTGTGTACTATAGCGCCCCCTAGAAATATACTTGTATTAAAATGGCTGTAGTTCGGACATACGAACACAGATTTGGCTGAAATTTTACTCGGACGTTTATCTCTTGGTCTGACGCCAGTTTATCAATAGATATAGATATATGCTTTATAGGCCCCCCTACAAAATTTGCCTTTACTAAAAAGGCTGTAGTTCGGACATACAAACATTGATTTGGCTCAAATTGAACTCCAACATCGCGTGGGGAGGCGGCCGCAAGGGACAGCGAAGGCCTTTGAGACTGCTTGCAGTTTTAATTTTGGCTTTTTATCTCATGATTTTGACTTTTTATCTTATAATTTTGGCTTTTTATCTCATAATTTTGACTTTTTATCTCATGATTTTGTGTTCACTTAATGCACCTTGTGACAAATCTTCATAAAAACCATTCATTTATAGTTCAGTTCAGTGTTTCAGTCTAATATAGTGATTCACTGTAAACTATTGGAGCAGGGTCCAAAATGGACATTGGTAAGAACACAGTAATGGTCTTTACTGCCTTTTGTCTTTGTTTTACTAGTACTTTTTGTAGTTACTGTACAAACACTGACCACTTTTCTCCAAAACGACAGACATTTGAGATGAGATATTTTATTTTATGACAAAAAATGTAATGTATGAATGTTGCAAAAAACACAATAACTCATTTTCGCCCAAAAATGCAGTTACTGCCTTTTTTCTTTGTAGGGCAGTGTACCTGAAGGCTACTGTACCCCACACTCATTATACCACCACCTCCAAGCTGAACCACTGATCCGAGACAGGATGGAGCCAAGCTTTCATGATCTGAACACACCAACTGACACCGCTGGTGAAATCCTCCTCCGTGTCAGTTTGGACATATTATTGCATTTAGTAACAAGTGCTGCCAGGCACAGCACACACTGACCCTCACAAACATTTTAGCACTTAATGGATCATCTCACTCTCAAACATGAGACTATGGTTATGGCTTTTCAAGTTCACTCGAGGTCAAAGGTCATGATGCCATTTAGAAGCCTACATGTAGTTTCCTATCTGTCAACAATTGTAACTGTATGTATATATATATAATCTAGGCCTATATTTTACACAGGTAAATAAGTTTAACCATTTTGTCATGTAAGTTGTAAATAAAACTAAATAAATTGACTTTAATTTATTTTAAAATGTTCAAATAAATTGAAGCCATTAGAGCAGACATTTATGGTGAAATCAATGAAGCAGCAAAACAGCAGCCAACCTAGGTCTTATTTAAGAACTTAATGGAAGTTTGAACTAATATTCATATGTTTTTTTTGTATGAACAAAGGCTTATGATGGTTGAATTGTTGATTTCAAGAACAGATGCCCTGTGTTTTTCAGATGCGTCACATTTCCCTTCCAAGACTCTGCATGAAATACAGGATATTTAAAACAAAACATTTTTTATCAAAATAATATCTGTATTTTGACATTAGATTTATTAGTTCACAGAATTCGATGAAAATGTGTAGTCACCTAAGAAAAGTTATCACATCTATAGTGCATGTCTTTTTTTTTTTTTTGCAATTTTCTTGCACTCTAAATGTACTATGATAATTTCTTTTCTATCACTTCTCTAATATGTGATACCCTTAAAATATAATAATTGTATTTGTACTAAATAATTAATGTGCATATAAATGTGTGTGTGTGTGTGTGTGTGAGGTGACTTGTATGGTGAATGGTTTACATCAATGTTTTGTGTTATTTACTTATTTTAAAGTGTGTTGAAAAAGGAAAGGGACCAGAATTAATTTAATTATGCATTTTCTGCTTCCTCATCCTCCTTTCCATCAGCTCAGCATCGTCCATTCTCTGACCTTTAGTATCACTTGCCTACCATATTGCTTTTTGGGGTCATTCTCAGTTAACTCCAAAGATGGTAATGTGTGAAACAACACTCTATGAAATATTCAGAATAGTCTGGCACCATAGACACCCACATCATCTGTCAGAATGGGGCAGTTTCAACATGTCAACAAGTTTAAATACACTGAGCTGATGCCATGCGATTGGTCTATTAGAGATTTACATTCGTGTATAGTTTAACTGGTGTACCTAATAATGTGGCCAGTGAGTGTATGGCAATGTGTTATTATAGTGTCATACACATTCACTCTATTTTACAACTTGCAAGATGCAGGTAGTATTTTGAGGGGGAAAGTTTGAGATTAGAATTGTACATTTGCAAAACAAAACTGAAAATAAATATAAATCTGAGATTAAAGTGTTAAAAATACAACTTTTATATTTTACCATAGCTCTGTTAATGATACAATATGTAATAACTTCAAAGAAATGATCTTGTGTTTTCTGTATTTAACTAGTATTATATAATTATTGCTATAGTATTTTATGTCCACAGAAACCTGTCAGTACTTCTTCACTTCTGTGATGTGTCTGTGGATCCTGGTTTCTACATAAGGCAGCCTACAGCCTACGAGAGCATCTCAGCAGAAATGTTTTGGCATGCAGGTGCTGTTTGCTGCAGAGGTTCCTCTCCAGTGCCTCCAAGCAGTATATAGAGGCAAAACTCTGATGCTTTTCTGACAATGTTGTGTTCCTGCTGTGCACTCTGACGTTGCATTCACTGAATTAGCAGAACATTCATGAGAATAAGAAATAACACAACAAAAGTATGTGTGTGTGTGTGTGTATCTGTGTATTGGGGGGGTGCTAATGTCTCTGTTAACAGCTCATCTCATCAGTGTTTTTTGAATCCTGTCCATCCACACTGTTCTGGTTTCATACACATGCACTGGACCGAACCAAACAGGAATTTAATGAGTCACAGTAACAGTTCAACCAGGCTTAATGAACAGTACAAAGAGCAGCAACAACACACATAGTTTCCTCAAAAGCATTCAACCACCACATACACAACACAAATTATTACCCGCCCCCCTGAAAGGGAGGCAAGGGTATTGTTTTTGGTTCAGTTTTTTTGTTTGCTCCTTTGTCCGTTTGTTTATCAGCACCTTTATACAACACTACTGGACCAATTTCCATGAATTTTTGAGGAAATGTGCAAGGTGGTCCAGAATAGATCCCATTACATTTGGTGAGTGTGGGTCACAGGTCAAGATCTTTTCACAATGATAAGAGGTAGGGCAAATCAGGAATTTCCCTTTCATTCCTGTATACTGTTTTGCATCTGGCTTATTTTTGCTCTCACTGTTTCACTGTTGATGTGCATTGACATCACTCTAGGTCAAAGGTCAAGATCACAATAAAGGTTCAAATCAAATTTGGATATAACTTTTGAATTACTCCTATTAGAGACTTCCGATGAGCATCAAAATACTGGTCTTTCAGTTCAACATCTTTTGTGTATAGATTTTGTCCTATTGTTGAACCAAGAGGTCAGGGGTTACTTGGCCAATACCTAAAAAAACTAAAATGGATTAGAATGAAAAAAATGAGTGGAGATATAGACTATTATTGACAGACAGGAAACGTGGCATGGGCTTCAAAATAGCAGCATGACCTTTAACCTTGAGTGACCTTAAAAAGTCAAAATCAAGGTCACATGATTTCAAATGGTCATGACTCCTAAAAGCGTAGAGATAGACACTCAGTTACTATTGTTGACAGATAGGAAAGTACATGCAGATTCCAAAATGGCATCATGACATTTGACCTTGAGTGGCCTTGAAAGGTCAAACCCATAGTCTCAAGTTTTGAGATGGAGATGTCCATTAAGAGGTTTGTTGTGCCTGGCAGCACTTGTTTAATTTTAATTTAATTTAAATTTTTTTTGCCATATTTCTCAAAGTTCACCAGCCCATCAAAACACACAGACCACAGAGGCAGTGCTCTTTGCTCTCATACTGTTTCACTGATCCTTGGTTTATAAAGAACACACTATTGTCCAACATCCACCACAGGAACCCCCAGAGAGCTGTGGCTGCTCGTATCAAACAGCCTCCAGATTAACAACAGGCTGAGGAAAAGCCATAGCAGGAATATTAAAGGCAGAGTTGGATCTGAGATTCTGCTGCAGTCAGCAGAAAGGAGGATTGTCCAGATTTATTATCACTGAGAATGGGAGACAAATCGCCTGCTCATATAAATACTTGCACTGCAGTTACTTCAGACAAAATACAACAGAAGAGGCTGAACACAATCTCACATCAGCTGCATATTAAATACTTTAGATACTGAATTATCTGGATTCCCATCCTGATATTTGGGAAAACAAAAGAAACAAAAGCTCTGGTTTGTCTGATCTAGTTACCTGTCCACTACACTTACTGCAAAAATAAAAAGCTTACCAAAGGTATTTTTCCTCATTTCTAGTCAAAATATATAATCATACTTAAAATAAGACATAATCACCGAAAGAGTAACTTTTCAGTGGGATATAACAACTGATTATTAGATAATAGATGTGGAATATTTTAAATCAAAGAGTCTTCAAAATATCTTGTTTTAAATTGGCTCTCAGATTAAACTAGCTTTGTACTGTTTGTAGAGATGAATAATCTTGATTCAAGAAAGATACTTAACTTGAATTGAGACACATTTTCTATATTAAAAAAAAAAAAAAATTATATATATACATACATGTATATATGTATACTGTATGTATATATACTATATGTATATATGTATATATAAATATACATATGAAGAGTTCATTTGCAAAATTAAATAACTCCTTTTTTTGTTATTTTCACTCTACATTCCTGGTAATACTCATTGATTTGATTTATTATTTATTCAATTTAGTGTACCTTACCAAATGAAATAAATAATATATCAAATCAATGAGTATTACCGGGAATGTAGAGTTAAAAAAAAGAAAAATGGAGTTATCTGTTTTTGCAAATGAACTCTTCATATATACAGTATATGAAACAAAATTATATATAACATATATACTATAACAAATAAATAACAGGATCAATAGGTGGGAGTGGTGGGTTGAGGAAGAAGATGGAAACACAAATGAAACTGGAAAAGTTGAGGCAGCTCTTGCTGGAACTGTATGTGTCAGTGGATCAGTGAAAAATGAAGACACTGATCAAAAGAGAAACTTCATGAAATCTGGATCAGTTGGGACCAGCGGAGGATCTGGATCAGCTGGGACCAGCGGAGGATCTGGACTGCACTGCTCTAGAGTCCAGCTGTGGTGGGCTTTACACCACTGCATCCAACACTTTGCATCACACTTGGTCATATTTGACTTTATTGCAGCTGCTCGGCCATGGAAACCCATTCCATGAAGCTCTCTGCCAATGTTTTGTTGAGCTAATGTGAAGGCCACATGAAGTTTGGAGGTCTGCAGTGATTGACTCTGCCGAAAGTTGCCGACCTCCTGAGCATTTGTTGACCCCACTGTCAGTTTATGTGGCCCACCACTTCATGGCTGAGTGTGTGTCATTCCCAAACACTTCCAACTTCTAATAATACAGCTGACAGTTGACTGTTGAATATTAGGAGTGAGAAAATTTCATGACTGGATTTGTTGCCCAGGTGGCTTCCTATCACAGCTCCACACTGGACTTCACTTAGCTCCTCAGAGCCACCCGTTCTTGGAACACATGATTCTGATTATTTGGGTGGCTGACTGAATACTTTTGGCAATCTAGTGTATAAATGAGACTTTTTAAAGATTATAACCAAAGTCTGCTCAACACCTTTAAATATACTTAAAATGAAGAGGGTGAAAAAAGGGTAAAAACAAATAACAGTAGTACTTTTGGGAAGAAAAATATTACTTTTGAGTATCACAAGCTCATTATTAGACACAGAACTTCACAATATTAATAAAATACATCTAAGCATGAGTTTTGTAAGCTTATTTCAAGATGAGCCTAGGGTTGAACCTGTTGTCTTATTTCAAGAAATCTAACAAGGTTATTTGGACATGTTCAATTGGCAGATTTTATTTAATTAATTAATTTATTTATTTATTTGGCTTAACTCAAGCAAAAATATGTTGTATAAAATTTTTTAAAACTTGTTTTTGGAGGGCCATTGTTTCCAGTGGTGATACCTAATGTGAGGAAGAAAAAATGAGGATGAGTATGGACTAGCTTTGACATAAGTAGGTGGTCTGGTCTGGTCTCTATTTTCCTTCTCTTCTTTTTTCCTCATATTGAGGTTGTTGACCTGAGTTAAGTAGAAGAAACGGCAGGAAACACTGGACCTGGGGCGTCTTAATAAACACCTGTTTGGGAAAGAGGAGTAAACTGTCCTGTCTTTGTCTTTGCCTGAGTGTGTGTGTGTGTGTGTGTGTGTGTGTGTGCATGTTTGTTTGCATGTGTGCGTTTGTGTGTATGTCTGTTAAACCCCATCACAACACTGATCCCTTTGTCATTTGTTGACAGACCAACCACAGGTGCAGTTTTGTCCTGTTTCTATATGAGTTTAGGTTTCAGCTGTGATCCATTAACCAACACATGTTTGAAGACACTCAACAATGGCTCCTTCCACCTCCTCTCCTTGTTTCTCATTTCCTTTCCTTTTTTTTCTTTTCCATTTCTTCATGATTCTTCTCGTATCTCCTCATTTCTCCTCGTTTTGATGGAGAATCTTAAAATTAGGTCTACTCAGATTCTACAAGACACATACAAATCCATCAGATGAGTTAGACTGAGGTTCATATTCTCTTCGCCGTGGCACTAATTTCAGTGCAGGGGTCGCTGTTCTGTTTAGATTAATTGCAAATGCAACAGTTTTATCTTCTACTGAAAAGGTCAAGGGTGGATTGTTGATTGCTAGAGCTGAAATAGAGTTCTGTTTTCTGGTTTGTCAATGTGTATGCCCCAAATCAATGTCCAGAAAGAGTAGGTTGAAAAATGAGCTGATTAATTATCATCACGATCAGTTTAATTATTGGTGGAGATTTTAACTGTACTCTAGACTTTACTTTGGGTAGGGCTGGTGAGGAGCCCCCCCTCTCTCTTGGACCTCATCCATCCACAAACCAGACAGTATATATGGGTTAGGGTTAGATAGGTTCTATATTTCCCAGAATCTCAGTTCTCAACTTATTCATAGCAGCATAAATCCAGGTTGGTTCACTGACCATCATTTTGTTTGCATAGATTTGGTCAGTACTCCAGGTGACAGAGTGAAGTCCCTCTTTTTTTTTTTTTTTTTTAATAAATTTCCGCAAGATGACTTTTTTTTTGTCAGAGTTTTGAGCACTTATGGCAGCAACGTAACAGGAGAAAATGTGATTTTAGTTCTTTACAGCAGTGGTGGGAGGTTGGTAAGGCACAAATCCATGTTTTTTGTCAGCAGTACACCTCTCATTCCACTGTTAAAATCAAGGCAGCAGTTCAGGAACTTGGGGTCAACATTAAAAATATTGACAAAGGGTTACATAGGGACAACACTGAAGTTGAGCTGCTTCCTGAAGTTAAGAGTCAAGGGGCCCTGGTTAGGTCTTGCTTCCTCCAGCTAAAGGACAGGATGCCTCAACCCCTTTTTTTCAATCTGCAGACACTGGTGGCACAGAAGAAGCGGTTGACTTGCTTTAAGCTTCCAGAAGGCAGAGTGACCACATGTCCTAGTAGGATGAGGTGCTGGATTTCTGTGCTGAACTCTTCAAGGTGGAGCAATGCAGTATGAAATGTTGTGAGAAGCTCCTGCTGGGACTTCCTCAGCTCGCCCTGGAAGAGGAAACTGCTCTGGACTGTGAGCTGATTCTGGAGGAGTTAACAGTTGCTGTCAGCTAGCTAGCATCACGATGGGCACCTGGGATTGATAGCCTCTCTACTGACTTTTTTTTTTTTTTTTTTTTAAAGTTATTCTGGAATATTCGTAGACCTGATTTGCATTCTGTTTTGATGGAGTGTTTCAGAGCAGGGTCTCACCCCGTCTCATGTTGAAGACGAGTACTTTCCCTACTGCTCAAAGAAAGGGATTTGGTCTTTTTCAAAAGCAGGAGGCTGGTTGCCCTCCTATGTTCTTTCTGGAGCCTTATCAAATAAAGTTAAAAACATCTTAGACATAATAATTCATATAGATCAGACATATAGTGTGCTTGACAGGACTATAATGGACAACATTTTCTTCATTCAAGATGTCATTGATGTTTGTAGATTTTATAATAGTCTAAATTTTGGTATTGTGTGTCTGAACCAGGAGAAAGCTTTGGACAGGGTTTATCATTCTTATTTGTTTTCTTCACTCAGAGCGTTTGGTATTGGTGATGGGTTTCTAGCTTGGATTAGTCTATTGTACAGTGGTGCTCAGTGCATGGTAGAGACAGGAGCAAGGCTGAGTCAGCCAATCCCTGTGCGGCAAGGGATACAACAAGGTTTTACAGCAAGGATACAACAAGGTCAGCTTTCAGTTTAGTCACTGAGCCCTTGCTGTACAGGTTGATGGGCCGGCTCAGTGGTCTCTCACTGCCTGGGTCCTTGGATCTTGCTCATCCTCCTATTTTTTCGGTTTAGGGTTAGGTTATTTTTATTTCAGTATTTTTGTCAGGAACTACGGGGGTGTTCATTGTTTCCAGGACACCCTGTCCCTGTAAGAAAAGGCCTCATCTGCACTGGTGAACTGGGCAAAGAGTAAAGCCTTGTTGGTATGACAGTGGAGGGATCAGGCAGTGTCCAGTCTGCCTAGTCTTGAGTGGTAGTCCATAAGCCAGTGCAGAGCTAGGTGTTATCCAGGGTGACTAAACTTTACTGTCCCTAAAATGTATATTCGGTGGATAACAGTTGGTTGAGTTGCAATAGCCTTTCCATAATGGCACCTTTTTTAGTTATTTGTACAAGTCAAATTTAGCCAGAACATATAATATGTTTTCATCAAAATGATGCACCATGTAGAGATTATGCCTAGTGTTAGTCAATACTGATATTTGATGGACATACGAGCAAATCAGTCATTGTAAAGATGATCAGTACAATGATTGGCTGGAGTTTTCCTCTGGTTACACCCTCTAGAGGATTGCAGTTGGGTTTTGTTTTTTTGCAAACATTCTATTTCAGTGCATGCTATGTGATCGTGGAGAGGTTTTCAAGAAATATGGTAAAACATGTTCCAAAAAGAGATCTCCCTCCTTACCTTTACAGACTCAGACAATGCAGCTTGCCAACCTTAGAGAAGCTGGCCACACCAAACTGGGCCATTTGATGAAGATGACAGAAACATCAGTGGACACTCTGAGAATAAGGAGCTACATCAATTCTATCAAGCTTATCAGTAGAGTGGTGGAGGCAGTTCCTGCTGCCCTGCCACAAACCTTGAGAGCATTTGCAGAGAACTGCACTTTATGGGGACTGATGATAGTGACTACAGTTTTCCCTCTTTACTCAGCACTTGAGGAGTGGCAGGAGGGAAGAGATCAGCTGTTGTCATTCACAATTCCTGACCTGACCATGCTAAAGGACGCAGGAAATAAAGCAATTTATCACATCTGCATGAAGGTTTTGAACCTACAATCTATGGCAGGGTTGAAGGAGTCAAGATGAACTAAACTTTTTGGCAGACATTTCCCTGAAAGGCAGCTGGTGGTCTCTGCTTCCTGTCAAAAAGCAGGCAGCAGATCTCCAAGGGTAATGCATGGGGCAATAGCTACAAACAGACACAGAGTGCACATCAGTGATGCGTGGGCTGATCTGAAGTGAGTGGATGCCTGCGGGTCATTAAAAAATATTTGTAATGATATTCTGGTTGTGGTCAGTCGGGTCGTTTGAGATAAACATTAAAATAACCTGGTAAATACGCTTCATTAACTGAATGTCTGTGACAACGTCGTCAGTATCCTACGGTATGGAGGGAGCAAGAGAGAAAGTAAAGTTAGGGGAGTGGAAGCTCCGGTAACATACAAACAAAAAAGTAAGGTTTGGGACACATTCACTGAGACATTTTAAAGATGATGAGCAGCTCGCAGTGTTTTGTTTTCCGTGGAAACCGGGTTCAAATGGCTCTTTGGATGTTACAGGTTGCCGACCCCAATGTCGTCAGATTTTAACACAGAAATAAATGCAGGTATGTGAGTAAGGTCGTTTGACATTCATAAAGACAATTGATTTATTTACAATTACATTTTTAAAAAAGTGGGTGGGGTCTGTTTCTTTCAAATATATTCATGTGGCCCAAGTCATAGGCGGGTTAGTTAAAAAAGTGGTACATCGACCCACGCATCACTGGTGTACATGGATCTGGGGGGCGGGGGAAGAGTGCCTTTTCTGTGGTCAGACTGAGACTTTGGCACATTTGTTTGTACAGTGTCCTCTGTGGTCAACACTTTTCAACCTGTTAAGAAGGTTGTTTCAGGGGTTTGGTGAAGTTTTGTCCTTTGATTTATTTATGTTTGGTCCACAATATTGTAATAAGAAGACAAATCACTCAATGATCAATTGTCTCTCTAGTTCTGCTAAGTTGACCATTTGGTTGGCACATAAGAACTAGGTTCAAAATATCGGCACCTGGTCCGGTTCTGGTGAGCCTGCCGAAGAACAGATTAAGAGGGGAACATGCTTACTATAGGATGACAGACAATATGTTTACGTTTTGTCAAATATGGACAGTTGGGAGGTGTTTATGTTCTGTTGGGGAGGATGAGGAGTTAATTATACATTTCTGATGGAAGGAGTCTTTGTTTTTTCTGCTTTGATGGTATTTGTTATGGATGTACATTAGGTGGTTCCAGTGGTTCAATAAAGGGATTTTGAAAACGTCTCTCCTCTCCTCTCCTCTCCTCTCCTCTCCTCTCCTCTCCTCTCCTCTCCTCTCCTCTCCTCTCCTCTCCTCTCCTCTCCTCTCCTCTCCTCTCCTCTCCTCTCCTCTCCTCTCCTCTCCTTTCCAGTGCAAATGATGCCAAAACATAACACAATTATTACAGTAAAGAGATATTTGAATAACTGGGGATTTTAAAGTGACACACATTTTAGGAATGAGGTTAAAAATAAGTAACAGGAGTGGGATCAAGTCATGTGTGATTTTCTATTGTGTGATTATCTCCCAGACATTGTAGGTTGGGAATAAAGTAAGTAAGTAAATATTTAAATGTATCTTTTAAGTAAGTCTCGTCTCACATCATCTGAACCTGCTTTATCCTCACTAGGGTCACTGGGGGCCTAATACAGCTACAATGGGTGAAGGCGGGGTACACCCTATATGAAACACCAGTTCATCTCAAGGCTGAACATATATAGACAAACAATCGCTCTTACATTCACACCTGTGGACATTTTAGATGAACCAATTAGCCTATCAGTGCATGTCTTTGGATGGTGGGACTACCCGGAGAAAACCCACACAGACACGAGGAGAACATGCAAACTCCACACAGAAAGGTCTGGTGTGCTTTTAAGTACCTATTTTAAGTAAATCTATTCACCTGGTTTTGACTTTGAGTGATTAAACTTTTATTTCTGGAGATTTATTTGATTGAATGCAACAAACAAACACTGAAATATGCAAAGATATGGCTGATAATTCTCACATGAGTGATGGAATAAATTTGTAATAGTTGTTTAATAAATGCAAATGAGCCAGTGTCACAAACTGAGGACCAACTAGTTTCTGGTCAGGTCTGCAAAGTAATTTAATTAACCCTGTGATGCATGAGTGCCTGCACCCTCTACTCTTCCAAAATTGGGTAAAAAAAATGACCTGTGTTAAAATAATTGTGTATTTATGCCACATTTGTCATGTTAGCCTGTGTCTGTGTCTCTATCTGAATTTGAATCTGAATTAAAAATAATCATTTGTATTTTATTTTAGTCTACAAAAGAAGGATTTTAGGAAAACTTGATTTTTTTTCTTTTTATATTTTTTAACTACATATATTTATTCATTTTAAAGTAAGTATATTTATCCAATCCAATTTAATCAATTTTATTTATAAAGCACAAATGTTTCCAAAGTTCTGTACAGTCAAATAAGCACAATAAAATCTAAAAACAATGAAGCATAATAAGTACATAAGTAGATAGACTCTCCACCCCAGATAAGATATCTGTGCCAAAGTGAAGAGGTAAGTTTTAAGAAAAGAAGATATTACAATAGCAGTAGAAAAATGTGAACATCCATTTTCAAAGATTGAAATTAAATTCAACAGAAAATGAATGCGGGTCATTTTGACCCACCTATGAAAGCTTGGGGTAATAACACAAAAGCTACAATTTAATAAAATCTACAAAACGTAAGCTAAAAATTTAAATAGCTTGATACCAATAGCATATTTTTGTGGATAAAAGAATAACTTGAGAAAACAACAAAGAAAGAAAACAACTTTAGTGTAATTTTGAACCCACTTGTGCACCTGAGGGTCAAACTCAAAATAATAAGGTGATCATTTATATCTAAGAACCTACTTTAAGATAACGATCACATGAATGAAAGAGGGATAAAAATGAGGAGGGGAAAAGAAAAAGGAGAAAAAAATGAATAGTGAGACAAATAGACAAGATCTTCCTGTTTGTGCAGAGCTCAGCACTGATGAAGTCTTTAAAGTCAGAAAAACACAGCGATAAGACAAGGTGGGGAGGGAAAAGTTGTGATTTTCCCTCAGAGCACAGTTGAACATTGCTCTGTGTTTCACATCACATCATTTGAAATAACACAGAGCGATGGAGCAATAAAGCGGATCGCCCTGGGACGGTTCCTGATTGCTTTTCTAACACAGTGGAAGTGCTGAATCTGTGCAATTACTCCTCCAGTAATAATAGAGGATGTGAAGACAAAGGGACTGAGTCTGCTATTTGGAACTGGGGCACACAGTCCTCCTAATTGTTTTACAAATTGTGGAAGAGGAAACATTTCTACATTCTTCATTTATCAATCTGGGCGCATCTAATATTACTGATGTCTCAGAACTCACCACTAATAGTCCTTAAATTTACATCTAAGTAGCTGAAGTGTAAATGCTAGGTGACGCACTGGTACGCCTCCTTTTAAAATCTTTTTTTAAAATGTACTTTTAACGTTTTTTTTTTTTTAACAGGCATTTTATTGTTTTTTACATTTTTAAATATTATATTAACTATTTATGGTAACTTTTTAGAGGGGGAGTTATTGCTTTTATTCTCAGTATTCTGACCTTTTTTTTTTTTAAATCAAGATTATGGATTGTAATTGGAGTACCCGGGACCTGAGAAACATGATTCGTTTCTGTGAATGACTGGAATAACAAATAAAAATCTGAATCTGAATCTAAAGAGTAACCAATACCAATTAAAAACACATTTGAACTTTAAAGATATATCTATAGACCTTGAACCGAATGCTGGTTTATGACACACCAAGTTCTTTTATTACACAGCTGTGAACAAACAGAAGCCACAAGGAGAACACTTATCAACAAATCTATAAAGTACTTTTAAGTCATAAAGTTGGACGCACTGTTGAACATTATAAACTCTGTAGGAGAGTGATTAAGTACCACAGTAAAACAATAGAATAGAACAGAATTGAATTGAACAGAATAGTCTTCATTGTCATTGTGTTCAATTAAAATAGTACAAACAATAAATGTAATAAAAATGGCTGTAAAATATGAATTGACACAATATTTACAATATTAACATTATTAGGCGGCTGTGGCTCAGTTGGTAGAGTGGAGGTTGGCGGTTGGCTGTCCACATGTCAAAGTGTCCTTGGGCAAGACATTGAACCCTGACTTAGGCCCCCAGTAGGACTGACAGAACCTTAGAAACCGACTGGTGTGTGTGTGAATGGGTGAATGTAAAGTGCTTTGAGCATCATGAAGGTGGAAAAGCGCTATAAAAGTGCAGACCATTTATATATCTATGAATATTACCAATATTAATAATATTTTATCTATCTGTCCGTCCATCTGTCCGTGTATATTAGCAGTATTAAAAGTATGTGTATCTGTGAAACCCTGTGATGAACTGGTGATATGTCCAGGGTGTACCCCGCCTTCAGTAACTAGGGCTTAAGCAGATTCAGATAATGAATGAATGAATGAATGGATGAATGAATGAATGGATGGATGGATGGATATTAACAGTAGATGTACAGTATCTATGAAAGTTTATAAAACAGGACATTTGTATGTGAATAAATATTGACCAAATTTGACCAATGATACTACTACTAATAGTGAATTCGATTTCTATAGCACATTTCAAGGCACCCAAAGCGCTTTACATTAGTGATCCCTTATTCATTCACTCTCACATGCTCCCTCTGGTGGTGGTAAACTACATATGTAGCCGCAGTTGCAATCCAGACATTTAAAAAAAAAAATAAAAAATAGAACCAACACACAATGTATTCAATACTAATGGAGAACACAGTAATAGTAATGAAATAACCATGGAATGACAGCTTTAAGGGTTCTCTATTGAGAACAACAACAAACTGTATACTCATGGTTGGTTGGAACAATAACCTGCCCCACACCAGCCCTTTGTCTAATAGTCTGGACATGCCTGCTTTACATTAATAAGAAGCATAGGTTAGTTGGATATGCCAATAAAACTAGGCTAATGCATCACCCATCTTAAAACAAAGACATTAAGTACAGATATATTCCCTTCTGTCTCAAGTCTGTTTGCTCATGCAAATGAAACAGAATTAATAGAAATTAAAGATGATTATTGTTTATTTAAATTAATCATGATTAATTTAAATAAACAATAACCCCTACATTTAATGCATATCACTGTTATTATTTTACTGTTCTGGTCCATTTGAGATCACATTGCTGAATCTGGAACTGAACTAAAATGACTTTGACAGCCCAGTATGGCTCTGTACCAGTACATCACACACTGGCTTCTCCTTATGCTGTAGGTAACTTTAGCTGAAATACGTTGGATTCATATAGATTTCCTGCATGTTCACCCTGTGTCTGTGATGAAGGACGACGGCATGTGATGGTTTAGTTAATCCATCAACTGGTCAGAGTTCATACTTTCCATAGGATGAGCATTCGTTTATGTCAGCAGGTGATCTTTGAGGTCTCATAGAGTTCACTCTTTGATTTTTATCTCTTGAAGTTTTATCTCTTCATCAAAAGAAATGGGTTAAGTCTTGAAGGACTAAAATATTCAGTTTCACGGAGGATTCCTTTTTACAGATTCTAACTTTATATTGACATGGGGAATGTAAAATCATCCAATCATCTATGTTCACGTGTTTCCATGTCAGCTTTTGATTTCATGGTACATACGTTATGAATGGTGGTGTAGTGAAAAAGTGGGTATACTCTTTTTTTTTTTAGTAGCCCAGAAGAACAACATTTTAGAAACAGTGACATATAAGACTAATCTGTTCAATTTACCCAAAATCCCATCAGTAGTATTTTCACACTATAATAAAATCATTAAGATGTCAGATGAAAATAAAATACAGTAGTACCTCTACTTATGAAAGACTCAGCTAACGAATGATCCAAGTAACGAAAAAATTACCTCGATTTTTCGTCTTTGAATACGAAAGAAATTCTATTTATGAAACGAAACCAAAACCCCTGACATATAAATACTATGTACATTACTGTACGTACTGTACGTAATGTATGTAGCATCCTTGGCTATGAGGGAGCTACCATGAGGCTTTTCGTGAGCCTTTGACCCTCATTCATCGATCAATACCTGTGCCGGCACAGCATCAGAAGCCACATGTAAAGGACAGAGTCACCACTGCCTCATGAGTCCCTCCGAGTGCACCCACCAAAACCACAAGCCCAAAGAAAGTGATTCCTGGTGTGAATGAAAAGAAGAAGCGGACTGCGTTACCAATAGAAGTGAAACAGGAGATGATAAAAAAAAATTATTCCACCAGCATGAAAAAAAAACCATGCTGGCAAAACCCCATGAACCTCTTGAATTCATGGAAAAAAACACCCCAAAAACATGTCCACGAGTCATGCCATCGGTCACCCCGACGATGTCAGCCCTGCGTACCCCAGGAAGACCATGAAAACTCATCCCTGGATCTACACCCCACCAAACATCCATCAACAAAGAAGATTAAAGTGGCAGTTATCTATTATTATGAAGAATTAAAACTAGAAAAGCACTCTGAGAGTGCAGAGCCCCCCCCCGATCACCAACAAAATGAAATCAGTTCTTCCTGTTCACATTTCCAACATATCCTGAAAATGTCATCAAAATCCGTTCATAGGTTTTCGAGTTATCTTGAACACAGTCAGACAGACAAACAGATAAACACTGGCAAAAACATAACCTCCTTGGCGGAGGAAACAAGCACAGTGGTATGAAAATGACCTGTATGTCTGGTTCATTTTAATGGTTTAATATTCAATCAGTGAAGACACATTTCCCGACTGAGACCAATACATTACATGTGAATTTACATTTTCTTTTACTTTTAACAAATATTTCATACAAAATCGGTAAAACATTTCTTTAATTTTTAAAGGGTTTGAGGGGTAGAATTTGGGGCCTTGGAACGAATTGGGACTGTTACATGTAAAATACGACTCTATTTACAAAAAATTCATGGTACAAAACCACTTCTGGAACGTATTAATTTCGTAAGTAGAGATACCACTGTATAGAAATAAGTAAGAAAAAATGGGACATAATGCAGAAATAAATGCAGGGATAAAGATTAAAGTAGCAGAAATATAAATAAGGACAAAGTAAATAAATATGTACAGAAATTTTCCTAGCTATTTGTATATTTCTGTATTTATTTTTCATTATAGAAGGGTTGGACCTCCATAAACATCAAGGGATTTAAGTGGATATACCGACTGGAAAATAAATAGTTATACTTCATATACCATTCCTATACCCTGAGGTACACCACTGGTTATGAATATATTTATTGATCAGGGATGTCAAACATAAAACAGAGTAAAAGTAAACTACCCTGAGCAGAGGGAACAGATCTCTATACTCAGTATTTGCCATTGAGATTCTTCTGAAATTTCTTGATGCACAACATTTACAATTATTATATTACATTATAAATACCTGTGGATGTGGACAAAAATTATATCAGTAAAGGTGAAAAAATGTTTAGTCGATACAGACTATACTTTATGGCTAAACTATATTCTGTATGGATGACTAAAGACATGCCTGTGACATGTTTCTTTATTCTTTTCCTTTTCCTTTTCTTTTCCTCTTCTTTGTCTCCTTTAATAATGATTCCTTTCTGCCTGAACAATGTGTTTTTGTTGTTGTTGAGGGCTCCGTCTTTGTCCAACCGTCTCTTTCTTATTCCATTTTCTCTCTGCCCCACTTTCCCTCTCCCTTTCACTGTCTGCTCCTCTGCACAATTTGTTGATTTCTCCTCCAATATCTAATTTTTTTTTTACTGCTTTTTTTTACTGCTTTTTTTTTTTTTTTAATATAGGCCGGAAACATGTCAAAGTGAACCAGATGTCCTCTTGGGAATTCTAGAGCTCATTCTTTCACGCACCTCAAGTTCTTAAAATAATTGGTCTTTTACTGTATTTGGATTGTGCAGAAACTGAGGGAAGGTACTGGCTGTGTGAGCCTCAGCCGTCCCCTGTGTCTGCTGTCCACATACTAATGAAGGCACGGTTAATCTGTTCCCATACATTCAGACGGCCTGTGTTAGTTCGGGGCAGCTCCACAAAAGCCTTTTGTGCGTTTCCAGTAACCCCAAGCTTACTCCTCTTATTTAATTGGCCATGCTCTGTTGGTGGATTTGAGGGGTGTGTGTTGGTGTGGGAATCCCAAGGTGTTCATCATTTTGCTGTTGAGGAGCAGCAGTTTTACATTTACACACACCTTTATAATTATCTATGATCCTAGACATTGGACAGCCCGCAGGCAACATGTGTAAAGATAAGTAATCCTTACTTGGCCATGTGAGGTCATTGGCAAATTAAAAACCAGTGCAAGTGTAAATCATGGTAATAGACAGAGGTGGTCAAAGTACTCACATTCTGTATTTAAGTAGAAGTACAAAACAATACTCTGGTAAAAGTAGAAGTACTGATTTAACTGCTTTACTGAAGTAAAAGTAAAAAAATACAACTTCTCAATTGTAATAAAGTAAAATGGAAAACTGCATTTTTTTTTTTGCTATGGGTGAATTAATACTTTTTTAAGAAGGAAAACCAGAAATTGTTTAACAAGATAAAAAAAAAAAAAGCCTTTTTAAAGTGAGTTACTGTGCAGATGATGTGTTTTATTGGGTCGTGGTATGGACAGAACATTTAGGAAAAATTCAAAAGTCATAAATAGGACACTTAAAAAAAAAAAAAGGTTAATTATGACATAAAATAAAATTGAAATCGCGAGATAAAAAGTCAAAATTATAAGGTTAAAAAAATCCAAATAATAAGATACACAGTCAAAATTATGAGATTAAAAATGACAAATGATTACAAAAAAACTATGAGATAAAAAAGTTAAGATTATGAGATTAAAGTCAAAATTATGAGAACACAGCCATAATTATGAGATTTTTTTAAAAAAGGACAATTATGGGATAAAAAGTCAATATTTTCATATAGTAAGTCACAACTTCTGATTTACTAATTTACAACTTATTTTTCATACTGTCACATTTGTCTAGTTTAAAAAACTAATGAGTCTATTCTGAGAATGTAAAGAGTATAAAGTACAGATATTTATACAAAAATGTAGGGAGTGAAAGTAAAAAGTTGCCAGAAAAATAAATACTCAAGTAAAGTACAGATACCTAAAAAATGTACTTAAGTACAGTAAAGGAAGTATTTCTACATCCTGTGGTTAAAAAATACCTTCAGGTTTTGAAACATCTCAGCAGGACATCCTGCTGCATCCAACTATGTCGTCCAGTTCCTTTGGGAGACAAAAAAAAGGGCAGGAAAACTTTCATTTACTGTTGTTTTATACCAGGTTTGATAAAACACTTTCTTGTCATGGGTTCAAACATCAGAGTAAATACTTGCTTCATCATCTTCTGCCCTCAGCAGTCTTTAGCTTTTTCCATTTTGTGGTGCAGGATGACATATTTAAAGGCCTAGGTATTAAATAAACAACTCTGAACTCAAAACATTTCTGTCACAGCTTCCATTTGGAGAAATATCGCTGACCTTGGATGTAACCTATGTCAAATACCACAAGAACAGCTGCAGAAAATAAACAACTAAACAACATTGGTATAGGGAAAAAAAACTATTTGGGGGCAGCACTCGTGCCTCGGAGCAAGAAGGTCCCTGGTTCAAATTCAGAATCCAATACAAGATACTGTTGTTCACATACAAAGCTGTTCATGGCCAAACCCCCAGTTACATCCAGGACCTCATTCACCAACACAACCCACGCCGCGCCCTGAGATCCTCTGACCTGGCTCTCCTCTCAGTACCCCGGACCCGGTTAAAAACAAAGGGGGACAGATCATTTAAGGCGACGGCCCCAAAGCTGTGGAATGAACTCCCCCTAAGTCTGAGAACGGCTCCGACAACAGACATTTTTAAGACTCAACTTAAAACGCACTTTTTTAAACTAGTGTTTAATTGTTAGCCTCTCTCCTCTATTTCTTTCTATTTTATATTTGTGTATGTTGTTTTTATTGTCTGGTTTGTAACGCACTCTGTGTACCTGTACTGTGAAGGGTGCTATATAAATAAAATTTTACTTACTTACTTACTAATTCCCACACCAGACCTTTCTGTGTGGAGTTTGCATGTTCTCCTCGTGTCTGCGTGGGTTTTCTCCAGGTACTCCAGTTTCCTCCCACCATCCAAACACATGCACTGATAGGTTCATTAGTTATTCTAAATTACCCACAGGTGTGAATGTGAGAGTGATTGTTTGTCTATATATGTTTAGCCCTGAGATGAACTGGAGACTCATACAGGGTGTACCCCGCCTTCACCCATTGAAACTGGATTAGACCCCAGTGACCCCAGTGAGGATAAAGCGGGTTCAGATGACAAAGCCAATTTGGGTCATTTTTTTTTACATTTTCTGATGGTGTATTTACGAAGTTTACAATGTTTTTGAAGTAACAATGACATTTTGATGATGTGACTTAAGGTTCACTGGGCAGATCGTCAGTCGCGTGGTCGCAGATCGCATTAGAGTGCATCGCCTTTTCTACCCCGTTCAGAAAAAACCCTGAAACTGTAGAAGAATTTTATGTATAAGGCCATTAGTTTAAGGTTGATGTTGAAATTCCAATACAGTTCAGTCTTGTCTTTTCATCAATCTGGTTTTGATGAGACAACATTTTGTGGTGTGATACATTTGGTTATTATGGGAAGTGTGTAGTGTGTGTTTTATTTTTTGTCTGTAGATAGTGAAACAATGCACTCATTTAGGTTTTCTCCGCAGACCCGCCAGTGTTTCTGTGCTCATGAATCATGTTGTGCAGGCCTGAGTGTTGGAGGGTGGTCCTGTGCGCTCTTATATTTGACAGTTGTTCATTGTCTGAGGTTTATCTGAAACACAACTTCCTGCTTCTGACCTGGCAGAGGAACTGCACCAGGATCAGTCTGGGATCTGCTTCCTTCTGTGACAGCGGCATGTGACTGATATTTCAACTCAAAACCCATTTTGATGACGACCACAGGAATTTATAGTCAGAACCCACACTTTCTTCTTTGTTCATATGTTTAGTCACAAGGAACTTTTGACCAGAGTGCAGTGATGATTAACAAAAAAAAATGCAAACGAAGAACGGAAGAGTCCAATGAGTCTGTGTCTCAATGACTCACATGGTCAGTGACATGACCACACATGACCATTTAGAGGAACACTGAAATCTGTCACTGTCTGATGGTAAATAATAACACACAAAGCCCAAACTGACTCAGATTAAAGTGAGCAGACAAATGTAGGAGACGTTTTCAGGAAATATGTGCAAATGAAAAAAAAAAGTTAGAGTGAAAACCAACGACTTCATGTGTCAATAAAACATCACTGATTTATCAGAAGACTGAAAGAAATTGTAAAACAGGGAAATCAAACTAATTTTGTTTCAGCCTGATTTGATCTCAAATGACCAAGACCAGTAAAATAATAACATAATAACCTATAAATAATGACAACTGCAAATTTCTGTGTTTGCTTTAGTGCAGAAAAAGGCCTGAGTGATGGTTTGGTTTGAGTTTCAGTCATGGAAAGACTAATGGATCTGTGGTACAATGTGTGTATGTGTGTGTGTGTGTGTGTGTGTGTGTGTGTGTGTGTGTCAAGTATTCTGACAGTTAAAAGTTAAGGAATACAGTTATGCTCATAAGATTAGATAAAATATAATATAATTGTAAAAACTAAAATTAGTTTTATTTTTTTTAAAACCCACATGCTGAATCTTAAAACAGATATAAAGTTTGGTTTCTACATATTCTACACACCAGAATTGACTAAAACCTGTCTGTAAAACTAAATTAAGAACGTTTTGTTGTACAGTGTTATCAAGTACTGCTCTATATTCGTGATCTATGAGTGTTACCTTGTTTTCATTTAGGTGCTTTGCTTAAATACCTGGTTGTGTCTAGTCATGAAGGCATTTTATTGGGTGGATGTTTAATCTGTATTGCATACTTCTATTATTCTTCTGTTTCTTACTGTACTTAACACTGCTGCAACAAAGCAACTTCCTGAGCTAGGATTAAAAAAGTATTTATCTAGTCTAGGTGTGAATGTGAACAGGGTGTACCCCACCTTCGCTCAGCTGGGATAGGCTCCAGGGATCCAAATGAGGACAAAGCTGGTTCAGAAAATGAATGAACAAATATTTTTATTTGCACATTAATCATACTTTAATACAGTGGTTGCTTATATAATACTGATCTACAAGTAAAATGCTTCCCGAATAAAACTAATAATGACATTTTTACCACATGTGTGTTATTAATAAAGGAAACTCAAGTCTTAAATGTTGGTTGGCTCAAGTTTCCAAGATAAGTTTTGGGTCAAAATGTGAAATTCTTAGAATTAACAAGAGAATAGGTTTTATTCCAAAGGAATATTAGTATCAGATCTACTTCAAAACACTGTCTGCACATTATGAACCATTAACTTTACAGGTTCTTTCTAGTAGAATATTTACAAATCCAGTCTATACATGTACATAAACCACCATATATGTGGAATAACACACCATTATATATATTAAAAACATGAACTAACCAGCACTTTGTCATTTGTTTTCTGATTCATCTTATGAAAGATTTAACACATTTAATGTCTGAAGCAGATACTTTCTAAAAAATGACCATCAGTGTAATCATCATGGTACCTGCCTATGTGGGCTTTGGTGTGGGAGTCCCAAAGAATGGAGTCTCCCCCAGGGCCCTAATGATCCCCTCTTGCCTTGGGCCTTGACAGTAGGAAACAACAGTGGTGTCTAAACCCAAGTGAAACGGCGTCCATGTCCTCAGGTGTATGAGCAGACGTATACTGACAGGCAGACATGATGTCTGACATAAGGAAACACCTGGAAGAAACAGATGACTGTGACACAAATAAACACATCCTGTCTGTGGATCAGTGCTTTGATTCACAACTGTGGTGGTTGTGTCAGTCTTTACCCTGTGACACTTTTTATGTAAATGTGTGCTGTTGTGCTCATCAGCACACAAGCTTCAACGACTAGATCATGATCTGCTGTGAACTGCTGAAATAATATATGCTGATAAATACAGACTCAGTGATTGAGTCTGATGTGGAGAGGAAGATTTGCAAAAAAAAAAAAAAAAAAAATCAGAAGTGCTGCCAGGCACAACAAATCCTGCCTCTCACAAACATTTCAGCTCTTAATGGACATTAGAGCATAACACAGGAGTGGATTTTCACTTTCGTCCCATCCCACTCCTGTAGAACTGATTTCCAAACCCATCCCACTCCCACTCCACTGTTAATACACAAACATTATTTTTTAGATAACTGTTTTATTGGTCACTTTTACTTATTTTATGCATAAAGAACAAAAGACTGACAGTATGTCCAGAACCTTAGGGTGTTTTCACACCAACATGAGTTGGTGCGCACTAAACGACCCATTCGAACCAAAAGTTCTTGGTTCGGTTCGTTTTCGTTGGTGTGAAAGCATCAATCGCACTCGGGTGCGCACTAAATCAATCAGACCTCCAAAAAGAGGTGGTCTCGGTCCGCTTGACACCGCACCAAATGCCAAGCTTTGGTGCGTTGGTGCGGTCCCTTTAGTGTGGATGCGAACTCGGGTCCAAACCATAGACCTTTGGTCAAAACTACCTGTTCTTCGTCGCATAGTCAGCATGACCACATTCCTGTAAATAGCGAGTCTCCTCAGCCTGACATGACGCGCTATGTGTCTTCGGCGACGCAGATTCCCTTTCATAAACGGTCGTTGCCATCTGAAAGGGTCGATGCCATTCAACGACACCCCTGACATCATGACGTACGTTACGTCCCACAGACCATAAACCATAGCGCGGGGTAACCATGGTTACCAATAATACACAGAGCACACAATGGCCGATAAATACATAAAAAGACGTATATAGTCTGCTATTAAAGATGTTGCTGCTAACGAGAGTGCATATAAGTAGAGTATCGATGAGAAGGTTATCCTTTCTTCCTTACCTGAAGATGTTTTTTAGCGCGTCATATCAGTAAACGGTACAGCACAGAAATGGAAAGGGAAAGTTGTCTCTGAGGACATGACAAAGGGAAACCTGCAGTATCTTCGTTCGTATCCGCCATTTTTCATAAACAGTAATGGGACGTAACGTACGCCATGACGTCAGGGGTATCCTTGAATGGCATCGACCTTTTCAGATGGCAACGACCGTTTACGAAAGGAAAATCTGCTTCGGCGACTCCAATGCATTAGCACGTTGTTCTCCAGACGCAGCCTTGATTCACTCACAAATTGGACATTTTGCCAGAAATGTCCAATACAGAGAATATAATAAGCAACTATCAGGGCAAGTACCAATGTGTCGCTCCATTTTGGGTCAAAATTGGCGCTTATTTCTACCGGAATATAAATGAAACGTCAATCGAACCAACTTTGGTTCGTTTGCTGGTGTGAAAGTGGACCACATTGGAATCTTTATAAACATAGTAACAATTTCACTCGCTAGTGCAGACCAAATAATCGAACTGGTGGCTCAGTTCTCACTAGATTTCCCTTTACATGTGTCCCTCTTCAGACCACTTGTCCCAGACTCACTGGAACACTTCACAAATATTTTGCAAGCTCTACACACTGTATATAGGGAGCCTAAGTCTCCCCCCTTCCGGTCGGTCCACTGGGCCTAAATTCGGAAAAAATCTAACATGAGAGTGGATGAGGAGAAAATAATTATTTTCTGGTCCACTTTACTTTATGCCCTGAATCACACATTTGCTGTACTTCAATTAAAATCATAACCAATGATGTGCGTTTGGAGTTGCTTTGATACATGTTTTGTGATTTATTAGCGTGTAAAAATATGTAATTATTTGGACTGTTTGGACTACATATCAGACGTCGCATAGCTGACGTCACAGCAGAATCTTTCCCTGCAAACTTTTCAAAACCGTATACCGTCTTTTCTATTTTTCATTTGAAAATGCCTGTGTGCTTTGTGCCCTGGTGTAATCACAACACCATTTCCACATGTTCCTTCTACCGCTTCCCGGCTGACGAGAGCTTGTCCCGCATGCTGGCTCTCACTCGACCAACTATCTCTCCCCCGGAGGAGCTGCCACTTTCCACATGCCCCGATTTAAAGTGGTTTTCTCCACGTCTGATGCTCTTGCCTTCGTCCTGAAAGGAGGTGAAGCTCGCCAAAGTCACAGCCATTTTCAAAGCGTTTGATGGTGAAGCTTGGTGGTGACGTCATATCTGTGAGACGAACGTTGTAGTCCATTACTTACTCTCACATAAAACCTAACGTAACTTTTGATGCCTGTCCAAAGTGAGTGCTTTCTCAATGTGAAAATGTATCTTTAAAATTCACAGACATCATATGTGAAAACCATAGCACATTTCAAACGGGACCAGAAAATTACTTTTATCCCTCCATTGACTCGCGTTGATTTTTTTTATGGCACTTAGGTCCCATTGCCTGGAAATCGACCGGAAATAGAATCATGTCACTTAGGCTCCCTATAATGTGCTGGTGCTGTCACTTTTAACTCTGATCAACTTGTCAAGTATTTCAGACATTCCCATCAGTTCTGTCAGCGTAACTGATGCATCATTACTTCTTACTTTACGTTGTAGTTCTCCTTTAATTGCTTTCGTCTCCAGCTCCAGTCATTGTTTGATTGAATTGCATGTTTCCTGCACAAGCTCTGCCTTTAGCTTCCAGTAGTGGCCGGACAGGAAGTTAAAGCACAGTTGGATATGTAGTTCTTTTGAATGAACGTAATGAACGTGTCTGTCCTTTTGGTTGTTTAATCTGTGTGTACAATCGAATGAATTTTTTTAAAAAAAATTAAAAATTCCCATTTGTACATGAACAATGCATTTTTTTTTCATTTTCCAAATGTGGATTCTCACTTCAATATGAAAACAATGTGATGTTTAAATCCACAATGATATGTGTATTTAACTATTGTGAATTTCTTATTTTTTCAATGATTATGCACCTGAATAACTTCCTTACAGTGAACAACCTCAAAGTTTACTCCATCACAAGAAATCCTTTTATTTAAAACCAAAACCATCACTCAGGCTTTGTCAGAACTCCAGTTTAGCCACTGCAGCAACAAATGTGGAAATGGATTAATATTATTCACTTATTCACTGTGAGTGAAGTGATTCAGGTGAGTAATAACCGAAAGATTAACAGATTCATGAAACTTATGTTATCACTTGAGTTTTATAGATTTGGTTAAAAATTTGTGATGAACATCATACGCAGCTTTAAGTTTTCTGTCTCTCATTTTTATTAACATCATTAACATCCTTTCTTTTCATTCTTGCTATTTTTGTTGTTTTTGTCTTGTTCTTGTCTGTAGAAAACATCCCTCTTCTGTTTTAGTACGGAAAATGACATCACATATCATATCATGCTCATTAATTTGAGGCATGAGTCACATCTCCCCATTTACTTCTTGATCTATTTCCTTTATAACAGGGGTCTCAAACATGCGGCCCGGGGGCCAAATGCGGCCCGCCAATGGTTCCAATATGGCCCGTGGGATGAAGAGCATAATAACCCATTAAATGACTCCATATTTTCTTCTCAGTTTTTTCTTTGTCTATCAATAATGACAACTTCAAATTTTTTGCCATTGTTTTAATGCAAAAAAATGTAATTAAATTATGAAAATATCAAACATTTTTATTGTTACTATCAATAAAATGTGAATAACCTGAACAAATGTGAAAATTAGTCACGATTTGAACCATTTTCTGCTTCTGTTACTAAGACTTTAGTGTCTTTGTAGAACTGATCCACAATAAAAACACATAGACTAATAATAAATTGAGGCAGAATATTGTTAAAATTGTCCTTTTTTTTCTTCACGAAATGTAACTTTTTTGCATTTGGATAATTTACAAAAGTATTTTCATAATTTTTTTTTTTTTTTTTTTTTTTTTGCACGAAAACAATGACAAAAATTTGGAGTTGTCATTATTTATGGGTTATTGTGTTTTCATTTTACTGGTCCGGCCCATTGGAGATCAAATCAGGCTGAATGTGGCCCCTGAAGAAAATAATTTTGAGACCCCTGCTTTATAGGTTGGATTTGTGTAATAATTCCTTAAAAACTTCATTCTCTTAATCTGTATTCCTTTTTTCTGCCCTCTATCATGAATGGTATGATAGAACCAATAGTCCATGTGGAATGAATATAAATGAAAAGCTGTCAGACGTGTAATAAATAATTTATGGCTGATCTGTGCTCACTGCCTCTTCCCTTTATATTGGTTCAAGGAAAAACATACAGTAAACCTGTTGTTTTGTTACACGAATGTGAACTGAAGATGAAAAAAAACCTAAGGAGTAAAGGTGATACAACCACACACAATGAAAGAGAAAAGAGAAAAAGAAAGAAAAAAGAAAGAGAAAGCAGATGGAACACGAGATAGGAAGGAGGACAGAGATAAAGACATCAAGTACAGCAACAGAATGAAGACTAAGCAGGAGGAACAGATTAACAACGGTCTAATGATCTTCTGTTTGTGTCTAATACAAATGATAAGAGATGAAATCCAATTAAAAAATGTATTAAAACACTATGGTTCGCTTACATCATATCATATGGTAGAAAATATTATGTATTCAGATGCTCAGTAATAAGTACAGCTGAGAGGTCACACACACACACACACACACACACACAAAGCCAGTTTTGGCTTTTTGACTTCATTCTAACTTTGATCAATGTTATGTAGGTGCAAAATCAATAAAACAATAAATTAAGTAACAATGAATTAAATCCAACATTTTCAAGTTCATATAAATACACTTCACATTCACTCTACAACACAAACTCCAAACACACAATAAACCTCTGGCTACATATAAATTCTTATTTACCGTCATCTTTTGGCTCTTACAGATGGTAATGTCGGTTTTAATGGAATGAATTAAAGAAAAAAAGTGTTGTTGAATACTGATAAATATCTCTGTTAGTAACCAATGCACATAACAGCTTTAGGGGAATATTGTTTTTACTAGTGTTTTGTACTAATGTCATGTTTTGGTGATGATTTAACCTGATCACACAGTGAATACATAAAACAGAATAAAACACACTGATGTGGTTCTCGTACTCTGCACTGACCTCCCCAAAGGGTAGGACGTACACCCTAGTCAAGCACAGATAAAGGTCTTTTAGTCATTAAACCTAATCAGTGTTGCTTAGCAACAGCTGCTAGATTCGGGCAGATTCCGGAATTTTTTTTTCTTCACATTTCATTCTTGCTTGAAACCAAGGCCGTTGCTGCCACTGGTGTTTTCAGTCAAGCTTGTTTCCTTGTATTCATCCACTTCCTTCCTTCCTCTATTAGACACAGCCATGGGTTGGAGGAGGATCACTTACTGTGGTTTGGATTCTAACGTCCATAACGGCCTCGACCCTCAGGAGGTTTACTCTATTGTCTGACCAGAGATGAGACAAGCTGCTGAATGTAAAACCAATCAAGGGCAGAAGAACCGAGGACAGACAAGGATGTTTGGTGGAATGTGGAGTTAACTGCCTTCATATTAGACCTTCTGGGGCAGATAAAAATAACACTGCATCATGACACAGTTAAAACTGGTTCCCAAGAACATGTCATGGCCTCTGAACATCCAACACAAGGAAAGTTCTGCATTCAACGCACCAGCAAAGTATGATAAATATGAAAACAGACACAAAATACAAAGTAAAACTGGTCCCTGACAGCCTGTTCATGTTTAATACTGAGGTCATCTGAACAATGTTATGAATTATACAGTGAAGCCTACAAAACACTTCAGATTCCATCATCACGGTCCTGTAACACACAAGTATCTCCCTCTTTTGCAAAAACAAGCCTGTTTTCAACAAAGTCAACAAAATCCATCTGGGTTTTTTTTTTTTTTTTAAGATTATAAAGATTCGATTTAATTTTGTTTGTCTAATCCTGGTCAATCAAGGTTGTCTCACAGGGTTTTTACAAAGTTGGATATAGACAAACAACAGTCAAATAAATGAATAACAGATCAAGAAGGTGTCAGTTTATCATAAAACATAAGGTAATATATTGTTTTCACATGAACGTCAAGCTGCCAAATTATCACCGTTTTACTTACGGCATTTAAGTTGGAAAATTAAATGGAAATATTCAATAATGACAATCATAAAAGTATGCTTTAAAGTGTAGCTGTCAGGTTAAAGGTCAACTGACTTCATTGTCCTTATGGGGAAATGTGATCCCAGAACTTCACCCATTATACAAACACAGAACCTGACATCAGCATTACCATTAGCATTAGCATTAGTACATTAGCATCAGTGGGCTGAAACTGAAGATGGTCAGGAAGTGGCTCCAGATGTTCATCAATGCCAACAGCAGAATTAACATCAGTATATCAGTGAGGAAAAAAATAGGCAAATGAAAGCCATCACATACATTTACTACATAAATCTCCTTTTTTTATGCTTCACATTAAAATGAAACTTCATGTATCTGGGGGGAAAAAGACAGATTTTTTTCTTTCCATATGCTTCTCTATTATGTGTTCCCGTTCAAAACATTTAGCTCCACTGCTGTTGATTTCGTTTTGATGGTATGGGTTTGTATTTTCTTATTGTTATCTAAATGAGTAAATATGTATGTGTGTCCCCCTCACCCTCACCCCCACCCCTCTATCCATCGCCCTGTCGTCGTAATATGACCCCTGTCACTGAGAGCTGCCATATGAATGTTCCTGTTACAGACGCTGGAGCCTTGAGAACATAACTGCTCCCAGGGGAAACTCTATAATAGACCATACGATGTGTGTTAGGACAAGCTGAGTCAGCGCTCCACACTGACCACCCCCCACCCAATAGCCCTGTCCCCCTCCCTTAAACACCCATTTACCCACCTCCCTTTGCTTTCTTCTCTCTCTGGTCCCTCCATCTTTTCTAATATAATACCCTTTATCAAGAGTATCCGTCTGGGAACATGTAAGAGGAGATGGGCTCTGGGCTGGTGTTTGTGGGAGGGGGTTGGAGGGGTGGGGGCTAGATGGAGACAGGAGGGGGCAGGTTCAGGCAGCGAGCAAGAAAGAAAAAGACAAGGAAAGTACTTCAGTATTAAAAGTGGAATGCACTCAATCTACAACTTGATTTGTTTAAGCAAAAAGAGCCTTTCATAAACAGTTTGTAACTCACGTCTTCAAAGGAAATTAAGAATATGTTGGTATGTGTCAAAAAACCCATATCATCTTCATTTCCTCTGAACAGACATGTGGGGAAAAAGGAGAATGTCACAGTGTCTTCAGTTTTCAGACAGAGGCTCATGAAGCCAGTTCATCTGTTTGTACACAATCTTAAATCCTGTATCCTCCAGTGATTCAGGAGAAACACAAGTAACTTTGATAATAATGTTGGGCTTTTCTTAATACTAATGAGAAACTAACAACATGACAACAGGAGTACCAAATAAATAAACTCACAAATTCAACTAAGAATTAAGAAGTAATTTCAAACTGGTAAAATATTCAGTAAAAAATCCACTTTATTCTTCAAACTCCAGCCTTAAAACTAGTAATAAAAATTTAAACCAGTCAGTACACTTACATGCACTTAGAGAAATTCAACTTATTGCCTTAGTCCAACTAATAACACAGTTTTAAAGGTGTCATTCCGCTGAACACCACTTTTACAGTACACGCTCCTTTTGAAATCTGATGGGTCACCCCGAGTTACCAACACATGCTGCCTTTGAACGTGGTGTCCCCCCTCCACTGGCTGTATTTACCATTCATAGAAAACAACACAGAGAAACGAGCGACTGTCCACTACACGTCACAAGGACATTAGCGTCGTCCATATGGGGTTAAGCCTGTCTCACATTGCAGCGAATCTGAAGTAGCATTAGCATTAGCATATACAAGAGAAGACAGTAGCTGCTACAGAACCTTAAAAAATGGCGGAACAAACTCATGTGCTCTCTGTGGTAATTTTTTCCCTGCATGTTTTCAAAACAAGCAATGGCCCGAAACCTAACTGGATGCTACTCTTGGGTAGTAAACACACAGAGGGAAAGAGAGAGAGAGAGGGGAGGGCCGAGTATTCCTTCACACATTCTGAGCCAATCAGAGACACCTCATCACAGCCTCGTGGACATGTATGAGGAAGTACCAGTAAACTCTGTTGTTCTACCTCAAGTCATTTTTCTACTCTTTAAAAACAGGTAAGGCATTGTTGGGTTGACAGGTTTGACTAACAGTGTCATATTACTAAAAAAATATATAAAAAGGCCAATAAATTTTGGAAATACACACATTAACAACTAAATGTTAATAATAAAACCTTAATGAACCCTTGCACATAAAGCAGAACACAATAAGTAAAATGTCAAGTTCCCACAATGCAATGCAGCAAGTATGCCACATTACCTACTGGCACACCAAGAGATCAATTCCACAGAAAATACTAGTGTCATTGGTGCCTCATGTGTGGTCTTTTTCTTATGCTTCAGTCACTTTGGGGATAGTGGGGGTGTCTATTCTCTGGCCCCATTATTTTGGGAACCCCTGCTCTACTCTTTATTTATAGCTCCTTTATGGGAATATATAATTTACTTGTATTTACAGAATTTATTTGTGATAAATCAGTGTTTATTTCCATTTGTGTGCTGCCTCTAAGGTATATTTATACACTGCCTTGTGCCGTGGGTATGAGCGTACACTCACTGATTATTATTCACACAATAAACAGGAGCATTTAAAGGCTGGATTTAACGCTGCAAGATTAATGGAGCTCAAAGTGTGACACATTTGTGTCAGTGTGTCCTTTTACAAACTCAACTAAATAGAAGAGAACACAGAAGGGGGTGCTGTTCTGACGCTACACGTGCATGGGCTTCTCTGTGCACATGAACATGCCACCTGCAGGGTATAAATCAGATGCTGGGGTCTTACAGGGCACAGAGCTGCCCCCCTTTTGCAGCAGCTGGGGGTGGGGGGTTCTTCTGCTTTGATTTGGTTCTCTGCTCCTCTGATGTCAGGAGAGTCTGGTTTCACCAAAACACTGCAGATATCATGGACAATGGGAGCTGTTGGGGTGTCTTAACAGTGTGTGTGTTCATGCATGAGTCGATGCCAGGTCAGACAGTAGCTGTTTTTTTGTCTCCTCCTGACCTGGAAACAGGAGCTGATTGATGATAACATCTAATTCAAATTCAAAAGACTTTATTGTCATTATACACCAAGTTGCAAAATGAAACTAGGAATGCACAGACCTCCACCAAGGTAGACCCACCCCCCCCAGATCACCAACAAAATCGAATCATTTGTTCCTTGTGACACTTCCAACACATCCTGAAAATTTCATCAAAATCCCTCCATGAGTTTTTGAGTTATCTTGCTAATTAACAGACAAACAGACGGACAGACAGATGACCAGACAGACAAACAGATAGATGACCAGACAGACAAACAGATAGATGACCAGACAGACAGATGAACAGACAAACAGACGAACAGACAGACGGACAGACAGATGAACAAACAGACAGATAGATGAACAGACAGACAGATGAACAGACAAACAGACGAACAGACAGACGGACAGACAGATGAACAAACAGACAGATAGATGAACAGACAGACAGATGAACAGACAGATGAACAGACAGATGACCAGACAGATGAACAGACAAACAGACAGACGGACAGACAGATGAACAGACAGACAGATAGATGAAAAGACAGACAGATGAACAGACAGATAGATGAAAAGACAGACAGATGAACAGACAGACAGACAGACGGACAGACAGATGAACAGACAGACAGATAGATGAAAAGACAGACAGATGAACAGAGAGATGAACAGACAGACAGATAAACAGACAGACAGACGAACAGACAGGCAGATGAACAGACAGACAGACAGATGAACAGACAGACAGACGAACAGACAGACAGACAAACTCAAAAACATAACCTCCTTGGTGCAGGTCATTAAAGTGTCCACATCAGTGCAAGTTCACAATAAAATAAGTCATTAAGTTAAAAGAAAATAAATAATACATTAAAATGTATTATATAAGGTCCTGTATTGTACTAAAAAAATCACAGGTCAGGTCAGGCTATTTTGGAGCGACACAATTCAAGACACCTTCTTCCTTTTGTCTGAGTAAATGGCTGCTGAATTATCTGTTTTAAACTGGCAGTCTTGTTTTAGCCATCTGTGCTTTTGTGGAGGAAGTGGATTTGAGAAATAAACTTAAAAAACAGCAGTGACTCCAACACAGTGACTTATCTGAAACCAACACAATCAAAAGTGTGTGTTCTTGTGGAGCCTTAACCAACATGTGTGGACATGTCTCAGAAGAATCTGTGTTATGTATTATGGACGACGGACTGGTCTGTTTGACAGCGTTTGGATCAAAACCCAGGGTAAGAGCGTCCACTGGCCGAGTCCAACACTGTAGAGCGTCTGCAGGACACAAACATCTGAAGATCTGCTAAAAGTAGCAGGAAAGAAATGACCAATATCAACTAAAATATGTGTATGAACTGGACAAGTATGATCAACAAGTTAATAAACGGATCTGTGTGTAATTTATTTATGTGGTTATATACATGAGCAGATAATAAGATAATAGAGGAAATGTTTGCATCTGCATCCACACGCCTTCATCTGTACTACATACAGTTTAGACAACAGCAATGTGTGTGTATGTTTGTATTCCTATCTTTATGGGGACATTGATATGTTTACATAGTCACACCATGGGGACCTCTGACACTATGTGGACTAAAATTCAGGTCCTCATGAGGGATAAATATAAATAAAGGTCCCCACAAGTAAAATAGAAATCTGTGTGAAGAATGTTATTTTATTTTATTTTATATAAGTCCCCATAAAGCATGAGAGAAACACTTGCAAAGTCAAACGTGTATCTTTCAAACGTTTGAAGATGTGTTTCCTTTATTAAATTAATTCATGTATTCATTTTTATGTATTTGTTTTATTTGTTACTGATAAATATTTAATTTATT